>VFSX01000169.1:0-107500 GCA_016618255.1 Chlamydomonas sp. UWO 241 | reverse complement strand
TGGGTTGTGGGTTTTGTGGGCCACGGGAGAAGAGCTTGGCGTTCAGGGTTAAGGGCTTCGGGCGCAGGGGCGCGTCGGTGCGGAACGAGGCGTCCAGGGCGTGGCTGGCCTGCAGCTTGGACCTGCGCATGGTCATGTGGCACAGGGGGGGGGGGGGGGGGGAGGGGAGAGTGCGATCAAGAGGCGGGTTTGGGCGGTGGTGACGGCGTCGGCGGGCGCCTTTTCCCACGGCGCGGTGCGCGCGTCGATGCGGAACAAGACGACCAGGGCGTGGCCGGCTTGCATCCCACGCATCCTGCGCCAGAAAAGCCCCCAATCAATGCATCAGTCGAAACTGGTCACACATGCCATGCATGTGTACACACCTGGCAGCCAGCAGCGCGTTGACCGCCACGTGCGCCGCGCCCGCGCCGACTGCATCTGCTCCCCACGCCCCCCCTGCATCCCACGCACTCCACACCAGCAAGGCCCCCAAATAAATGCATCAGTCGAAGCTGGTCACACATGCCATGCATGTTTTCACACCTCGCCGCCAGCAACGCGTTGACCGCCGCGTGCTGCCGTGCCCGCGTCGACTGCACCCGCACCCGCCCCCTGCATCCCACGCATCCCACCCCAGCAAGGCCCCCCAAAGCGATGCATCGGTCGAAACTGGTCACACATGCCATACATCCGCACGCACCTCGCCGCTAGCAGCGCGTCGACCGCCACGTGCTGCTGCGCTCGTGCCGACAGCCTCCCACATGCACACCCGACGCGCCCACTGGGTTCCACTACACACACAATGAGCCCCCCTCCCCCACCACCACACACCACCACCACCTAAATCAAGTAATCTAGTGAAACTGGCGTCGGCACCCGCACGCACCTCGCTGCCAGCAACGCGTTGACCGCCACGTGCGCCGCGCTCGCGCCGACTGCCTCCATCTGAACACCCGACACGCCGCTCACACCGCTGGTGGCAGCGCCTCGGCTCGGCGACCTGGATTGGGGGTGGGTGGGTGGGGGTGTTAGGAGGAGGTTTGATCATCTAGAGGGGCTCGTAAAGACCCTCCAAATTGTGAGCTCGCAGCCCCGGCTGAGCGACCTGGGAGGGGGGGTTGGGGAGGGGGGGGGGGCACGGTTTTAAAAGTTTTTTCAACATCTTGAGGGGTTTCTAAAGACCCTCCTAATTGTGAGCTCGCAGCGCCGGTGGAGCTGGCAGCGCCCCGGCTCAGCGACCTGGATTGGGAGGAGGGTTGGGGGAGGGAGGGGGTACTAGGAGGAGGTCTGAACATGTACAGGGACTCGTAAAGACCCTCCTAACTGTGAGCTCGCAGCGCCGGTGCAGGTGGCAGCGCCCCGGCTCAGCGAGACCTGGATTGGGATGGGGGGGGGGGGTTTAAGAGGAGGTTTGAGCATGTAGATGCTCGCAGCGCTTGTGAACGCAGCAGCACCTCGGCGAATGTAACCTGGGTGGGGGGGGAGGGGGCAAGGGGTCTTCGGAGGGGTTTTAAAACATCTTGAGGGGTGTATTAAGGCCCTCATAACAAGAAGCTCGCAGCGCCAGTGGAGCTGGCAGCGCCCCGGCTCAGCGACCTGGATTGGGATGTGGGGGGGGGGGGGTGTTCGGAGGAGGTTTGAACATGTAGAGGGACTCGTAAAGGCCCTCCTAATTGTGAGCTTTCAGCGCCGGTGGAGCTGGCAGCGCCCCGGCTCAACGACCTGGATTGGGAGGAAGGGGGGGGGGGTAGGAGGGGTTTGAACATCTGGAGGGGGTTCTAAAAGCCCCTGCTAACTAACCTCATCGGCACACAGCACAGCACAACACAACACAGCACAGCACACTGCTCTCTCTCTGAAACAACACACACAACACAACACGACACAAAGCACAAAACACAAAACACACCTCATCGGCTCAGTCAGCGATCCAACGAGGCGGCGCGCCGTCGCCCCTCAACTATCTCTCCTTTCTCTCTCTCTCCCTCTCTCCCTCTCTGCTCTCTCTCTCCCTGAAACAAGCAACACACGCGGCACACCTCATTGGCCCGGTCAGCACTCAAACGAGGCCGCGCGCCATTGCCCCACAGCTATCTCCCTGCTTTCTCTCTCTCTCTGCTCTCTCTCCCTCTCTGCTCTCTCTCTCCCTGAAACAAGCAACACACATAACACACCTCATCAGCTCGGTCAGCGCTCCGACGAGGACGCGCGCCATTGCCCCACAACTTTCTCTCTGCTTTCTCTCCCTCTCTGCTCTCTCTCGCCCCCTCTGCTCTCTCACTATCTCCCTCTCTGTTCTCCTTCTCCCTGAAACAAGCAACACACGCCACACACCTCATCGGCTCGGTCAGCGCTCCGACGAGGCCGCGCGCCGTCGCCGCCACGCTGCCCTTGCGCCCGCTGACGCGCAGCACGCGCGTTGCGGCCTGGGTGAGGGAGGTGCCAGGGGTGATCACGATGGGTGCGTACGTGCATGTGTGTGTTTGAGTGTGTGTGAGTGTGTGTGTGTGTGTACGTGTGTGTGTATTTGTTGTGTGTGTGTGTGTGTGTGTGTGCACGCGCAGCACGCACAGCACGCGCGTTGCAGCCTGGTTGAGGGAGAGAGGGGCAGGGGTGATCACTAGGATTAGGCGGGGCTCCTATGGGTGCGTGCGTGTGTGTGCATGCATGCATGTGTGTGCATGTGCGTGTGTGCGTGTGTGTGTGTGTGTGTGTGCACGCGCAGCACGCGCGTCGCAGCCTGGGGTGGGAGCGGGGGGGGGCGGTGGTCTAGGGTTTTAGAGTTTAGGGTTCAGGGTTTAGGGTTAAGGGTTTGCAACGCCACTTGGTGATCACTATGACTGCGTGCGTGTGTGTAGGTGTGCGCGTTGTGGCATGTGTGCGCGTTGCGGCCTGGGCTGAGGGGAGGGGACAGGGGTGATCACGATGTGTGTGTGTGTGTGCGTGTGCATGTGTGTGTGCATGAGTGTGTGTGTGCGTGTGTGCGTGTGTGTGCGTGTGTGTGTGTGTGTGTTGTGTTGTGTATGTGTGTGTGTGTGTGTGTGTGTGCACAGCGTCATTGGCCCCACACGAATGTCCAAATTATCGAGGCGCCTATGCATGCGAAAGTTAGCACGGCGTGTGGTCCTGAATAGGTCGTCTTCGTGTTGTTATGCATAGCCATGCAGGGGGGAGGGCGCCAGGGAGCCAGGGCACGCCTCGTCAGCACTGTTTTGCCCGCCCCCGGGCCGGAAACACCAGCTCCCTGCCATACGCATGCAGAGCAACATGGAGAGACTTGTCATAGAGGCGTTGGCAAGCGGCGTTGGGTGCGCTCAGGCGTGTGCGCGGCTATAATTTTCTGCCTGGCCACAGCCTGTGAGCACCAAGTTACCCCTAGACGCTGCGACGGCGCTTCCCCGCGACCCCGAGCACCATTTAGGTGTCCCTAGTAACGCTAGCCAGGCTTTGGTTGTCTTTCGGCCCTCTGTGGCACGCGCATGGGGTCTACGATGGCGAGGTCCAGCACCCCATGCGCCGCAGTTGCGACGTGCCCCAGGCCAGTCACGACACCCGCGGTGACCTCTGGGACCTGCAGACTACGCAGGGGTGGCGTGGAGGGTCTTCGGGGCACATTCCAGCGCATGCCTCGGCACTAGTTGCCCTCGTGTGTCCGCCTCCGGCCACCGCACGACCGAGCAGAGCAGCTCAAAGAAGCGCCTTGATGGTGGCTACACGACCATGTATCTATTTTGCAGGGAGATACACTGTGCGTGCGCCCCCACCCTAATTGGACAAAAAAAATGGTGTGGATGTCGCTGTGTGTGTGTGTGTGTGTGTGTGTGTGTGTGTGTGTGTGTATGTCTGCATGTGCATCGCGCGCGTTGTGGCCTGGGCTGAGTGAGGGGGCAGAAGTGATCACTATGGGTGTGTCGTGGTGTGTGTGGGGGGGGGGGGGGGGGGGTAGGGGGCTGAGCGCAAAGGCGCCGTAGCTTGGTTGTTCATGTGTCCCGCCCAGGCGGGCGGCGCAGGTTGCAGCTCGTTGTGTCATATCGTACAGACGGCACGCGCCGTGTGTGCCTGCTTGCTTGCATGCATGCAACCACGCATGGGCACACCTGCATGGGCTCGGCGTCCGCGAGCGCCAGCACCAGCGTGAGCGGCCCCTCCGGCCCCGCCGCCGCATCTGCAGCTGCCGGCATCACCAGCAGCACCTTGCCCTTGCCTTGTGCCGCCAGCTCAGCAGAGAGTGCTGCCAGAGCCAGGCACATGGCGTGCACTGTCCCAGGCGCGTTGGCAAGTGGGCCAACCTCCACGCTACCGTTGCGCAGCAGCGCAGGCTTGCGCACGGATAGAGCGGCTGCAACCTCTGACTCGCTGATCAGGTGTCCTAGAGGAACACGCTGCACAGCAGCACCTGCGGGAGGAGGCACAGCCACAGGAGTGCTATCTCCACTCGACTTCACAGTCACTGCCGCAGCACGGCAGCGCACTGTACACCCCCTTGCATCTGCCATCGGTGACCTCGTGACGCGGCCGCAGGGGCGCGATGGCGCGATGACGCCGATGGAGGCTGGAGGTGCTCCACGGAGCGAGCCCGCAGTGCGCAACGCCATCCGGGAAGGCTTCATCAAGGCGCGATGTAGGGTAGTGGATATATGTTGCTCCTTGTGTGCTAGAGTGATGCAGGGCGATGGTGCGTTGAGATCATGGGACTCGGTGTGGAACTCGTTTTGGGGGGCAACTCGTAGACAGATAGACGATTCGATGTTTGTTATGTTGTTGCATCTATTAAACCGGTGATCCCAGGTGACCCGAGGTGACAACGTGTCGAAGCGAGGTTCGACCGTCCACACTTTGCGTAAAGCACGCGGCTTGGAACACGCAAGTAGTTGTTCACCAGCTGATACGTAGTGTAGAGCTTCATCCTATCCCCCGACACAGAGCAGCACTGCACCAGTGCAGTGCTTCAGCAGAGCAGCATTTGAAGGTGGGCGGGCTCCGCGGCGCGCGCCCTGGCTGCATGTTGGTTTGGGTGTAGGTCTGCATCATGCCGCTGAATATGGGGCTCGGTGGCCGCGAGGGCGTGATGGGTTTGTCTGATTCTGCCTTCAGAGAGAGAGAGATTGTCGCTCATGCTGCGTGCATGCCCTTTGCCCTCTCCCTCTGCGCAGAGAAGGGACAGAAGGAGGAACAACACACCTTCAACGATGGCACACGAGCGGGGCCCATCATGCGCCAGTTGGTCTGGCGAGGTCTGCGACAACAACTACGCCCACAACGACGAGGTGGGGTGTAGCGAGGTTGGCGGGGATGGCGGGGACGGCGGGGTGAAGGACAGAGGAGAAGGGGAGGAGGAGAGGGGAGAGAGGAGGGGGCCAAACTGTGGCCCGGCCACCGTTGGCGCGCGTACATTGGTGGCTTGGCGGGGCAACTCCATGTGCCGAGCATGTGGGTGTATGGAGGTCGACGAGGCGGCAGTGGGTCAGGAGAAGCGTGAGGGGGGGTCCAATAAACGGCACAAACACACACACACACACACATGCACACACGCACACACACGCACACACACACACACACACAGGTGCACGACGTTGACCAGCTGTGCCAGCTCGTTCTCGCGCTCCCGCCCGTCGTTCCAAACCCTAATTATAATAAGCACTCGGCCCACGACTCGGCCCTTGAAATGCCGAGCTTGCCGCACACACACACACACACACACACACAGGAGCACGATGTTTCTCGCACGCCCCGCTCCACGCTGCACACCGTTCTGTTCTCTCCTCTGTCAGCCCCGTCCAGCGTGCAGTCCAGCGTGAGGAGCAGCGTGGACTCG
The DNA here is from genome assembly GCA_016618255.1 of Chlamydomonas sp. UWO 241. Lineage (NCBI taxonomy): Eukaryota > Viridiplantae > Chlorophyta > Chlorophyceae > Chlamydomonadales > Chlamydomonadaceae > Chlamydomonas > Chlamydomonas priscui. The sequence continues at coordinate 101,703 of VFSX01000169.1, read as the reverse complement.
TTTGGGGGCGCACACACGCACGCTGGCTCATGCGTTGCTACAGACACAGGCAGCCGCCTGGTGACAGAGTGTGAGTTTGCTGCCATCAGGGCATGCATTGACGCGAGCCAGGCGCTGCTGTGGAGCAGCCCACAGCATGCTGGTGCGGGACCAGTCCCGGGGTGCAGCTGCGGGTGTGCTGCCAAGTTGGGCGGCACACTGCACAGTTGGGAGGCACACGGGACGGCGGCTCGAGCAGCGCAGCAGCAGCTCGAGGAGAGCGAGGAGAACTGTGTGACGTGGCCGTATGGCCTCGCATCCGAGCACGCCAACCCCATGTTTGACGACGGGGACGGGGTTGAAGTGGGGAGTCCACCGGCCAGCGGCAACGCAGGTGTGCTCGCACCGGGCACTTGCGGCAGCACGTCCGAGCTGCTGGCCCGCGATAGCGTGCTGGGATGCGCAGCGCCGTACGACGGCATGGTCTCCAACGCTGCGTTCGACCTCTACGAGGCTGCCCCGACACAGAGCCGCACCGCGCCCCAGCTGTTTGAGATGCCGTCACTACCACCTGGCCCCCAGCGCCTGTTGTCTTTGCCGCAGCTTGAGCAGTGGGCGGCAGAGCTGCAAGAGCAGCGGCGGCAGCCGCAACAGCAAGGGAGCACGCCCCTCAAGCGCACCTCGTCCCAGGGAAGCTGGAGGCTGCAGGGCGGGCGGTGGGTGCAGGACGGCGCCGAGGTGAAGGCCGTTGGGAAGGCCTGGGCAGCAACGCAGCAGCACATGGCAGCTGTGGCAATCCAGTCTGCATGGCGCGGGCACGCAGTGCGGCAGAGCCTCCGCAAGCAGCACGCAGCAGCGGCAGCCATCCAGTCTGCATGGAGGGCGCACGCGGTGCGTCAGGGCGTGCGGCAGCAGCACGCGGCTGCTGCCGCCATCCAGGCCGCATGGAGGGGCTCTTTTGTGCGGAGTCAGCTGCGCAAGGGGCACGCGGCAGCGGCAGCCATCCAGTCTGCATGGCGCAGGCACGCAGTGCGACAGGGCGTGCGCCAGCAGCATGCGGCAGCCGCCGCCATCCAGGCCGCATGGAGGGGCTCTGCCGTGCGGAGCCAGCTGCGCAAGCAGCACGCGGCAGCGGCCGCCATCCAGTCTGCATGGAGGGTGCGCGCGGTGCGACAGGGGGTTCGCCAGCAGCACGGGGCAGCTGTCGCGATGCAGGCCGCATGGAGGGGATCTTTCGTGCGGAGCCAGCTGCGCAAGCAGCACGCTGCAGCGGCCTCCATCCAGTCTGCATGGCGCAGGCACGCGGTGCGACAGGGGGTGCGGCAGCAGCACGAAGCAGCTGTCGTGATGCAGGCCGCATGGAGGGGCGCTTTTGTGCGAAGCCAGCTGCGCAAGCAGCATGCGGCAGCAACCGCCATCCAGTCTGCGTGGAGGGTGCGCGCGGTGAGACAGGGGGTGCGCCAGCAGGCGGCTGCCGCCACTGTGATCCAGGCGGCGCGGCGTGGCCACGTCGTCCGGAGCCAGCTGCGCAAGGAGCACGCGGCCGCCACGGCCATCCAGGCGGCCGCGCGCGGCTGGATCGCGCGCGCGGGGCTCCAGCGCGAGACGGAGGCCGATTCGGCAGAGGAGGCGTTGAGGGCCACCCTGGCGTCCGTCGGGGCGGTCGGTGGCGCGGCGTCGTGCCTGGCGGCGTGCATGCAGCAGGCAGCGGCGGCGCAGGGCCAGTGGCAGCAGGAGCCGGAGCAGGCGTGGCGCGTGGGCGGCGGCATACGCGCTGCGCCCCCGGCCTCGCCCGCCCTGCAGCACAGCTGGGCGGCGCTGCTGGTGGCGGCAGCGGCGGCCGCAGGGGCGACGCGCATGCGAGCGGCCGCTGGCTGCGTCGGCGCTCCGGTGGTGCCGCTCGCGCGCACGAGGTCCAAGATGCCACGGCCTCTGCGCGCGATGCACGTGCACGCGTTGCCACTCCTGTTTGGTTTGAGCATGTGGTCGGCGTTCTGATGATGGTGATGCAGCCACATGCGCTCGGCGACGCGGCAGCCAGTCCATCCCAGTGGGAGCCGCTGGCACTCGGAATGGCTGGCACTTGGAAGTTGAGTTGGGACAATCTGTGTGACGTGGGCAAGCAACGGCTGACAACAGCCGGATGCAGTTGCGTTGGGTTGACGATCTGCAGCGTGGCACGGGCAAGCATAACCGGGGGTTGGCACTCGGAGTTGAGTTTGGTGGAGTTGTCCGATCTGCAGCGTGCTCAACACCACCGCTGGCAATTTGAGTGAAGTTGAGTGCAGTTATCTGACCTGCAGTGTGCGTGGGCGAGCAGAGGGGGGCGTGTGGAACACCACAGCACGCCCCCCCGTGCTGTGCCAAAACAATTTTGGGGCCGAGTTTTTTTTGGGTAGCGCCGGCGCCAGGTCGATTGGCACACCACACTTTCGCCGGGCCGCATGTGCCAAATACATCAGCGCATAACATCACAGAGCGCATCACAGCATCACAGCACTGCATGATACGTTGGTTTTCAGGGGGGCAGCCTTCGTCGAGTTGAGAGTCTCCTCTGGAGTATTGTGAGTCTTTGTGGAGAGCAGCCGTCAGCAACACCAGTTCCACCAGTTTTCTTTTCAGTACGCAACAACAATGTACCCAACCTGAATGTACCACTGTACCATTTTGACCAGACAGGTTAAGTAAAGTGACTGCAACAGTCGACTTGATAACGGGTCGAGTCTTGAGTGCACTCCGAGTCGTGCAACTGGGTCGCAGGCGCAGCGGCAGCAGCTGGCGCTACAGCCTGCCACATCATCATGAGGACACACGCAGACCAGTGCACGCAGACCCTGCCCCGCCAGCCTTGACACGACTGATGCCCCCCTCATCGTCAGCTGGCTCCAGCTCTGAGTCAAAGCTGCCTGTCAGCACGGTCAAGCCACCACTGCCACGGCAGATCATATTCACAGCTCACTTTACAGCCCTCATACAGCCTGACACAGCACGGTGTCCTGCTAGGGCGCAGAGTCAGCGCGTCTCCGCGGCCCAGGCCACAGCTTCTGCCCTCAGGACACTGGCTGTGACTGGCTGTGACACAGGCTGTGTCACAGCCAGCCCTCATCGCAGCAAGGTTTAACAGGTTCACAGGTGCACGTTCGCACCCAGAGGACCTCGGGGCGTGAGTTAAGGCCTTACACGTCTAGGGGAGCTATACTACACGTCTAGGGGAGCTCTACTGGCAGGGCCTGCAAGGCCACGCAGCATCACAGTCAGCCCTCATCAGTACAGCCAGCCCTCATCATCGCTGCCAGCCCTCTATGTCGCGCCGACACAGGCCTAATGCATCGGTACTGGTGTCACACACAGACTGTAAAATCCACCATCATCATCTTGTCTTGGTCCACCACGGTAGCGCCGCGAGGCACCGCGCAACGGCCGGCTCCAGCACCGGGTCCGCCTTGCCCGCCCTCAGCGCCGGTTGGCTCGCGTTCCACAGCCCCTCGATGTGCTGGTAGAGGCTGCCAGTCAGCATGCCCGCGTCGCGCCGCGACTTGAACTTTACCTGCGTCCGTGTGTGTGCGCGTGTGGTGTGTGTGTACGCGTGTGTCAGTAGTTTCCTATCCGATGGGGAAACGAAAAAGAACGTGCCCTGAGGGCGCAAACCCGATGGTTTTGGGGAGGGTGCGTTTGGGGAAAAGCGATTTTCGGAGGCGATTTTTTTCAGAGGAAATCGTCGGTTTTTGCACTTATCGAAGCGATTAACTCGGGCTGCAACCCTTAATCCCGACGTGATCAGGAACCCCTCTTTGGAAAAAAAACGAAAGGATGGCTGAGCCCAAGGAAACCCCAGGCGTGTGTGTGTGGGGGGGGGGGGGGGGGGGGCTGCGTGCACACCCACACCCACGCACAGCCCCCCTACCACAATCCCAATGCCTGAGCCGCTCAAGTCAAGGTGGGCATAACGCCAAAGGCGGTCGTGGTGCGCCTGAGGCGGTGGTGGCCGCCTTAGGTGGCACCTGAGGCGACGCCCCAGGCAGTCGGGGGTGCGCCTGCGGCAGTCTCGGCGCGCCTGAGGCGTTGGGAATGCGGAAGGCCCCCCCTCCCCAAAGCGCGCACCGCGAGGAACGCCTGGCGGCTTTTGCTTTCCGTATGCGCTCGGTGCACGATGAAGCCGGATGGGTGGACGGTAAACCGCGCGCCGGATGCGGCGGTCGCAGCCACCTGTGTGCGTGTGTGTGTGTGTGCGTGTGTGTGTGCGCGTGTGCGTGTGCGCGCGTGTGTGGTCGATTTTACAGTCTGTCGGATGCCTTTGATGTGTGTGTGTGTGTGTGTGTGTGTGTGCGCGTGTGTGTGTGGCCAAGCACAGGCAGGCGCTGCGTCGGTGGGCAGCGTCGGCGTGTGTGCCGTCTCGACCCCAGCCACTGAGGTGACTGAGGTCTCAGTCATCTCAGACTGAGACGACCCGCGCAGCAAACAACCTGTTCCAACAAGCCCACCCACGTCGGCCCAGTGGAAAGAAAGCTCTCGACCCCCCATATTTAGTTTGCCGCCCACGCACCCCTATCCATCCACCTGCCCACCTCAACTTTGGACCCTCACATTTCGGCCCCCAGGTGTCAAAATTCAAAAATCATCTTGATTTGGGACGTAGGCAGCAAGGAGAGTGATAATAAGCATGTGTGCCACACGGTTACGTTTCAGCCCCCGCCCCCTTGAGCCCACCATTGAGATCTTGTTCTTTCCGTACCCGCGGTACCGGAAGTCAAACCACACGGTGTTGAACCGACCTGCGCACGGTTTGAGGTTTCAGGGTTTGAGGGCCAAGGTAAAAGCACGTTGCACACACGCTGCCCGCCCTCCCCCCCCCACAGTGCTTCTCTAATCGAGGCTCTCCAATTGAGTCCACGCATGGCGCAGAGTGTCGCTGACAGCTGAGAGTGCGGTGACCACCGCTGCTGGCTTTTTCGGTGCCATCCATCCATACGTATGGCTGCTGCTGGCATGCAGATAACTGCGGCAGCAGCACAGAGCAGACCTCCGATGAACCACGGTGCAGAGTCGCTGCAGTGATTTCCTTTTCGGCTCTCAACAGCCATTTGGCTGTATTCCGGCTGAACTTTGACCTTGAATATAGCTCAACGCACTCAGTGGATTGTTAGTCTTACAAGCCCGCCAGACAGAGCACGTCAACAGCGTTCAAGTGACCTATGTATGAGGGCAAATGGTCAATGGGAGGACAACGGTCAACGCGGTCAAAGCAAAAATCTGGCTGTGGAATAATTAATTACAAATCCTGAGAAGGAAATCACTGAGTCGCTGCCAGCGGCTCCGTTAAGGAGGAGCCCAGTCAAACCCGACTCCAACCCGACATCTGGCGTTGACTGCAAACGCTGGTCGCGTCTGGGGGGGTCTCTGTGACTCGCGGCGAGGGAATCGGATGCGCAGTCACGCTCGACTCGCTGCCCCTCAGCCAAGTTATAGAGAGGAGGGGCCCCAACGACCTCTCCTGCTGCAGCTGGCATCCCCTGCTGCCTGCCTGCTGCAGCTGGCACGCGCACGCACACACACACACACACACCTCCGATGAGCCACGGCTCAAAGTCGGTCGCGTACTTCACTTCGTACGCCACGTCCGCGCGGAACCAGCGCTTGAAGTCTGTCGCGTTGTGGCACTGAGGCGCGACACGCTCGCGAAACTGCGCACGTACGCGGCAGGCGGGCTCTAGATGGATGGAAGCACCAGGGAGCTCCCTCGCAGGGGGTCCTAGACAGACTCCTCAGCTGGAGGATAGTGCCCAGGATATGCAGGTCCAGTTGCGCTGTGGCACTCTCGGAACTGCGCATGCGCACAGATGCCCCAGGAGATCCAGGGTTTGCAGGCGACGAGGGGCGGCACTTGAGCTCTGTGCGCTCTTTGCTCGTGCGTGCGCGCTGTGTGTGTGTGCATGTGTGCATGATGCACGCATGCCCGTTGTGCTCGCCTGCGTGAGGCACCCCTCAACGATCATCGGCGACAGCTGGTCCTTTGGCACGAGCACGGCCTTGTCCGCATAGCTGGGGCCGCCGCAGCTGCGCACACGGAGGAGGCGTACCCGCCCGGGCGTTGTGGTGGGTAGGGCATCGGCCGCACGCACACCCCATGCACAGGCCAGCTGCACGCATGGGTAGACGCATGGCGCTGCATGGGCGCGCGTGCATGCCCACGCACCTCGTTTCCAGCGCGGGCAGCACATACACCCTTCCCTGGTTGACTGCACCGTCTATGATGCCTCGTATGCTGGCATCCGTTGCCAGATCCGCTGTCAGGGAGGCGCTAGGTAGCATGTCCACGTCTATGTTTGCGACCAGCGGCGTGTCCGCCATCAGGCGCGCCACGTTGCGCAGCGAGTTGACAGGGTACAGCAGCGCTGCCGACCTGTCGCTGTCAAAGTGCTCGGCGAGGAGCAGCACGCGCGGCTGGCACCCGCTGCGCGCAGACTCTGTGCTCGCAAACCACGTCTGCACCACGTTTGTTGCGTTCGCCAGCGCAGCTCGCGACCTCTCGCTGCCAGGGGGAGCAGCGATCGGCACGTACACCACCGCCGCGAGGGGCCCGCCCCAAGTCGCGCACTGTGCGCGGAGCTGCGCCATGCGGTTGAGCGACAGATGGGTGAGCAGCGTCACCTGCAGCTCCGGATCCCGCGCGCTCCACCACGCCCTGTGCGCCGTGAAGCACGACGACATGTCCTTGAGCAGGTGGTCCCACGTTGTGATGTCGCGTGGGCCACAGAGGCCTGCAGGCTCGCCCCCAGCTGGCCCATGCGTGTTGAGACAGCCCACCAGCGCAGCAGCCTGCTCCGACTTCGCTTGCGCGCTTGTACGCTGGGGGCACATAAGCAAATATACCGCAAACACGGCTGCTGCAAGGAGGAGAGCTGCGGGGGGTGGCAGACCCATGCGTCGCAGCATGGGGCTGCGTCCTCTATGCACCATGCCAGCACTTGTGCGACCACCTCACCCTGAACTACTGAACGATGCGTGAATATCGTGCCGTGGGGCGTGCATTTGGAGTGTGTACTCACTACCAGGGGCGGGGTGGGACACGCCCAAGTTCGGAAGGTGGTCCAAGGTTCAGCGGAAAAAGGCAAAACGGGGCCTGGGCTGCACACGCCCCCCCCCCCGGTGCGCCCCCGCCCCACAACCCAGCGCTTATACCTCTGTCCATCGCTGAGGGAGCCGGAGCTGGGGTTGGCGTCGTGGGGCGGCAGAATGGGGCGTGTGAGCGCCCCAAATCGACCGCCCAACGCTCCCCAAGCCCGCGGGCCAGCGACTCGCATACAATAGGCATGCACTGTGCGTAGGATGGACGTTGGGCAGGGGGGGGGGACCTGGGAGGCCTCTGAGTGCTGGCTGCTGCGGGGGGGCCGATTCGGACGCGACATGTGGCCAAGGACGTGTGTGTTGGGTCTGCCCACGCGCAACGCACGCCCTGTGACTCCGGATCCGCGACCTGGGGTCACCCCGTCGCGCATGCCCTCTGCATGCAAGTCGCGAGGAGCCCCGAGCGCCAATCCCCATTTCCTAGGGCTGCACCCACCCACACACCTTAGCTTGGCGCCTCCGGTTCATGCCAACCCCCCCCACCGCAGCCACCCGCTCCGCTCACGTCCTGTGAGTTCCCCAAAACTGCTAGGTCGGGGGGGAAGCGCCTGGAGGAGAACCCTTCCGTCGAGGGAGCGAAGCGGGTGGCTGCGGTGGGGGGGGCTGGCATGAACCGGGGGCGCCAAGCTAAGGTGTGTGGGTGGGTGCAGCCCTAGGAAATGGGGATTGGCGCTCGGGGCTCCTCGCGACTTGCATGCAGAGGGCATGCACGAAGAGGTGACCCCAGATCGCGGATTCGGAGTCACAGGAGCGTACGTTGCGCGTGGGCAAGGTTGGGAGCGGGGCCAAGAGTATGAATATCGCCGAACTTGGGTGTGTCCCACCCCGCCCCTGCTACTACCTCGTTTATTTACACTTTCACATATTTGTGAAGGTCCGCCATTTGCTCCCGTTTACAACTCTGTTACGCGATGCGGCATTCCAACGTGCTGGCCCTGGGTGCGTGGGGCGGGGCCGTGGGAAGATCACTAAGGGGGATTGATCAAAATGCCAGCACGCCATCGCAGAAATTGCCCTAACGCCCCCCCTCCCCCCTGCGTCTCTATCAGGATTAGGCGTAGGCGCCGCGGGCATCGCCGCGGTGGGCTATGCTGGCTACCAGTGGTACAGCGGGTGAGTCGATGCGCATGCATTGCATGCATAAAAAAGCCAACCCCGCATCATGCGATCGCGCCTGAACTGACGTGCTGTCATCACGCAGGCTGCCGGGCGGCAGCTCCAACACCAAGCAGCTGCAGATGCAGTCGCCACCGTCGAAACCTGCCGCCGAGAGCGACCTGGATGCGCTCAACGGCAACGCCAAGCTCTTCTCCGAGAAGGTGCGCACGGTGGCCAGGAGGGCACGTGTTGAATATACCGGGAGAGGGAGAGGTTGGTGCTCATGCTGCGCCATGCGCCCATGCGAAGATCTTCCATGCATCTGCAACGTGCACCTTCCCACCCCCCGCCCCCTTGCCTCGCGTGTACCGCCCCCTGACGCGTTCCTTTCCACACCTCCCCTGCGCGCAGGAGCTGGCGCTGCTGCGACAGCTCATCAGCGCCGGGCAAGGCCAACTGTTTGCGGCGTGGCCTGCGCCTGGTACGAGCGACGCGGAGAAGAAGGTTGGTTGCACATGCTCGGCTGGGGTGGCGTGCCAGGGTGCGCCGGGCACGCGGCTGGCGTGGGGGCGGGGCGATTGTCGTGCGCGTGGACAGCGTGGACGGAGGGCAGCTTTGGAGCACACGGCCAGCTTCCGACCGATGGCCTCCTGCCCCCTGCTGATTCCTCTCCCTCCCCCTAGGGAGGCCCCCCCCTTCCCTGCATCCATGCCATGCCCATGCCCTTGCCATGCACCGCTGCAACAGCTTGGGTTGGGTCTAGGAAGTGTCGCTCTTGACCGCATGTATGCCCTGCCCCCGCGTGTCGCATGCGCAGGTGATGGTGGCGCAGCTGGCGGCTCTCGACGTCCACTACCACGGCGTCCTGTCTGCACACATCCATGCTTGTTGCCACGTGTGTGGCGTGACCACGCACACACACACACACACACACATACTGCCGCTGTGTAGGCAATGGTGGCGCAGCTGGCGGCTCTCGACGGCCACTACCACGGCGGCCTGTCAGCATACATCAGCAACGCGAAGAAGCTGCTGCAGGAGTCCAAGGACAGCGTCAACCCGTTCGAGGGCTACACGCCGCAGGTGTGTGTGCATGCGCGTGCGTGCGTGTGCGTGCGTACCACGCATTCGTTGAACCACCCCAGCCCGCACACACGCAGGTCCCCCCCTGGGCGTGCGCTTTGACTTCGGATCCCACGGATCCGACACACATGGTGCTCTGGTGTAGGCGAGAGCCCCCTAGTGCGTGTCTCTCTTATTATCTCCCTCTCATGTCTCTCACCTCGATTCCTTATCTCTTCCACCACCCCTGCCCGCACACGCGCAGGTCCCCCCTGGGCGTGCGTTTTGGCTTGCATGACGGATCCGAGGCGCACACATGGTGCTCTCTTGAAGCCGAGAGTTCCCTAGTGCGTGTCTTATCTCCCTCTCATGTCTCTTATCTCTGTTCCTTATCTAATCCACCACCCCGTGCCCGCGCACGCGCAGGTCCCCCCGGGCGTGCGCCTCGACTTCGGGTCCGAGGAGCACATTGAGCTCTCTGGCGGCAGAGCGGAGCTCCCTCGCCTCTCTCTCTCTCGCTCTCTCTCATGTCTCTTACCTCTGATCCTTCTCTAATCTACCACCCCTGCCCGCACACGCGCAGGTCCCCCCTGGGCGTGCGCGTTAACTTTGGATCCGAGGAGCACACATGGTGCTCTGTTATAGCTGAGAGCCCCCTAGCGCGTGTCTCTCGTATCTCTCTCTCATGTCTCGTATCTCTGAACCTTCTCTAATCCACCACCCCTGCCCGCACACGCGCAGGTCCCCCCAGGCGTGCGCCTCGATTTCGGGTCCGAGGAGCACATTGAGCTTGAGGGCGAGGGCGTGGCTGAGGCAGGCCGCTCCGCGTTTGTGCTCGTGGCCGGGGGGCTGGGTGAGCGGCTGGGGTACTCTGGCATCAAGGTGGGTCCGCGCGCCGTGGTTGCATAGATCTTGTCAGTGGCTATCCGTGGGTACCAAGGTCGTCGCGTGTGACTGAGGATTGAGCGAGATGGACACGCTTGTGCTTTGTTGTGCTGCGTACCTTTGTGGCTGAGGCCGGGGGGGTGGGCGAGCGGCTGGGGTTCTCTGGCATCAAGGTGGGTCCGCGCGCCGTGGTTGCATAGATCTTGTCAGTGGCTATCCGTGGGTACCAAGGTCGTCGCGTGTGACTGAGGATTGAGCGAGATGGACACGCTTGTGCTTTGTTGTGCTGCGTACCTTTGTGGCTGAGGCCGGGGGGGTGGGCGAGCGGCTGGGGTTCTCTGGCATCAAGGTGGGTCCGCGCGCCGTGGTTGCATAGATCTTGTCAGTGGCTATCCGTGGGTACCAAGGTCGTCGCATGTGACTGAGTATTAAGGGAGATGGACACGCTTGTGCTTTTTTGTGCTGCGTGCGTTTGTGGCTGAGGCCGGGGGGTTGGGCGAGCGGCTGGGGTACTCTGGCATCAAGGCGAAGCCTTGTGTTGCTGCGGTTTCGTATATTTCAGGAGTGGCTATCCGTGGGTACCAAGGGCGTCGCATGTGACTGAGGATCGCGGGAGAAACGCTAGTGTGTGCTTTGATGTGTTGCGTGCGCGTGCTGTGCTGTGCTGTGCTGTGCTGTGGTGCACTCCTGCTTCGCTTTGCTGTGCTGTGCTGTGCTGTGGTGCACTCCTGCTTTGCTTCGCTGTGCTGTGCTATGCTGTGCTGTGCTTCGCTGTGCTGTGCTTCGCTGTGCTGTGCTGTGCTTTTGCACGTGTGCGATGGTGGCCTGGGCGATTTCCTGGCGGACCGAATGTATGGTGCCCCGCCCTACCCGACCGTTCCCAATCGCCCCTGCCCCTCAGGTTGCCGGCGGCTGCTTCCTCGAGCTCTACTGCCGCGACATCCTCCCTCACACACACACACACATACACACGCACGCAAACACACACACGCACGCAAACACACACACACACACACACACGCAGGTCGCCCTGCCTGTGGAGAGCGCGACCGGCAGCTGCTTCCTCGAGCTCTACTGCCGCTACATCCTCGCGCTCCAGGCACGCAGCGGGTCAAAGCGCCCTCTCCCGTTTGCAATCATGACGAGTGACGACACGCACGCACGCACCGAGGCGCTGCTCAAGGAGCACGGAAACTTTGGGATGGCACCGGGGCAGGTGTGTGCGTGTCTGTGTGTGTGTGTGTGTGTTTTGTGTGCGTGTGTATTCCTGCTCAAGCACGGCAACTTCGGGATGGCGCCGGGGCAGATGTGTTCGTGCGTGTGTTGTGCGTGTGTGTGCGTGTGTGTGTGCGTGTTAGTGTGTGTTTGCGTGTGTGTGTGTGTCCCTGCTCAAAGAACACGGCAACGGGATGGCGCCGGGGCAGGTGTGTGCGCGTGTGTGCACACGCACACGCACACATGTTTGTGTGTGTGTGTGTGTGTGTGTGTGTGTGTGTTGTGTGTGCGTGTGTGGTGGTGGGGGCAGGGGGGCACTGCATGGCTGTATATGGACGGATGCGAGATCTTGCATGCGTGTCTCTGTGTTTGTGAGCGTGCCACCCCTTATATGCCCAGCCCCCCTCCCTCTCCCCTGCGCACACACACACACTCTCACACACACACACACACAACCAACCAACCAGCCAACCAAGCGCTACATGAGGCCGTCCGCATGCACCGGCAATGCCTGTACTTCTAACAGCAATACACCCGGCAATTGTTACGAAGTCTGACCCGTGTACTGGGATGTCTTTCGAATAGCAGGTGACCGACCAGCGCCTGAATTGAGAGGATTGTATTCTTGGTTTTGGGGGGGTCACACACACACACACACTTACACTGACACACACGCACATGCACACACATACACACACACACACACTCACACTCTCACACACACGCTCACACACACACACACACACTCTCTCTCTCTCGCACACACTCGCACACGCACACACACATGCAGCTCATGCTCACACCCTTACACACACACGCACACACACACACACACACAAACACTCACACACACACACACACACGCAGCTCACGCTCATCAAGCAGGAGAAGGTTGCGTGCCTGACCGACAACGACGCTCACATGGCGCTCGACCCATCCGATGCGTTCGTGGTATGTGTGTGTCTCTCTCTGAGTGTGTGTGTGGGTGGGTGGGTCGGCGCCCCTCTCTCTCTCTCTTGCGCTCTCTCTCCCTCTCTCTCTTCCTCTCTGCTTGTCTGTATCTGTGTGTGTGTATGCCCCTATCTCTCTCTCTCTCTCTCTCCCTCTCTCTCTCTTCCTCTCTTTCTCACTCAAGCACTGTCTTCACACTTGCAGTTCCAGGCGAAGCCGCACGGCCACTGCGGCGTGCACGCCCATGCTCCTCCCTCTCTCAACTCTCCCTCTCCCTCTTTCTCCTCCTCTCTGCCCCTCTCGCTCTTTCCCTCGCATTCTCACTCAAGCAACGTCTCCACATCCGCAGGTCCAGACAAAGCCGCACGGCCACGGCGACGTGCACGCGCTGCTGCACTCGAGCGGGCTGGCAAAGAAGTGGAAAGCTGCTGGCCTCAAGTGGGTGTGCTTCTTCCAGGTGGGTGTTTGGCGCTTGGCGGTTCAAAACCACAATTCGATTGTTTCACGGTTTTTAGGGTTGTAAGGCGCTCCCAGTTCGTAGCCAGTCGCTGCTCCACTCGAGCGGGGTCGCACAGAGCTGGGAGGCTGCTGGCCTCAAGTGGGTGTGCTTCTTCCAGGTGGGTGTTTGGCGCTTGGCGGATTAAACCACAATTGAGTGTTTCCCGATTTGGATGGCCGCGGGGCTCAAGTGGGTGTGCTTCTCCCATTCTGTTTTTGCGCTTCGGTTCTAAAACCACAATTGGAGTGTTTCAGGATTTTTAGGTGTTAATGGTGCGCGTAGCCAATCGCTGCTGCACTCGAGCGGGGATGGCACAGAGCTGGAAGGCTGCCGGCCTCAAGCTGGTGTGCTGTTTAGGTGGGTGTTTGGCGCAAAAATCGATTTTTTAAGAGCTGTAGGGCTGCAAGGCGCTCCCAGCCCGTTGCCAGTCGCTGCTCCACTCGAGCGGGGCTGGCACAGAGCTGGGAGGCTGCTGGCCTCAAGTGGGTGTGCTGCTTCCACGCGAGAGTGTCCAACGCAAGGGGACCGGTCTCAAGACCGCTTGTGTCTTTTGGGTGTGGTTGTTCTGGTTGTACGGTGCGCCGAGCCAAACGCTGCTGCACTCGAGCGGACTGGCGAAGACCTGGAAGGTTGCCGGCCTTAAGTGGGTGTGCTGCTTCCAGGTGAGGGTCTCCAAAGCCAAGGGAATTCGGTCTCAAGACCGCTTATGTCTGTCGGGTGTGGTTGCACTGGTTGGACGGTGCGACTTGCCAATCGCTGCTGCACTCGAGCCGGCTGGCGAAGACTGGAAGGCTGCCGGCCTCAAGTGGGTGTGCTTCTTCCAGGTGGGTGTTTGGCGCTTGGCGGTTTAAAACCACAATGCGATTGTTTCACGAGTTTTAGGGTTGTAAGGAGCTTCCAGCCTATAACCAAGTGCTGCTGCACTTGAGCGGGGTCGCACAGAGCTTGAAGGCCGCTGGGCTCAAGTGGGTGTGTGCTTCCTCCAGGTGCGGGGGTCCAAAACACTTCGGGAATTCGGTCTCACGACCGTTTTTGTCTCTTGGTGTGGTTGCACTGGTTGTACAGTGCGCCTAGCCAAGCGCTGCTGCACTGAGCGGGGCTGGCACAGAGCTGGAAGGCCGTCGGGCTCATGTGTGCGTGCTTCCTCAAGGCGGGTGTTTGGCGCTTGGCGGGTTTTAAACCACAATTTCATTGTTTCACGAGTTTTGGGGTTGCAAGGAGCTCCCAGCTCGTAGCCAAGCACTGCTGCACTCGAGCGGGGCTGGCACAGAGCTGGAAGGCTGCTGGCCTCAAGCGGGTGTGCTTCTTCCAGGTGAGGGGGTCCAAGCCAAGGGAATTCGGTCTCAAGACCGTATTTGTCTGTTGGGTGTGGGTGAACTTGTTGTGGCTCGATTAACGGAGGCGCGTTCTCGTCGCCGAGCCCTGGACCCAGCAATGCGGCGCTGCTGGTTACGAGGATCTCCGTGCCGCTGACGAGCGGGGTAAAATACGACTGGCTCGGCTCCTGCGAGACTGCCCCTCGGTGGAACACTTTAGGAGCGGCTTGCCCGGCGCTGCCATGGCTTGGCGAGTAGCCGCGGCGCTGCCGCGGCCCGTGCTGGGAGACGGCCCTTATCCTCCCCCCATGCAGGACGCCATGCGGCACCGATCTCGACGAGTTGATCGACGAGCGGAGGAGCTGGCGCCCGTCAATGCATACTGGACATTGGTCAAGATGGCTGCCCGTGGAGGCGGGCTACCATCACGGCTTCAGCGGTGGCGACCGCCGAGGCCACACCGAGTAAATCCGCTTCACCAATCGTAGCGTTCGTCACCGCGCTTATCTTCGGGGTCGCTCGTCTGCCGGTGACTGGCGTTGGAAGGTCTTCAGGCAGCCTCCATGACAACTCTGTCGTCCATGCACCCCTGGAGGGTGGGACCTGGCCATGCATGAGGCATGGGGCGCCGGCTGAGCCCCATGCAAACGAGAGCTGGACAGCCATGCACTGCCAGGCGGGGACCGTTCCAGTCAGCGCCAGTCGGCTCTGCCGGCTTGACTGGCCACAAGGCCACTACTGTGACCCTGAGGAAGGTCCTCTCCTATATGCTCCTTGCCAGACACGTCTCTCAGAGACCGCTGTTTGGGGTAGTCTAGCCGGCGGGAGCGGTAGTCTATCGGCCGGGAGCCGGCGGTACTCTAGTACTTGAGTGTGCTGGAGTATCGGCGGGTGTCTCTAGTAGAAGAGTAGCCTGCTTAGCTGGAAACCCCGTGTTACTGTTACTGAACTTGTTGTATGACCCCGTCAAACCTTGACCTCCGTACCCCACATGCACACCTGTCGCCTCGAGGACACCAACGCGCTCGCGTTCAGGGCGCTCGTCGCGTCGCTGGGCGTGTCTGCGCACGTTTGACCCGGTCAAGCCCCCTGTCAAACGTTGACTCGGTCAAACCCAGTCAAACTTTGACCTGGTCAAACTTGCACACCTGTCGCCTCGCACGACACCAACGTGCCCGTGTCCAGGGCGCTCGCCGCGTGTCTGCGCGCATGTCACGCGGTCAAACGTTGGCCTGGTCAAACTGGGTGAATCTATGGCGCCTCTTCCCGTAGCCGCAGCCTCTGCCCAAACCTCCATCGCCTCGCAGGACACCAACGCGCTCGTGTTCAGGGCGCCCGTCGCGTCTCCGGGGCGTCTCTCCGCACGTCGGACCCGGTCAAACGTTGACCCGGTCAAACCTTGACCTTTGTTCCCCACATGAACACGTGTCGCCTCGCAGGACACCAACGCGCTCGTTTTCAGGGCGCTCGTCGCATCTCTGGGCGTGTCTGCGCGCAACGACTTTGACATGAACTCGCTCGCTGTGCCGCGCAAGGCCAAGGAGGTGTGTCTGTGTGTGTTTGTGTGTGTTTGTGTGTGTGTGTGTGTGCGCGCGTGCGCGTGTGCGTGTGTGTGCGTGTGCGTGTGGGGTGTGGGACGTGGCGTGTCGGCGCGCAACGACTTCGACATGAACTCGCTCGCTGTGCCGCGTTAGGCCAAGGAAATGTGTGCGTGTGAGCGTGTGTGCCTGTGTGCGTGTGTGTATGTGTTTGTGGGGGTGGGGTGGGATGTGGGGTGTGGAGCTTGTCTGCGCGCAACGACATGAACTCGCTCGCTGTGACGCGCAAGGCCAAGGAGGTGTGTGCGTGCGTGTGTGCGTGTGTGGTCGATTTTACACTTGTTGGACGCCTTTAATGGCGTATTAGACTTGTGCTTGCGCACTCAATCCCTGAGGCAGGCAGATACTATCACCTGCACTAGTCCACTCAGTGGATGCACATTGACTGTGTCCATCCCACTAGCTCTAGTACATCTGGTCGCGCCATGCGTCTCAGTTCGGGCAGCCAGCCTGGCCACCCTCCTCCTCCTCCGTTCATCATGTGGCGCACGCCCGTGTGTGTGTGTGTGTGTGTGTGTGTGAGGTGTTCCGCTGAAGCACGCCTCTTGTTGGGACACACACGCGTACACACACACACACACACGCACACACACACACACACACAACTCCCTCGCATCCCCTCGCAGGGCCATCGGGTCTCCATGCTGCACCACACACACACACACACACACACACACACGTACACACACACGTAACACACACACGCTCCATGCTTCAGCACACCGACGGCTCGTCAATGTTCCCCCACCCCACCCCCACGCTCACACGCGTGCACACGCGCACACACACACACACACACACACACTCATCCCCCCCCACCAGGCCATCGGGGCAATCTCCCTGCTGCAGCACACCGACGGCTCGTCCATGGTCATCAACGTCGAGTACAACCAGCTGGACCCGCTCCTGCGTGCGACGATCAACAAGGTAGCCCAGCTGGAATAGCATCTAGTGTGTTTGGTGGGGCTGCCCGTATTGCTTACCTTCGGGGTGGGGGTGGGCGGGGGTCGCAGTGTTTAGTCCTCTTGCGCTGGTCATTTTCGTCGATTTGAGTCATTTTGACGCTCAAAATCACGAGTTTCGACGATTTATATTAGGTTCGTGGGGGGGCAGGGGGGTAGGTAAAAACGATGGTTGTTCGGGTATAAGTGGGAAGACCCTCGTAGCTAGGGGTTGAGTGTGGTGCATGGGCATCAATGGTCATCAACGTCAAATACAACCAGCTGGACGCGCTGCTGCGTGCTACTGTCAACAAGGTAGCTTAGCTGGAATAGCATCTAGTGTGTTTGGTGGGGCCGCCCGTATTGCTTGCCTTCACGGGGTGTGTGGGGGGGTCGAATTGTTTAATTGTTAAATCCACTTTCGTGGATCGTTTTTCGTCGATTTTTGTCATTTTGACGCCCCAAATCGCGACTTTCGACGATTTATCGTAGGTTCTTAGCTTCGTGGGTGGGGGGCGGGCAGGGGGGGAGGTCAAAACGATGGTTGTTCGGGTATTAGTGGGAGGACCCTCGTAGCTCGGGGTTGAGTGTGGTGCATGGCCGTCCATGGTCATCAACGTTGAGTACAACCAGCTGGACCCGCTGCTGCGCGCGACTATCAACAAGGTACGAGGTTGTGCCATCATGGTCTTGTGCCGCGCCGGGCCGCGCTGGGCCGCGCCGTGCCGCGCCGGGCCGCGCCGGGCCGCGCCGGGCCGCGCCGTGCCGCGCCGGGCCGCGCCGTGCCGCGCCGTGCCGCGCCGTGCTTCAGGATGGCGCCGTGCTTCAGGATGGCGCCGTCAACGACGGCGCCTGCTTCTCGCCCTTCCCCGGCAACATCAACCAGATCGTGCCTCAAGCTCCTTCCCCCCCTCAAGCTGCCCCCCAAGCTGCCCCCCCCATTGTGCATCTGCTTGTTCACCTCTCGTCTGTTACTTTTCACACTTGTTCCCACCCTTTCACACTTGTCCACACCTCAGGACGGCGACGCCGCCGACGCCGCCGGCTGCTCGCTCTTCCCCGGCAACATCAACCAGATCGTGCCTCAAGCTCCCCCCCTCAAGCTGCCCCCCAAGCTCCCCCCCCCCCTTTGTGCATCTGCTTGTTCACCTCTCGTCCTGTTACTTTTCACACCTGTTCCCCCACCCTTTCACACCTGTCCACACTTCAGGACGGCGACATCAACGACGACGCCGGCTTCTCGCCCTTCCCCGGCAACATCAACCACAGATTCTGCTGAAGCTTTTGCCCCCCCTCCCCCCCCCGCCTCCCTCCACACAGTTGTGCACCTTGTTCACACCTGTTCACACCTATCCACACTTCAGGACTTCTTGCCCTTCCCCGGCAACATCAACCAGATCGTGCTGATGCTTTTGCCCCCCCTCCCCCGCCCCTTGCCTCCCTCCACACCTTTTCGCACCTTGTTCACACCTGTTCCCACCCTTTCGCACCTGTCCACACTTCAGGACGGCGACGTCAACGACGACGCCGGCTTCTCGCCGTTCCCCGGCAACATCAACCAGATCGTGCTGAAGCTGGAGAGCTACGTGACGCAGCTGGAGCGGACTGGGGGCGTCATCTGCGAGTTTGTCAACCCCAAGTACAAGGTCGGTTACTTGTTCTTCTTGTTTACCTTGTTCCTGTATTCCTCTCGTGCGTTACGCAGTCCGGTTTTTTGGCAGGCTTTGGCGGACGTTGTTTTGAGGGGGGGCGGGGGGGGGGAGAGCTGCGCGACGCAGCTGAAGGGAACTGGGGGCGTCATCTGCGAGTTTGTGAAGTGCAAGGACGGTTATTTCTTCTTCTTCTTCTTGTTTACCTTATTCCTGTGTTCCTCCCGTGCGTAACGCAGTCCTGATTGTTGGCAGGTTGTTGGTGGGTGTTGTTTCGAGCGGGGGGCGGGGGGGGGGGAGCTGCGCGACGCAGCTGGAGCGAACTGGGGGCGTTATCTGCGAGTTTGTGAAGTGCAACCTTGCACGTCCTTGGACGGTTGTTTCTTCTTCTTCTTGTTCCTGTGTTCCTCCCGTACATTACGCATTTCGGGTTTTTGGCAGGTTGTTGACTGACCACAAGGCCACTACTGTGACCCTGAGGAAGGTCCTCTCCTATATGCTCCTTGCCAGACATGTCTCTCAGAGACCGCTGTCTGGGGTAGTCTAGCCGGCGGGAGCGGTAATCTATCGGCCGGGAGCCGGCGGTACTCTAGTACTTAAGTGTGCTGAAGTATCGGTGGGTGTCTAGTAGAAGAGTAGCCTGCTTAGCTGGAAACCCTGTGTTACTGTGTGTTACTGTGTTACTGTGTTGGTGGGTGTCGTTTTGAGGGGGGGGGGGGGGGGCTTGGTGCAGCAGCTGGAGCGGACTGGGGGTGACATCTGCGAGTTTGTCAACCTCAAGTACAAGGTCGGTGGCTGGTTTCTTTTAATTGTTTTGGTCGAAGCCCGTATGCTGCTGTACCAGTCCCATCCCATCCCATCCTCCTCCCATCCCATCCTCTCCTCCTCTCCCCCCCTCCCCCCACACAAATCACAGGACGCCAGCAAGACTGTGTTCAAGTTGTCCACGCGCCTCGAGTGCACAATGAATGCAGTACCATCCCATCCCATCCTCCTCCCATCCCATCCCATCCTCCTCCCATCCCATCCTCTCCTCCTCTCCCCCCCTCCCCCCACACAAAACGCAGGACGCCAGCAAGACTGTGTTCAAGTCGTCCACGCGCATCGAGTGCACAATGAATGCAGTACCATCCCATCCCATCCTCCTCCCATCCCATCCTCTCCTCCTCTCCCCCCCCTCCCCCCACACAAAACGCAGGACGCCAGCAAGACCGTGTTCAAGTCGTCCACGCGCCTCGAGTGCATGATGCAGGACTACCCCAAGGCGCTGCCGCAGGGATCCAAGGTCGGTTTCACGACCGTCAACCAGGTGGGTTTCACACTCTGCTACTTTCGGTTACTTTCGGTTACTTTCGGTTAGGTTCTTTCGGTAACTTCCCCCCAAGGCGCTGCCGCGGGGAGCCAAGGTCGGCTTCACGACCGTGAACCAGGTGGGGATCCATACGTGTGTTCATTTTTACTCGCTTTCGGGTACTGTCGGTTGCAGTCAGTCGCTCTTCGTCGCCGGACGAGGTGCATGGTGCACCATGCACTCAAGCAGTGATCCTTGGGAAGGATTTAGCAATTAATTACTACTCCGCTTTTTCCCGGCTTTTTCCCGGCACAATTGTTTTTTTACCCAAGCGGAAAAGTGGAAAAGCGGAATAGCCTACAAAGCAATTAATAAAAAATTCCGCTCAAATTCCGCTCCGAGCGGTTTACTGCCATAGCAAGGATCACTGCACTCAAGACAGTGCGCGTGCAAGTGCACACGCACCATGCACTTGAACTTCTCCGAGGCGCTAGAACTTCCCCAGGGGGCCAAGATCGGCTTCACGAGCACCAACACTGCTGGTTCACACACAGTTGGTTTCGGTTACTTTTGGTTTATTTCGGTAGGGTTCTTTCGGTAACGTCCCCCCAAGGCGCTGCCGCAGGGAGCAAGTTCGGCATCACAACCGTGCACCAGGTGCGCCGTCTAGCTAGGGAGGGATATCGGGGCACGCAGCCCCAAATCCCAGCTTTCCAGTATTCCCGCCCACCCTCGTCAGGCGAGCTTCAAAACAGCACTCTGATCTGATCTGGCGTGTTGACGATGGGTGTCGCAGGCTGCGAGACGTGCGCGAGCCGAATACCGCTCGGGGCCGGATTCCTCATTTCCCAGGAAACCACCCCCCACTTGGGGGGGGAGATGCCGAGGGGTGCGTTGGACAGCCCTCGCCGAGGGCAGCACAACGGCATGCGTCGCGTGGATACCCGCTGTGTTTTGCGCCTGGTATCAGTGGTCAAAGTTGCTTATAGCGGATTTGGTTACTAGTTCTTTTCTAACACTCTCTTTTTACCCCAGCGAAAAGCTGGGGGGTAGGTGGGTCATTTACTCCCAGGCGTGACCTTCCTCCCTGGGCTACAAGCAGCTCCAACCCCCCAGCCAAAAGAAGCATCAAAGCTGCTTCTTCAGCTGACCAAGGGACCCTGTCCCTTGGTTTGGAAAGCTGGGGGGTAGCAGGCAAAGAGACTTACAGGGATGGCGTTTCGCCGTCCCCGGCTCTCTCTTTGCGCAGCTGCTTGTAGCTTTCTCTTGGGGACTGAGCCAGGGAAGAACAGTTACTTAAATGATGATGTTTGGTTACTTCTGGCGGTCACACGTACGGTTCCAAAGCTCCAGTGGGACTTAGAGAAACAAGGCTCAAGGCCCACAAAAGGTCAAGCTACAAGTAGCCCACGGTAACGCCATCCACACTTGGTGGCGGGCGCCAAGCAAGCAGCACCACTGTGCAGGCTGCACACCCAGCCCCTCAAATGGCCAGAGGGCGGAGCCAAGGTATAAAACCATGAAGGGACCAAAAAGCCTTCCCCCAGACCACCGGAAGCGGGGCTAGTAGCACACCCGCCGCAGCACTCTACTCAGCGACCACACCGCACCCGCCACCGCATGCGTGTGGCGCCACCTCCCCTCCAAAAACACCCCCAGAGGGAATGCCATCTAGCAAGCAGGTGCAGGCACCCGCTCGCCGTCAACGACGAGGCGCGTGCGGTGGAACTGCGCCCGCTTCCCCGCAACCTTGGCGGCGAGGAAAGCGGGCCACAGCGCCTGGTGCTGCGCCTCCTTGCGGTCACTGAGGACGTCGAAGACTGCAGTCGAGTCCACGCAGCGGCGCAGCTCGTGGCGCCAGCGCACGACAGTGTCGGCCACGGCGTCAGATGCCACGGTGAAGAGCACACGCAGCACACCGCCCCCGCGTGGCTCCACGCCGATTCCCCCGACGGCAGGCTTGGCGTTGAGGAGCGACGCGGACACGACGCCACCATCAGCCGGCTCCGGCCGGCCGGTGCCGCCGTAGAGGAAGCGCACGACATCCGTAGCCAGGCGGACGGGCGGGCTGGTGCCGTCCTCGGCAGCTGCAGCGATCCGCTCCGCCGCCGCCGCCGTCGCCTCCTCTTCATCCATCCGCCTGCCACCGCCCGCGAGGAGCCAGTTGGCGCCGCGTGCCACCGGGATAGACAGCACGAAGCTGCGGCGCAGCGACGTGTCGCCCACACGTGCAGGCAGCCCCCCCCGGCGGGAGGGGCCGCGCGCAGATGCGGCACGCGCGGCGCCCGACGCAGGCCGCTCCGTCGCCGGCCCCCCCCCCCCGCCGACGCCACAGGGGCGGCAGCAGCAGCGGGCCAGGCAGGCTGAGCAGCCTCGGCAGCAGGCGCAACGCGGGGCGCCGCACTGTGGGCCGCATGGCCGGCCCGCGCGCGGGCGGGCTCTGCATGCGGCATCTGCATGGGCGCCCCAGGGACGCGGCTCACCAGGAGGCTCACCACATCCACCAGGGACGCAATCTGTTGCGCCTGCGCCTGCACCACAGCGAGCACCCCCGCAAGGCACCGCTGTGGCCGGCGTCGGCAACCTGTGGCGCGCCCACCTGCGTCGGCGCATTCTGTGGCTGGGCGCGCGGCCTCGCCTCCCTGTCCAGCAGCCCCCCTACCAGGCGTCTGATGTCTGCCTGCCCCGCGCTGAGGGCGCGGAGGGCGTCTGTGGTGTCGGCCGAGGCCGAGATGTGGTTGCTGGCGTCGCCATGCAGGTGTTGCGCAGCCTCCGCGTATGTGGCTGCCCCCCGCGCCCCATGGAGCGCCGAAAGCTGTGTCTGTGTCGCATCCACGCACGCGCGGAATCTGTCCCAGGGGTCTCTGGTGTCGCAGTCGGCGAGACGTACGGGCCCGTGAAGTGTTGCCCGGCGGGCCACTCGTGAATCAGTGGTGTCCTTAAGGAAACCGAGAATGTCCTGTTTGCCCCCGCAACAGAAAATTTTGAGCGGGGGCCTAACACCACTTTCATCGCCCTCCCTTCACAGCAGCACGCGACGCTCCGGCTCCAGCTCTAACTCGACCATGCGCAGACAAAATTTTCTGCGTTTGGGCTGCGGTGGAGCGAGCGGGCCGGTCGGCAGACACAACTTGCATGGCACCGACAGATGCCCCATGCGACCTTCCATGCAGCCCCAGCGCCCCTCCCGCAGCTCTGTAATCCAAGGTTGCATGCATAGGGAGCGATTGGGTGTGTCGGGGGCGGGTCGGAGAGCGCCTGGGGCCAACTGGGGTGATGAAACCCGTGTGACCCACTCTTCAGTCAAAAGTGCGGGCGTGGCACACACCCCTGAATAGGAGCCCACCCTAATTGGTCACTATGCCCATCTGCTCGATTGGTCATTCCCCTTCACCCCAAAAGGATGGAAAGCAAGTGGTATGGACTACCAACAGTTCCACGGTCGTACATGCCGTCCAGCGTCGCGCTGCGACGAGCGCTGCGGCGAGCGCAAGCCAAAGTGTGAATCGGTGCCCCGGCACACGACCTGTCGCGGCTCTAAAACGGCCCCCCGGCCTCCTCCGCTCCTCGCAGGCACAATTCGGAGTGCATAGAAGCGATATGCGTCGTGGGGGCGGGTGCATGGGGCCCCTGTGGTGCATGCATGGAGCATGTGCATGGGCGCCATGCGACCATGCAATCGCGCCCCTTGTGGCACCTGGGAGCCCGTCTATGGCCCCAACATGCGACCCCAAGCATACCACCAGCCTAAAGGATCAAATTACTAACAATGTGGCCCGGCTCAGGCCTGGGGGGGCCCTCCAGACAGCCAGGAGGGCGCTATATATACGAGTGTCATAATTTGCCCCACATGCCAACGGGCGGGCCGTTTTGGAGCCACGTTTTCAAATCCAAAATTGCAGGAGTTCCTGGGCGTTTCAGGTCAAACCAAATGTAACATCTGAAAGGCCTTATCACCAGCTGTCTGTGGATGTCTCAATCATCAACAGCAACGCAGTATTGGGCGAGACATGGGGGGGCAAAGTGCAAAGTGTCAGAATTTGCCCCCTCTCCTCCTACGTACTCGCCCGTGAAGCACTCGCCGGCGGACGCGCGTGCCAAGAGTCTCTCAAGAATCCCCGGAAAGGGCCCTGTTATTTTGCCGCACAAAACCAAATTGCCCCCCTCCCCCCTCCCCCCGCGCGCATCATTTCAGGTGTGGGCTACGTACTCTCCCGTGAAGAACTCCCCGGCGGACTCGCGCGCCAAGGCTCAGGTGAGGCATGTGATGATAGATTTTTCAGTGTGTCTGTCTGACTGGCTGGCTGGCTAGTCTGGCTCGCTGGCTGGCTAGGTTGGCTATGCTGGCTGGATGACTGGCTGGCTAGGCTGGCTGGCTGGCTGCCCTGAAAATGCCTTCTTCAAAGTCCAGATTTTCCTACAGAATCACTATTCAAGCACCCACTACAACTGCCATGATACGCGTTCAAACAATCCAAGACCACCGGCAGATAGCCTGCACTGCAGGCTGTCCGACGAGCCGCCCTACGTCCCAATTGCCCAACCACAGCTTCCGTGCCATCAGTCAGCAGATTGGATGTTCTCTGCATTACGATTTATACATTATCCCCGTGGACAGCAGTGATTTTCTTTTCATGATTTTCAATGAATTCTTCCACAGCCGGATTTTGCTTTGACCGCGTTGACCGGTGACCTCCCGGTGACCGTCTGTCCTCATATATAGGTCATGTGAAAGCTCTTGACGAGTTCTCTGGAGGCCTCGTCAGACTACCAATCCGCTGAATCGATCAAGCTGTGCACAAGGTCAAAGTGCAGCCGAAATATAGCCAAATGACTGTGTAGAGCCGAAAAGGAAATCACTCGTGGACTAAGACCAGGCCGGCTGGCTAGGCCTATGCGTCTTAAATCAGACTCCCTTCTGTCCAGATGACCAAGGCATCAGGTAGGGGTCCTTTCGGGCGGGGCGCCATGCTGCACGTGTTGCAACGCGCTCTGATGACCCCACGCCCATCCATCCACAACTCCACACTCCCGCCCACACAATCTACTTTGACCCATCCACACTGAATCCACGGCAAACCCCACGCACTGCGCCACTACCAGAGAGCTTGCCGGCTTCAAGTGCAACGCGCTCTCATGCTGCACACACCCACAGCCACACATCCACACTGAATCCACAGTAAAACCAGGACGGCAACCCCGCGCACTCTGCCACCACCGGGTAGCTCGACTAATACAAGTGCAACGCTCTCATGCTGCACACACTTACAGCCACACCTCCACACCTCACACCCATGTTCACACCTTCACACTGAATCCACACACACCAGGACGGCAACCCCACACACTCTGCCACCACCGGCAAGCTCGACTACTATAAGTGCAACGCTCTCATGCTGCAGAGCCACACCTCCACAAACTCATACCCACACCTCCACACCTCGACACCTCCACACCCATGCAATCCACACCCACCAGGACGGCAACCCCACGCACTCTGCCACCACCGGAGAGCTCGACTACTACAAGTGCAACGCTCTCATGCTGCAGAGCCTCGCGGCGGCGGTGCTGCCGCCGGCGCCGATCGCTGCCACGTTTAACGGGCTGAAGGTGTGTGTGTGCGTGTGTGGGGGGGGGGGGCAGCCTTGGTGCTGCCGCCGGCGCCCGACGCTCCGGGTGGGATGACACACACACATACTTCAGTGATGCAAAACGTTTTTTTGGCGCGGCGGCGGTCTTGCGATGTGAAAACTTACCCGCAGGGCCGCTTTGGAGCGATGTTCAGACGCAAAAAATTGTGACAATCGCCGATTTCACACTGCTCGCACAAAACCAGTCGCGCTCAGAGCTTGCGTGGCGAAGAGGCCCCGCCAAACGCCCCTCCCGTGTGTCGCACGCATCCGCGTCGTGCCTTTCTGCACCACTGACGCACACACAAACACGCGCGCACACACACACACACACACACACAAACACGCACACACACACGGAAGGGTCCCGCCCCTCGCCCCTCCCCCCATCCGCCCCCCCCGTCTGTCCCCTTCCCCTCCCCCTCCTCCCCCCCATCGGCCCCCCTCCCCCTCCCCCCACGGCAACACACTTCAAACGTGCGTATGCCGCAGGTCGAGCGCTATCCGGCAGTCGTGCTCTCGGCCCGTTGCTTTTTCACCGGTGCTGTCAGATGTCGTAACTCGTCAGTCACGTCTTGCAGGCTTGCAGGTCGGCTAACGGAAACACTGGCACACGCTGCAGGTCGAGCGCTACCCAGCGGTTGTGCTCAGCCCATCGTTTGCGCCGGTGCTCTCCGACGTGAAGGCCAAGATCACGGCGGGCTCGATCACGCTGCACCCAGGTGTGTGTGTTTGTGTGTGTTTGTGTGTGTGTGCGTGTTTGTGTTGCTACACCGGTGCTTTCCGACGTCAAGGCCAAGATCACGATGGGCTCGATCACGCTGCACTCAGGCGTGTGTGTGTGTGTGTGTGTGTATTATGTGTGTATGTGTTTGTGTGTGTGTGTGTGTCATTCGTCCCTCACGATGCAAGTGCGATGCGCGTGTGAAACCCGACTATGTGTGTGTGTGTGTGCGTGTGTGCGCGTGCGTGCGTGCGTGCGTGCTGCACCCGTTCTGTCTGACATCCCATGATCACGCTCGGCGAAGGCATCACATTGCAGGGGGCTCTCTCGAGGTCCCCCCCACACACACACAGACACACACATGCACACATGCACACGCACACACACGTACAAAAACACGCACCCACAAACACATGCACACACACACAGACACACATACATACAGACACGTACACACGCACACACACACACAAACACACATACACGCAACCACAAACACACACACACACATGCAGACAGGCAGACAGACAGACAGACAGACAGACAGACAGACAGACAGACAGACAGACAGACAGACAGACAGACAGACAGACAGACAGACAGACAGACAGACAGACAGACAGACAGATGGACAGACAGACAGACAGATACACGCACACTCTCACGCATACACAAACGCTCACACACACACACACGCAGGCTCGGCGCTCGTTCTTGACGGCGAGGGCATCACGGTGCAGGGCCCCTTGGAGATCACGGGTTCACTGGTTGTCCGGGCGGTCGACGGCGCGCGCGTGACGATCGGGCCGCTGCAGGTGTGGGATGGGTGTGGAATGGGTGTTGCGTTTTTGTGCATGGCGGTATAGGCCTGGGGGGGAGGGGCAATGCGGTGGACGGTGCGCTCGTGACGATTGGGCCGCTGCAGGTGTGGGATGGGTGTGGAGTTTGTGTGTGTGTGTGTGTGTGTGTTTGGGGGCGCTGGGTTGTGTGTGTGCGCGCGCGCGCGCGGCCAGGGCGGTGGACGGCGCGCGCGTGACGATCGGGCCGCTACAGGTGTGGGATGGGTGTTGCGTTTGTGTGGATGTGTGTGTAGGCCCGGGGGGGGGGCAAGGCGGTGGACAGCGCTCGCGTGATGATTGGGTTGCTGCAGGTGTGGAACGGGTGTGGATGGGGGGGGGCGCTACACAGTCACCCATCACACCATTCATGAGGCTCCGGGTGTGGCCACATTTTTGGCCACAGGTTGGGTGGGGATGGCCAAGACATGCCTGGTATATAAAGAAGCAAACCACCCAAGCAACCACCCACACAACCACCCAAGCAACCACCCACACAACCACCGAAACAACCACCCACACAATCACTCAAAACAACTCCAAGCAACCACCCAGACAACCACCCAAGCAACCACCCACCACGACCGCCAGGTCAGCAACGCTGGCCGGGAGTGGTCGCCAGGTCAGCAACGCCGGCTGTGTCAGCAGTGCAACCCACCCAAACAACCTCCAAGCAACCACCCACACAACCACCCACACAACCACCCCCTGCCAGGTTTCCAACGCCGGCTGGGAGTGGTTGCCAGTCGCACACGACGACACATCTGCGTCAGCGGCGCAACCTACCAAAACGACCTCCAAGCAACCACCCAAACAACCACCCAAACAACCACCCCACGCAACCGCCAGGTCAGCAACGCCGGCTGGGAGTGGTCGCCAGTCGCACACGACGACACATCTCTGTCAGTGGCGCAACCTACCCAAACAACCACGCAAACAACCGCCCAAGCAACCACCCAAACAACCACCCACCGCGACCGCCAGGTCAACGACGCCGGCTGCGAGTGGTCGTCCGTGGCAGACGACGACGTGTCATGTGTCAGCAGTGCAACCCACCCAAGTAACCACCGAACAACCACCCAAGCAACAACCAAACAACCACCCAACCAACCACCCAAACAACCCAGCAACCACCCATATAACCACCCACCACGACCGCCAGGTCAGCAACGCCGGCTGGGAGTGGTCGCCCATGGCATCGACGACGACGCGTCTGTGCCAGCAGTGCAACCCACCCAAACAACCACCCAAACAACCACCCCACCCATCGCCAGGTCAGCAGCGCCAGCTGAGAGTGGTCGCCAATGGCACGCAACAAAGCATCTGAGTCAGCAGTGCAACCCACCCAAACCTCCAACCCACCACCCAAACAACCACCCACACAACCACCCAAACAACCACACACACAACCACCCACACACCCACCCAAACAACCACCCCACGCGACCACCAGGTCAGCAACGCCGGCTGGGAGTGGTCTCCCGTGGCAGACGACGACGCATCTGTGCCAGAGGAGCAGCGCATCCGCGGCTTTGTCGTCAAGAAGCACGAGACGCGCGAGTTTGTGTTCGACCGACCAGGTGTGTGTGTGTGTGTGTGTATGCATGCGTGTGTGCGAGAGAGTGTGTGTGTGTGTGTATGTATGTGTGTGTGTGTGCGAGTGTACGTGTGTGTGTGAGTGTGTGAGTGTGTGTGTGTGTGTGTGTGTGTGTGTGTCGAGGGGGTGCGTGTGCTTGGGGGAAAGATGGGGAGGGGGGAGGTGAGCACAGCGCATCCGCGGGTTTGTCGTAAAGAGGCACGAGACGCGCGAGTTTTTGTTTGACCGACCAGGTGGGGGGGGCCAGGACAAGGCTTGGTGCCGGGGAGCTTGTTGCCCAGTACTCCGCACGCATGCACAACACAGAGAGAGAGAGATCGTTGCAGAGAATTCTGCACGGCAGACCTAGATAGGTTGTTTCTGGCCATCGTTGAGAAGATTCCATTTTGAGGCGGGTGACCTACCGTGCACAACACACACACACACACACAAACACGCATGCGCACACAACACAGCAGACGCACTGACCCTACACACCTACACAGAGATCTTTACCATTCCCACCGCGTGCACGGGCAACCTGGATTACGACTACTAACACACACAATCACCCTCACTCCGACACAGACACACGCACACGCGTGCACACGTGTGCACACGCCCCACACCATCTAGCACACCACCACCCTCACCCCGTCACATACACACACACACACACACGCCCCACACCATCCAGCACACACACACACACACGCACACACGCCCCACACCATCCCACAGGCATCTACAACCTTGCCGGGCCGCGCGTGATTGAGCTGTCGGCGTCAGAGGCGGCCGAGCCCGAGGCCGCCGCGCGCGCCGAGCCCGCTGCCGCCTCCGCGCCCGCCGCCGCTGCTGCTGCTGCGCCCACCGCGCCCGCCGCTGCGCCCGCTGCTGCGCCCGCCGCCGCTGCTGCTGCTGCTTCGCCTGCTGCACCCGCCGCCGCAGCCGCTGCACCCATTCGCGCTGCGCGCGCCGCCGCGGCCGCGCCCCGCGCCGCGCCCGCCGCTGCAGAGCCCGCACCAAGCACCGAGGAGGAGGACGAGGGCGTCGCCTCGCCCGCTCCCACTGGCGCGAGCGGCGCCGCCGCGCCGTCGTCGGCCTCGGCCAAGAAGAGGGCGAAGAAGAAGGCCGCGGCGGCTGCGAAGAAGTGATGATGATGTTGAGAAGTGGGGCGTTGGGTACGGGTGGTGCGCGTGCTGCGGCAAACGAGCTGACGGGGTAGGCGCGTGGGAACGTCGTTGGGGTCCCCCACGGAGTTGGACGCGGGCGTGAAGGGGTGGGGGGCTGTGGTGTGTTTGGGGGATTGAAACCACAAGTTCAAGAAAGCTTACCACATGATGTTAAACCGGATCTCTTCTCATGCGTGACCCATGATGATGATCAGACAGCCCAGGACTCGCGCACCCTGTGCCCTAGGGTCTCTCTCTCTGAGCTCTTGGGAATTGAAATTCCCCCCCGGGTTCCCACACAACCCATTCGCACTATGTGGGATTGCGAAATCGTTGATGCTTGTTATATTCGAGGGTAAATATACCGTGCGTGCACGCACACCAGAGGAAGATCACCGAGACAGAGACACAGACACAGGCGCATCGCCAGACCAAAATCTCGTCAGCATTGGCAACGGTGGGTCGGGCGTGCGCTCGTGGCATGTGCCCATCCATATTCATGCATGCATGGTGGCTGCGCTGACATAAAACAGAGGGCGCTGCGTGTGCTGGTGGGTTTGTTGGGTTTGTTTGTTCATGCATGCACTCCAAGCTCATCCACGCCACGTGTACTGCTCGCTCCCCCACCCCGTCATAACGCAGTGGAGCGAAGCAAGGGGCGCGTGGTCTGTGCGGAGCGGCGTGGCGTAATCAGAGCTCCCGCTTGGACGCGTGCTGACTAGACGGGAGAGCAACACCAACACCCAGACACACGCGCTGTTGGTTGCCGTGCTGGTGCTAGGTAGAAGGTGCCCGAAAGAGCACTAGGAGGACCCCCACCCACCAACCGGTGTGTCCTTGGACATGAGCGTGGGAGCGTGGTGCAGCGTGGTGCAGGGGCTGCCGGGTGGTTGCGGGGCGCCGCGTGTGCCGCCCGGCTTTGCCCTCCTGCCCTCCTCGTTGGCAGCAGTGGAGGCGTGCGGCGCGCAGAAGCTGCATGTGCACGTAGCGGCGGGCGGCAGTGGTGGTCGCCACTGTGGCGGCGGGGGTGGGGTCGCCGAGGACGAGCTGTACAGCGGCAACAGCAGCGGGACCACTACTGCCAGCACGTTCAGCGGGGCGGCGTGCGACCTCAGCAGCGCGGGCAGCAGCAGCTGCGGCGACAGCAGCAGAAGGAGCAGCAACGCCTACGACGACGGAGCACGGGCCGCACTGCTATCGCAGCGGTCCTCCCTCGACGACGCGACGGAGGCGAGCGCGGGCCCCCCACCAGCACCGGCAGCGACCGACCAATTCTCATGGTCATCACCAGCGCCGGTACCAGCACCAGCTCCAGCACCGGCGTCGACGCCGGCAGCAGCGCCAGCGCCAGTGCCACTGACGCACGCCGGGCTCGGGCTCCTGCCGCTCCTGCCCGCGCAGTCGCCGGCGCATGCGGGGCGCAAGACGCTCGTCCTCGATCTCGACCTGACGCTCGTTGAGTGCCTACACATGAGCGAGCTTGCGAGCTGTCCGCCAAGCTTTGTGTACACAGACAGACAGGGCATCCGCGCGCAGGTGTATGTGTGTGTGCATGCGTGGCTGTGTGTGCGTGTGTGCGTGCGTGACTGTGTGTGTGTGTGTGTGCGCTTGTACGCGTGCGTGTGTGTGCGAGAGCTGCCCTCACCAGTCCACACACACTCACACACACACACACACACACACACACACACACACACGCGCCCATTGCCGCATGTGTGGACGCAGGTGTGGACGCGCCCGCACCTCTCCAACTTCCTGGCGACCATGTCGGCCGTCTTTGAGGTCGTCCTGTTCACCGCCGCGCGCCAGCAGCATGCAGACGCGGTGCTCGCGCGCATCGACCCCTCGCGCTCGCTCATCCACCACCGTCTGTACGGGCACCACGCAACGGCCACGCCGCAGTGGGCGTGGGTAAAGGTGCGGGGCTGGGACTGCCTCTCTCTCTCTCTCTCTCTCTCTCTCACTCTATATCACTCCACTCTCTCTTCCTGTACAACCTCTCTCTCTCTCTTTCTCTCTACTATCTCACGCCCACGGGCAACCACACTCACACACACTCTCGCATGCACCGGCTGCGTGCAGGACCTGTCACGCCTCGGGCGCGACCTCTCTCAGACGCTCATCGTGGACGACTGCCCCGCGGCCGCGCTGCTGCAGCCTGCCAACTGGGTGTCGATTGCGGGCTTCAGCCAGGGCGCCAAGGTGCGGGTGTGTCTGGGGGGGGAGTCACAGAAAGCAAAGTAACCGACGCATGGTTGCCGGGGGGGGGGGGCATGCTGCTGCAGCCTGCCAACTGGGTTTCGATTGCAGGGGTCAGCCAGGGCGCAAAGGTGCGCGGAAGTCGATCCGCTCTCCTGTCCCTGTCTCCCTGTCCTTCCCTCTCTCTCTCTCTCTCTCCCTCACACACACGCACACACAATATCTCTCCCTCTCCCTCTCCCTCTCCCTCTCCCTCTCCCTCTCCCTCTCCTCTCCCTCTCCTCTCCCTCTCCCTCTCCCTCTCCCTCTCTCTCTCTCCCTCTCCCTCTCCCTCTCCCTCTCCCTCTCACACACACGCACGCACACACAGGGCTGGCGCGCTGACGGCGCGCTCCGAGACGTCGGCCGCTTCCTCACCTCGCGAGTGCCCCACGCGCTTACACACACAAATTCGCTCTCTCTCTCCGTCTCTCTCTCTCTCTCACACACACACACACACGCACACACACACAGGGCTGGTACGCTGACGGCGCGCTCCGAGATGTCGGCCGGTTCTTGACCTCGCGAGTCCTCCACACGCCCGACACACACAAAGTCTCTCTCTCTCATTCTCTCTCATTCTCTCTCTCTCTCTCTCTGTCTCTCTCTCTCACACAGACACGCACACACACACACACACACTCACAGGGCTGGCGCGCAGACGGCGCGCTCCGCGACGTCGGACGCTTCCTCACCTCCCGAGTCCTCCACGCGCCCGACACGCGCGCCGCCATTGCCCGCTACTACAACGTGCCCGCGTGCCGCCCGCTCACGTACGTGGACGCACTGTGCGCGACGCTGCAGCACGCGGCGGCGCACGCGGTGCAGCACGCGCAGGGGAGGTGTGCCGTCAGGGCGCAGGGGGCGCAGCAGGCGGAGGTGGCAGACTGTGAGCAGCTGCAGGGGTTGTGTGAGAAGCAGCAGGGCCAGCAGCAGCAGCAGCAGCAGGCGCAGCGCAGCGGCGGCAGCAGACGCGCCCAGCCGAGCGATGCAGACGGTGACGAGGGCGCCGCGACCGACGGCGGCGAGGGCCAGCCGCACGAGATGCGCCGCGTGGCGCGCGTCAGCCTGCAGCTGTCCGCTGTGGAGGCCGGCGCGTGAGCCCTCCCCTCACCGTCACCCAACGCTGCCGTACGAGCCGAGCGACGGACGGAGACGCCGCGGCCAACGGCGCCGCTGCCGACGGCGGCGGCGGCCAGCTGCGCGCGTTGCGCCGTCGCCGGCGCGCGGCAGCCTGCAGCTGTCCGCCGTGGAAGCCGGTGCGTGAGCCCCCCCCCCCCCCCCCGCACCGTCGCCCAACGCCGCCGTACGAGCGGGGCGACAGACGGAGACGCCGCGGCCAACGGCGCCGCTGCCGACGGCGGCGGCGGCCAGCTGCGCGCGTTGCGCCGTCGCCGGCGCGCGGCAGCCTGCAGCTGTCCGCCGTGGAAGCCGGTGCGTGAACTCCCGCCCGCACCGTCGCCCAACGCTGCCGTACGAGCCGAGCGACGGACGGAGACGCCGCGGCCAACAGCGCCGCTGCCGACGGCAGCGACTGCCAGCCGCGCGCGATGCGCCGTCGCCGGCGCGCGGCAGCCTGCAGCTGTCCGCCGTGGAAGCCGGAGCGGCCAACAGCGCCGCTGCCGCCGGCGGCCAGCCGCACTCGATGCGCCGCGTGGCGTGCTGCAGCCTGCAGCTGCAGCTGTCTATGGCAGCTGGCTTGTGAGCCCTGCGGCCGACCCCCCTCCCCCCCCTATTGCCCACGGCGCTGCTGTTGGCAGTGGCGCGGCAGCGCGGCGCGGCAGCGCGGCGCGGCAGCGCGGCGCGGCAGCGCGGCGCGACGGCTGTGGCGGTGGCAGCGGCACGGCGGCGGTGGCGGTGGCGCGCGGCGATGCGCCGCGTGGCGCGCGTCAATCTGCAACCACCAACCGCCGTGGCGGCTGGCGTGAGCCACATCGGCGACGCTCCTATCTTCTGGGCGTAAGCAACGCGTGCGTCCTCGGATCGCGCGCGTGCGTTTTGTTGCGGCTGGCCTGCTGCGTCGTTCTTGCGATATGCGTTGCGGTGGATGCACGCGGGGTCCGAGCACGGCGCGTATTTGCTCCTGATCCCTAGTACCTCCCACAGTACATGCCAACAATTTGTATGAACGTATATGCCCGCGGGCCCTCCATGGGCCTTCAAGGGCCCTGTGTGGTCGCCAGGATGGATCCGCATATGCTCATGCGCCCCTCAATTATGTTCATTGCCGTTGACAATTTTGCAGTTTCATCCCGCAGTTGGAATCAAGCGCCCAGCGACGTTGACATCACCAACTGCGGTGTACGTGTACAGTGTTCGTACCCCGTACCCCATACGTACCCCCCCCCACACACACACTCCGTAAATCGGGGAGACGCCTCACGTTGTGCCTGCAGCCCAGTGTAGCAGAGTGCGCAAGCAAGGCGCAAGCACACGCCAAATACGGCATCAGGGGCCTGCGTCTGGGCACTTATTTTTTTTGCTTTTACAGTCGGTTGACAGTAGACCTACGAAGGATACCTGTATCCTTCGGCTAGATAAACACATTCACTGGCTCGCGGTATCATGACGCATCACGCATCCTCCATCATGACACATCAGGAATCTCAACCCTTTAGCAAGGCTTGCGCAGGCTGGGTAAGTGAAAGGTGGAAGTTGCAACTCGTGCACTTCAGTCGGCCACAGCACCGCGACAGATCAGTGCAGCGGGTCGAGATCCAACAGTCGCGCACAGCGTCGCAGGCAGGTCGCCGTCGACCGCACCCCTTGAAGCTGGCTCCCAAACGCCAAAGGGTGGCCCCGGGAACCACCATACCACAGCCCTAACGTCTGAGATGCACAAGTCAAGGCGATCATAACGCCTGAGGCGGTCGGGGTGCGTCCAAGGCGCGCCTCAGGTGGCGCCTGAGGCGACACCTCGGGTGATCGGGGCTGCGCCTCAGGCGGTCTCAGCGCGCCTGAGGCGCGGCCTGGTCCGCGCAAATGAAGACGTTGCCCGAGGCGCCGCCTCAGGCATTGGGAATGTGGTAGGACCAGAGGGTGCGGGCGCCGCCACGGGCGTTGACAATGTGGTAGGGCCAGAGGGCGCGGGATCAAGGAATATGATGAGGTGGCCGTTCAACTCCGGCCGCACGCACGACGACCTAGACCTTGGCCCTTGGCCAGTTCTCAGGTATGCAGGGTGGGGCTACTAGTACAAGCCTAGTGGTGGTTGTGTGGTGCACGCGTGGTGACCACGGTGATGATGCGCGTGCTCATGAGCGCGTGCTCGTGATCACGCACGTGTGTGACGCCTCAACTGCAGCACCGTATTTTCCACCGTATTCCCCCACCGTATTCCCCCGATTGAAACTCACATTTCGTATCGTGTCGAACTCTGTATACATATTCCGTATCGTGCCACCTGTCAGACGTCGGTGCAAGGCTGCGTCCCACTGGGATTTACAAGTGATGCAAGTACCCGAGAACCCAAGGGCGTGCTGCGCCCAGCTACACGCCCGCGTATCAGCAGCAGTAGAGCTTCTGCCACTGCATCTCCAGCAGCACGCTATTCTACGTGGCAGACGCCAGCGCTAGGCTGCGTCCCACGAGGATTTGCAGGTTCTCCAAGTACCAGAGAACCCTAGGGCGTGCTGCGCCCAGCTACACGCCCGTGTGTCAGCAGCAGTAGAGCTTCCGCGACTGCATCTCCAGCAACACGCTGGTCCACGCGGCAGACGCCAGCGCGAGGTTCTCCGCGCGCCTCTCGCCGAGGACGTTCAGCAACACGAGAGCGTCCGTCACAGTGCCGGCGGCCGACGCCGGGCCGATAGTCTGCGCGTTCCTCTCGCCAACCGCGGCCAGCGCCGCGAGAGCGCCCCGCCTTTCCAGAATCAGCCCCATGACGCCTTGCACCCGGGAGTGGTCATGCGCGCGCAGCACAGCCTCGGCGTCGTCCCCGATGACGAGCTGCACCAGCGATGGGATCGCGCCAGCGGCCACGATGCCGACGTGCGCGGTGCCACACATCTTGGCGAGCACGCTCAGCGTGGCCGCCGCCAGCCACGGCACTCTAAGATCCGGGCCACGCGCCTGCGCGCGCTGCTGCACCAGCGGCGGGATGGCACCAGCAGCGGCGATGGCGTCAGCGTGGCTGCCGTGCTGCGCGAGTCTGCCCAACGTCCTCGCTGCCACACTCTGCATGCACTGCAGCGCGGCGTCGGACACCGTGAGCAGCTGCACCAGCGGAGGGATGGCGCCGGCTGAGACGATGGTGGTTGCAATCTTGGCGCTGCCGGAGAGATGCATCAACGCCGTGGCCGCGGCCTTTCGGAGATCAGGATCGGCGCCCGGCCTTGGTTGCAGCAGCCGCACCAGCGGAGGTACGGCGCCGGCAGCATCGATGGCGGCCACGTGTTCGGCGTTGGCAGCGAGATCACCCAGCGCATTTGCAACGTTCACCTGCACGCCTTAGGAAGAGGAAGGCCCGATGAGCCGTACTAGGTGCGGGACGGCACCGGCTGCAACAATGGCGACCCCATTCTTGGCAGCGTTCCCATGGGCCGCGAGCTTGCTTAGCAGCATCGTCGCCGTGTGCCGCACGTCGCGACCTCTAGCTTCGGAGGCTCGGTCTCGGAGCAGCCCCACCAGCGGGGCGATCGCGCCGGTGGCAGCGATGACAGCCACGTGCCTGAAGGACAAGCACGCCAGCAGATGCAACGCTCCGTCTCGCTCGCCCTCCTCTGACAACGGCCCCAGCATCTGCACCAGCGGAGGGATGGCGGCGGCTGAAGCAACGGCCGCCGCGACCTCGTCACAGACAGAGATGTGCCTCAGCGCGATCGTTGCACTCTCGTGCATGGGAGCGCCGTCGCGGGGCCCCAGCATCTCCACCAGGAGAGGGATGGCGCCGGCGCCAACGATGGAGGTCGCTGTGGTTTTGGTGTTGTCTTGCCCGGCAAGCATACCCAGCGCGAAGGCTGCCATCTGCCGCAGGACCGCGTCTGCATGGAAACCGCTGGGATGCAGCAGCCGCACCAGTCCAGGGATGGCACCAGGCTCAGAAACGATGAACCTAGCCAAGTGCTCAATCCGAATTAGGGAGCCCAGCGCAGTCACCGCGATACTGCTCTCTCTGCTCTCAGCGTTGGGCCCCAGCAGCTGCACCAGTGACGTGATGACACCAGAGGCGATGATGGCCGCAAGGAGGCTCCTATCACCACGCTCCACCACTTGCTCCGCCTCGTCACACGCCCAGCGAATCTCTTCCAGCGCCGTGTGCCGCTTGCTCCCACTGTCGTCCACCGTGCGCGCTAGCGCCGTCAGCATCCGGAGGGTCCGCGAGGTTGGCGGCATTGGCGGCGTTGTGTGCGGAGTGGCTGCACGTGTGTGTGTGTGTGTGTGTGTGTGTGTGTGTGTGTGCGTCGGCCATGCGCGCATGGCCGCCGCACACACACACACACACATGCGCGCATGCATGCATGGCTTGCAGTGCAACGTGCACTCCACGCCGAGCCGGGGCCACTCATCAGGCCCATACCTAATGTATTATTAACGCATGGCGTGGCATGGTGGTGACGTGCCGCAGACAATGCCTGCATGAGCGCGCGGTGTGCTTGCATGGACATGGTGTGAACAGCTACCACTCACTGCTCAAGCTGTTGTGTCACACGATGCGTAGACGCAGCATGCGTGGCGCTCCGAGTGGCCGCACGTTTGAACTGTGTGTGTGAACAGCTGCGATCCATACCCTTGATCCAAGTGCCGAGTCATAGTACCCCACATTTCATCGATTCAACAGTGTGAAGAGAAGTGTCACATTTCGATTCAACAGTGGGCGATTCTACTTTTTTTGATGATGAGTTTTTACAATCCACTCTCTGGCGGGCACGCGTTCGGTTCCAAAGCTCCAACCGGACTTAGAGGAAGCAGTCCTGAAGACCTGCCAACAGAAAAAAGGGGGGATGCCCCACGGAAGCGCCACCCACACGCGGTGGCGGGCACCAAGCAAGCAGCACCACAGTGCAGGCTCCACACTCAACCCCTCCAGGAAACGGATGGCGGGCCCAAGGTATAAAACCATGAAGGGACCAAAAAGCCCACCCTCAACCCACCGGAAGCGGGGCCGTTGTGCACACCCGCCGCAGCACTCCGCTCAGCTACCACATCACAACCCGCCAGCGCACGCATGTGGCGCCACCTCCCCTCAAAAGAAACCATCCTCTCAGGGATCTAGGACGTCTTGTTCAGAGTGAGCCCGCCGTCCACTACTCCAACAAAGGGGTGGGTCGGGCCCACCACACCCGCCCACCCGCGCGGCATCCCGCCGCCCTCAGCAAAGGACGCCAGCGCGTCCCACAGATCCATCGTCGCCAGCTCCCCCGCCCGCTCAACCGCCACCGAGCGAGCAGGGGGCTGCACACCATCACGCGGGCACGTAATGCGCCACAAGTGGCGGCGGCCTCGCTCCATGGCGTCCACCACGAGCGCTGCCACCACCGCCCACACACCAGCACGCACCCCAGCGGGAGACTGCAGCAGCCACACCTGGCAGCACGTGATGACCGGCGTAGGAGCAGGGAGGGCAGCAGCAGCCGCCACCACCACCGCCTCCGCCACCGGGCACCCCCAGAAGCTGTGCGCACGCCACGCCGTCGCCGGCGGCCCGTCCTCATCACGGCACCGCCACCCGCAGGGGCACTCGGGCACGCCTAGTGCAGCCTGCTTGTGAAAACCACTCACCCACAGCCGCCAGATGGGCTCCTTGCGAGCGTTGAGGAGCGGCATCCGCCACAGTGTCGGCACCGCCGCCTCCAGGCCGCGCAGCCCCGCGAAGACCTGCGCGTCGGTCGCGCGGGGGCCCCCGTGCGGCCCGTGGTCCAGCGCCAGAGCCGCCTCCACCGTGGCTGCCCGCCGCACTCGCCGCTCGTCCACAACCGCCCGCAGTTGAAGCGCCACCGCCAGCTTGCACGTCAGTTTCCCCACCACACCCGGGCCGTGCGCAAACCCAACCCATCGGGGCTCGCCCGCGGCGCCGCCCCCCCCAGGTAGGGGAGCAGGTTGGGCAGCTGTGGATCGGAGGCCAGGCCGCCCACGCTGCCAGCCAGCCGGCGTGATGACACTCGGCAGCTTCCACCCAACCAGCTGCAGGATCTCCACCACAGCAGCGCGCTCGCCCGCCTGGGGGAGGGGCTGGAAGTGACGGAGCGGCCAGAGCACAGTGAGGGCAGCTCCACCAGCCGCCGCCTCGACCCAGGCTGGGGGCAGCGCCGCAAGCACGACCGCCACTGCCGTGAACAGGGGGTCGAGCGTGCGCCGCACGCACAGCAGGTCTGGCACACACCCCGGCACTGGCGGCGGCACCTCTGGGAAAAGGGCGCGGCACAGGACTGCCCTCCAGACATTGCCCCCGTCATAAGCGCCGCACGCCAGCGCCGCGCGTATCTGCCCCAGCACGAGCCGCGCGCGCGCCGGATCCGCAGCAGCGTACACCCTCAGGCAGGCGTGGTCAACCGTGCGTGTGCTGCGCACCATGTCGACAGCAGCGAGCCACGCCCACAGCACGCACAGGTCCGTGACCGTCCGCATGCCGGGGAGGGCGTCGCGCACGCGGGCCAGGCCGTCCACCAGCCAGCGTGCCGCATCGGTCGGGCTGAAGAGCGCATGCCCTGCCGCATCCCCAGTGGGCTCCCGCCACTGTACCGACCGCTGCGCAGCCGGCAGCTCCAGCTGGAGGAGGGGGTTAGCCCAGAGCGGCGCCTCCGCCCCCCACAGCTCAGCTGTTTGCACGCGCCCCGTGATGCGCGCCACCGGCCCCAGGGCCTGCACCCCATCGAGCATGCGCCTCATCGGCCCAGCCAAGAGCGCCGCCCTCACAGCTGGGTCCACGCACTCACCAATAAGGCCGTCCGGGAAGGCGCCGGCCCTGGGCGCGAGGCCAGCCATAAGCACAAAGAGGCTCGGGTGGGCCTCCGGGCACAGGCGGTGCACCGCCTCCACCATGAGCGGCTGCCATGCCGGCTGGGCCGGGGGCGCGGGCTGCTGTTCCGGCTGTGTCCCGCCGCCGCCACCGCCGCCACTGCCGCCAGCCCCGCCGCCACCGCCGGCCCGTGGGGCCGGCAGCAGGAGATGGGGGGCGCCTGCCGCCCACGCCCCAAACAGGCACGCGAGGTGGACGGCCCACTGCCCGTGCACGATCTCCCGCCACGCCGGCGCCCCAAAACCACCATGCGCCGGTCGCCCCAGGAGCATCGCAGCAGGCGCACCAGGCACCGAAGAGGCCCACCGCGGCAGCTCTGCCGGCGGGTCCGGCCCCACGCTCCTGTCCACCAGAGTAGCCGTCCACCGGGAGAGCACCCTCTCGGCCTCCGGAGTCATGCCACAGTGCACCGCCCGGAACAGGATGCGGGAGACCCCGTACGTCGCCGCCGCGTGCCCCCTGCCAAACGCCGACATGGGGAAGCGCGCGAGCTTGGTATACGCGGCCGCAAGCCTCTCACGGCACACCCCGGTGACGCCCTCCGGGGGCGGCAAGCCGGCAGAGACGGGCACCCCCAGCGACACGCCCGCGTCCAGCACGCGCAGCCCAGCAACCTCGGCACCCGCCAGCAGGCCCTCCCCCGCCGACCCCAGGGGCAGGATGCCGCACTTGCCGAGGTTGAGGACAAGGCCCGTCGCTCGGCCAAACACCGCCATCGTCTCCACCAGTGCAGCGACGTCAGCCGGCGCACACGACCGGAGGAGGGGCATGCAGTCGTCAGCGTACTGGGGGCAGGTCACTCGGCAGCCAGGCACGACCGCGACCCCCACTGCCGGGCATGTGCGCAGGAAGCATGCGAGCGCATGCCCCAGGAACAGGAAGAGGGCTGGCGCGGCGGGGCAGCCCTGGCGCAAGCCCGCCGCATACTTGCGCGGCGCAGAGATGAACCCGTTGACCTCGGCCGACGCGTACGTGTGCGTGAGGATGGTGCGGGTCCACGCCAGCACGCCGTCGCCGACGCCCACCGCCTCCATGACCGCAATGAGGAAGCCACGGTCGATGGTGTCGTATGCCTTGCGGAAGTCCAGGAGCGCCAGCGCTGCACCCGTCGGCCCCACGCCATCCGCCGCGTTGGCAGCCAGCAGGCCAGGCAGCATCTGCGTGAGGCAGATATTGTCCGAGATGCGGCGGCCAGCGAGGAAAGCGGTCTGTTCCGGCCCCACCACCGCAGAGAGCAGGGGCGTCCACCGCGTCGCCAGCACCTTGGCGAGGATGCGGTAGTCGGAGCCCAGCATGGTGAGTGGGCGATAGTTTGCCGCATCCGCAGCGTTCTTGGCCTTGTAGATTGAGGCAACGACGCCGTCGAGAAAACCAGGCGGCGTCCCACCCGTAGCTCCCACCGCGGTGAAGACCGCCGCCAGAAGCTCAAAGGCTGGCTCGCCCAGCTTCCGCCACACATCCACTGGGATGCCATCCGGGCCCGGGGCGGTGCCAGGCTTGGAGTGGGTGGCCGCCGCCCGTACCTCGGCGGGTGTGACAACAAGCGCGCCGGCTGCATCCGCCACCGCCTGCGGCACGCGCGGCGAGTGCGCACGCACCGCCCCCAGCACAGCCTCCCGATCAGCGGGGGATGGCGGTGGCGGCCGTGAGACCGCCGCCACGGCGTCAGCCATGATGTCAGCCATTCCCCTGCCATCAGTGACGAGGATGCCACGCGCATCTCTGAGGGCGGCGACGCGCCGTGCCGCCGCTGGCTTGCGGAAGGCTGCCGCCATGCCCCCGGAAACGCGCTCTCCCGGCCGCACACAGGCGGGCGGGGCTGGAGCGTACCGCCGCACCGCCGCGTCCAGGCGCCGCTGCAGCGCATAGAGCCCGGCGAGCTCCGCAAGCCCATCGCGCCCCGCCTCAACGGCCGCGCGCGCTCGCTGCAGGTCTGCACGCAGCCGGGTCACCTCCACCGACACAGCATCTCGCCGCCGACCCAGGTCGCAGTCGAGACGGCGGGCCTCGCGAGCCAGACGCGGCTTGAAAGCCTGCCACCACCGCATGAGCTCCGTGTGGCCATGGGTGGGCGCCCCCGCTGCCTCCCGACCAAACCATGCCCTGAACCCATCGGCCAAGTCACGATCAGCCCAGAAATGGGCACGCACACGCGGCCGCCCCGGCCCGCGCGACTCTGGCACCAGGGGGGAGAGGTGCATTGCCACAACGCGGTGATCCGACCCGCCCGACTCGCCCGCGTCGCACCCGAGGACGCGTGGCACGAGGGCCATCGACACGTAGAGGCGGTGGAGCCGCGCCTGTGCATTATACGCACTGACGGTGTACCCCCTCTGCATGGGGTGGATGAGGCGGTACGCGTCACGGAGCGGGGAGTCCTCCACCAGCGCTGCCATCGCCGCCGCCGGGGCGCGGTCGCGCCACTCGAGGGGCCCCTCAGAGCGGGCGCGGTCACGCGGGACAAAGTTGAAATCGCCTGCGAGCACGAGGTGCGTCTGGCCAGCAGCAAGCGGTCGGATGCGCTCCTCGATGAACGCCGCCTGCACCGCTGGCCGGTTCGGCTGCGAGGCCGGCAGGTACGCATTGACGAGGCGCAGCCGCCCAGCTCCCCCACCTCCAGCTCCCCCACCCCCACCGCCCGCGCCCCCACCACCCCACGTGATATCCATCACCATCAGCCGGCCGTCGCCATCCGCCTGGACAACCGGCTGGAGCGACGCCAAGAGGTCTGACCGCACGAGGATGGCGACCCCGGCCGAGGTCCCCGCGCCGCCCCCCCAGAAGAAGGTGTAGGACTCAGTCCCCAGGTGGTAGGCACAGCTGGACGCATAGCGGTCGACCCCGTCCATGCTCGCGACGTCATCAGCTACTGGTTGAATGTTGAATCGTCCCCCCCCCCAGCGTTCGACCAAGTCCCCACGGTCAATCTCCCGTCACGCCCCCGGCCAGATTATTGCGTTGGCGCAGGCGCAAGCGCTGTATTCGCGGAGCGCTCACTGTGTGGGGCGCACCGCGCGCTGAGCCCTCCGCACGCTCACGCTCACTCCCGTGCGCTGCAGCATGGGTGCTACTACCCTGTGAGCTGCTGCTGCCACACACAGCGCCAGAAGGCCCATTACGCACGCGCGCTCAAACCACCCTCACAGCCATGTCCCAGCTGCTGCTGCTGCTGCTGTCCCCAGATGCAGTGTATGCTAGGCATGAATCACTGTGAACCCCCCTGCAGCAGTGGCAGGTGGGGGCTGTGTGCTCACGAGCGTGCATGCATGGGGGCGCATGGCGCCCCCATGCACGTACATTGCGCTGCGCTCATTGCTCCACACGCTGACCAACGCTCCTCTCCCACCTCAGAAACCTGCAAGCGTGGCTGCCAGGTAGCTGCGGCGCCGAGCGCGTTGCGTGCGGCTGCAGCCACACTGCTGTAGCTGAGGCTGCCCGACACACACGCACACACACACACAAACACACGCGCGCGCGCGTGCACGCACGCGCACAACGCAATGCGATGCCCGCGCACACAGTGCACACGACCCACACACAGAAGCGCACGGCGTGCCAAACGTGTGATTGCACAGCGCACAACACACACACGAGTGCGCTGCCGATGACGGCACAGCAGCGGCGCGCGCTGCGATTGTGTGCGGTCATGACGGCCGCGGGTGCACGGCAGATGGCGGCGGGGCAGCAGTGCGCGCAGCGATCGAGTGCGGCCGCGACGCTCACGTGTGCGCAGCAGATGGGGCAGGCCGGCGGTGCGCGCTACGATCGAGTGCGGCCGCGAAGCTTGTGTGTGCGCTGCAGATGGTGGTGGGTCGGTGGGGCGCGCTGCGATCGAGTGCGGCCGCGACGCTCGCGTGTGCGCTGCAAACGGCGGCAGAGCGGCGGTCTGCACTGCGGTCATGTGCGGCTGCGACGCTCATGTGTGCGCGGCAGATGGCGGCACGGCGACAGTGCGCGCTGCGATCGAGTGCGGCCGCGACGCTCACGTGTGCGCGGCGGATGGCGGCACGGCGGCGGGACGCATTGCGATCGAGTGCGGCCGCGTCACTCGCGTGTGCGCGGCAGATGGCGGCACGGCGGCAGTGTGCTCTGCGATCGAGTGCGGCCGCGACGCTCGCGTGTGCGCGGCGGATGGCGGCAGGTCGGCGGCCTGTCCTGCGTTCGTGTGCGGCTGCGACGCTCACGTGTGCGCGGCAGATGGCGGCACGACGACAGTGTG
This sequence comes from Chlamydomonas sp. UWO 241, assembly GCA_016618255.1. NCBI lineage: Eukaryota > Viridiplantae > Chlorophyta > Chlorophyceae > Chlamydomonadales > Chlamydomonadaceae > Chlamydomonas > Chlamydomonas priscui. The sequence goes on along the minus strand of VFSX01000169.1, from coordinate 57,742 downwards.
CTCTGCGATCGAGTGCGACCGCGGCGCCCGCGTGTGCGCAGCAGATGGCGGCACGGCGGCAGTGCGCGCTGCGATCGAGTGCGGTCGCGACGCTTGCGTCAGCGCAGCAGATGGCGGCAGCACACGCTGCATTCAAGTGCGGTGCGGCGCCCACGTGTGCTCGGCAAACGGCAGCACACGGCGGCAGAGCAGCGCTCTGCACTGCGATCGAGTGCGGCCGCGACGCCCACGTGTGTGCGGCAGATGGCGGCACGGCGGCAGAGCGAGCTGCGATCGAGTGCGTTGGCGTCGCTTGCGTGTGCGTGGCAGATGGCGGCAGAGCGACGTTGTACACTGTGATCATGGGCAATCAAGTGTGGCCGCGACGCTCACGTGTACGTGGCAGATGGCGGCACAGCGGCGGTGTGCACTGTAATTGTGCACGATTGCGATGCCCACGTGTGCGCGGCAGAGATGGCGGGAGCGTGGCGGTGTGCACTGCGATCAAGTGCGGTCGCGTCACTCGCGTGTGCGCGGCAGATGGCGGCACGTTGGCAGTGCGCGATGCGACCGAGTGCGGACGCGGCCCTCGTGTGTGTGCGGCAGATGGTGGCAGGGCGGCCGTGTTAGGTGCACTGCAGGTTACGTGCATTCTCAGAATGCCTGAAATCTGGGGTCGGGTATGGCTGTATGTGCTGGGTAGCCCCCGGTCGCGCGTTGAAGCCCCCCACCCCAAAAACTTCCCCTCGACTTGAGGGTGGTCTGAGTGAACTCCTTTGATCGGCCTGAAATTTTGTACATGACCTGGCAGGGCCATATGTTATTCAGGTGCATGCTCAGAATTCCTGGGATGAGGGGGGATGCAGTGTCTGCATCTGCTGGATAGCCCTGGTCGCACGTTCAATCAAGCCCACCCGAGAGGCCTGCTCTCAAGGGAGGGTGATCTGAGTGACCTCGTCTGATCGTCCTGAAACTTTGCACATGTTATTCATGAACGTTTATTTAGGGTATTAGTTGCTGATATTTTCTTATTAACTTGGGGAGGTGCTCAAGAAATTATGCCCGCAACCGTTATGTGAGGCCAAGTCGCAACCTTAATCTTATTTGCTTATTTATTTGTGCTTTTACCTTTATAAGGTTGGTTAGAATCTTCTTTAGTGTTAAAAAACTATTAGACCTAAACCCCTGCTTTCAGCCAAAAGCTACTAGCTCCCCCCCCTCGTAAATAGTCCGGGGGGGTAAGCAGAGAGACCCTAGGGTCTCTCTGCTCTGTTGTTTGATAGGTTCCTGGGGGCATAGCCAAGCTACTCCCCTTATTAAGCTATTACTCCAAAAGAAGCAGAAGGGTCTATCTGCCACCACCCCCACCTTTTCATATCCCCCCTGACTTTGCAAATCCCCCAACCCCCTGCGGTAGGCAATGGGGTTGGGGGTGGCCCGGCCGGGGGGAGGTCTTCAAAACAAGATACTAAGTATCTTGGTTAGCTTGATTAGTCTTAATAAGGGGGTTTCTAGCTAATAAAGTATATATAATCAAAAATATATTTCTGTCGGTAGCAGGACGTTCGATAATTAAAACAGTTTGAATTCAAACTGTTTTTAAAGAAATGGAAACAGAAAATCGAATTGAGATTGCTGACATTAGTAACATTAAATATTTTAAATATGGTCAAAAGTCCAAGGGTTTATCAAGTGAATCTGTTATGATTTTTTTCTGAATATTATATTATGCTAAGAAAAGAACAGTTTAGTCCAAAAGAATACCAAACCAACACGGCCACCCACCCTCGTCAGGCAGACAAGGAGAAGCTGTGCTCCCCTTGGCCTCCAACCCCTTCCGACATAGACTGGGGGTTAGGGGGGGGTTCGCCATAAGGGGTTTGGTTACGGAGAGATCAGGGGTTCTCTCTGCTTACCGGTTGGTCGAACGGCACAGATTAACTTATATTCGGCAGGCGTGCGACACTGAGCCAATTGAGAGCCTTGTGGCAAAGCGATCAATGCAGTGGCTAGGCCATGTGATGCGCATATCGGCTTCTCGTCTTCCTCGTACGACTTTTGACTGCACAATGGATGTGGCTCGGCAGCAAGGCCGGCCTCCAGCCTCCTCCCGACACTATTTTCTGAAGCTACTGATTCAGCAGCTAGGCGAAACTAGTGGCACTCGTTCTGATTGGAAGACTTTTTCGGACACGGCGTTTGAGCGTGCTCAGGATAGGGTCGGGTGGAGAGCCGTGGTGTACGGTCCGGCTGCCCCTCAGGCGCCGGCCCCTCCACCACGGCGGTCAAGTAGATTGGCAAGCGCCACTTGACCCCCTATCCCCTAGAAGCAGTTACAGTTACATCGGCTTTCCAGCAAAGACTACCTCTAGTCCTAGTACCACCGCCTAGACCCAAGTCCAGTTCTGGCCCTAACAATTACTTGTGAGGGGCGGTAGCCACCAGCCGGCTGCCTGCCAACGTGTAGTCCCAGAGCAAAAAGGGGAGCTATTGTGCGACGCCTCCAAAATAGGTCCTAACTGCTTCTAGGGGATAGGGGGTCAAGTGGCGCTTGCCAATCTACTTGACCGCCGTGGTGGAGGGGCCGGCGCCTGAGGGGCAGCCGGACCGTACACCACGGCTCTCCACCCGACCCTATCCTGAGCACGCTCAAACGCCGTGTCCGAAAAAGTCTTCCAATCAGAACGAGTGCCACTAGTTTCGCCTAGAAGCAGTTGGGACCTATTTTGGAGGCGTCCCACAATAGCTCTCCTTTTGCTCTGGGACTACACGTTGGCAGGCAGCCGGCTGGTGGCTACCGCCCCTCACAAGTAATTGTTAGGGCTTTTTTTTTTTTTGAGAGAGAGATTGTTACACGGGCCGGTGGTACTCCCCACAGTAATTGTTAGGGCCAGAACTGGACTTGGGTCTAGGCGGTGGTACTAGGACTAGAGGTAGTCTTTGCTGGAAAGCCGATGTAACTGTAACTGTAACTGTACCGGTTGGGGAAAGCTAGCAGGCTAAAAAGAGGAATAGCTCAATGGGTAGAGCGTAGGATTGCAAATCCTAAGGTTGCGAATTCAAGTCTTGTTTTCGCTGTAGAGATAATTTGGAATGGCTTTTAGCCTTTACCTCCAACACTCAAAAAGAAGCAGACCTTCTCCACAGAGCTAAGCCACCTCCCCCAGCTTATCATATTCCACCGGACTTTTCAAATCCCCCAACCCCCTGCTGTAGGCAATGGGATTGGGGGTGGGCCGGCCGGGGGGGGTGGGGGTGGCCAGCTGGGGGGGGTCTCTTAACCAAGATACTAAGTATCTTGGTTAGCAAAAGCTTCTCTCCCCCCCAGAGCTTGCTCTGGAGATAGGGTATGCATGCCCATATATAGGTCAGGTGCATGCTCAGAATGCCAAAAATGGGGTAGTGGCTCTACATGTGCTGGGTAGCCCCCCCCGGTCACGTGTTCGAGCCACCCGAAAGGCCTGCCCCGAAGGGAGGAGAGTCTAGGTAACTTCCTCAGATTGGCCTGAAACTTTGGACAATACATGGCATAGCCATATGTAGGTCAGGTGCTTGATCAGAATGCCTAAAGTTTGGGGTCAGGTTGTTGGTGCACTGCTAGAAGACCCCGGTCACGCGTTCAAGCCAATGTAGAGGAGAGGTCATGCCCGTCAAGGACCGCTCTCTCCCATCAATCCCAGCGAGTCAGCAAAGCACACGAGCAGTGCATCACGGTCATCAGAGGAGTCCGGTTGCTGTGATGACTCGCCGCAGCCCGAGGAAGTAGAACTGGTTTGTCAGTCTGACATCTCCAGCTAGGGCAGATGTAGAGGCGGAGCCATGAGTATGGTATGCCATTAACAACCGCTCTCCTCGTCGCGGCGCACTCGGTCGCAGCGGACACCGCCGCCCTGCCGCCCTCCGCCGCGCACACGAAAGCGTTGCAGCCGCACTCGGTCGCGGTGCACGCCGCCGCCCTGCCGCCATCTGCCGCAAACACACACATGAGGGCCGCGTCCGTACCGGTCACAGCGCGCACTGCCGACGTGCCACTATCCGCCGCGCACACGCAAGCGCCACGACCGCTCTCGGTCGCGGCGCACGCCGCCGCCCTGCTGCCATCTGCCGCACACACACAAGGGCCGAGTCCGCACTTGATCGCAGCTGCACGTCGTGCAGCGTCGGATAAGACCACGCGCACGGTGTGCCGCCCTGCTGTCGCCGCCGCCCGCTAGTGCGAGCGCGAGCAGTTGCGCTCTCGCAGCAGATGCATGTCGCGCCCGCGTGACGACAGCGTGGCAACTGCAAAGCGACCAACCGACCGCACAGCGACCGCACAGCACAGCGTGCGCCGCCTGCGCGTTGTCGTGTGGCTGGCGATGACTGCGCGCGCATGGTGGAGAAATTCGCGCCGCCGCTGCTGCTCCGCTGCTGCAGCTGCTCCTGCCGCCGTCGCCGCCTGCGAGTGCAAGCGCGGGCAGCTGCACATCGCGCACGCGCGTCGGAGAAGACCGCGCGCCCCCCCCCTCTCCCCCCCGCTGCTGCCCCGCTGCCCGCTGCCCCCCCTCCCCCCCCGCGTGGTTGGCGATGACCGCACGCGCGTGGTGGAGAAGACCGCGTCGCCGCTTCCGCTCCGCTTCCGCTCCGCTTCCGCTCCGCTGCCGCTCCGCTGCCGCTCCGCTGCCGCTCCGCTGCCGCTCCGCTGCCGCTCCGCTGCCGCTCCGCTGCCCAAACGCGAGCGACGCGACCGCACTCGATCGCATCGTGTCCCGCCGCCATCTGCCGTGCACACACGAGCGTCCGCACTTGATCGCAGCGCGCACTGCCGCCGCCATCTGCAACGCACACACGAGTGTCACTCACGCACACGATCGCAGCGTGTACTGGGGCCCTGCCGCCATCTGCCACGCACACGCGAGTATTGTGAACGCACAAGATCACAGCGTGCACTGCCGCCCCGCCGTCTGCCGCGCACTCGCGAGCGTCGCGACGGCAAAAGCTTACAGCGCATACCGCGACCCTGCCGCTATCTGGCGCGCACGCACGAACGTCGCGGCCGCACTTGATCGCAGCGCGCACTGCTGCCGTGCCGCCGTCTGCCGGGCACACGCGAGCGTCGCGGCCGCACTCGATTGCAGCGCGCACTGCCGCCCCGCCGCCATCTGCCACGCACACGCGAGCGCCGCGGCGGCACTTGATAGCAGTGCATACCGCCGCTCTGCCACCATCTGCCGCACACAAGCGAGCGCCGCGGCGGCACTTGATCGCAGCGTGCAGTGCCGCCTTGCTGCCATCTGCCGCACACACACACGAGCGTCGCGCCTGCACAGGAACGCAGCGCGCACTGCCACCCTGCCGTCAGCGAGTACCCCCAAACACCATGCGGCTGTGCACAGCACGCTCGGTGCTGCAGTTAGCCGGCATCCATGCTCCAGGTGCCTGGGGTGGGAGGAGCAGGGGTGGACAGCGCACGCTGCAAGGAGCGAAGGCGGCGGGCGTGGATGGGCAGGGGGTGGGGGGGGAGAGCCAAGTGGGCAGACCCAGCTAGCAGTGCGGTGGCAGCCGCAGGCAGCACGCACGGTGCCGCAGCTGCCCGGTATCCATGCTCCACGTGCCTGGGGTGGGAGAGGAGCAGGGGTGGGCGCGCTGCGTGGAGCGCAGGCGGCGGAGCGCAGCCGCACTCACGCGCCCGCCTACATCTATGGTGTAGGTGCCGAAGGTGTCGAAGGTGAGAGAGGGGCAGGGGTGGGCAGCGCACGCTGCGCGAAGCAGGCGGCGGTGGCCTTGGATGGGCTGGAGGGTTGGGGGGGAAGGGAACCGAGTGGGCAGCCCTAGCTAGAGTAGTGCGGCGGCAGCCGCACACACGCACCTGCCCGGCATCCATGCTCCAGTGCCTGGGGTGGGAGAGGAACAGGGTCGCGTAGCGTGCACTGCACGAAGCGCAGGCGGCGGGCGTGGATGGGTGAAAGGGTGGGGAGAGCAAGGGAAAGCCGAATGGACGGCCTCAGCTAACAGTGCAGCCGCAGCCGCACGCAGCGCGCCCGGCGCCGCAGCTACCTGGCAGCCACGCTTGCAAGTGTCTGGGGTGGGAGAGGAGCAGGGTTGGTCAGCGCGCGGAGCAAGGAGCGCAGCGCAATGAGCGTGCATGGGGCATGCATGGGGCATGCGCCCCATGCGCCCCCATGCATGCACGCTCGTGAGCACACAGCCCCCACCTGCCACTGCTGCAGGGGGGTTCACAGTGATTCCTGCCTAGCATGCACTGCATTTGGGGACAGCAGCAGCAGCAGCAGCAGCAGCAGCAGCAGCAGCAGCAGCAGCAGCAGCAGCAGCAGCAGCTGGGACATGGCTGTGAGGTTGGTTTGAGCACGCATGCGTAATGGGCCTTCTGGCGCTGTGTGTGGCAGCAGCAGCTCACAGGGAAGTAGTACCCATGCTGCAGCGCACGGGAGTGAGCGTGAGCGTGCGGAGGGCTCAGCGCGCGGTGCGCCCAATTCAGTTAGCGCTCCGCGAATACAGCGCTTGCGCCTGCGCCAACGCAATAATCTGGCCAGGGGGTGTTTATAGACGCTCAGGCCGCGGGGGCGTGGCGGGAGATTGACTGTGCGGACTTGGTCGAACGCTTGGGGGGACGATGATTCAACATTCAACCAGTAGAATCGCCCACTGTTGAATCGAAATATGGCACTTCTCTTCACACTGTTGAATCGATAAAATGTGGGGCACGCTGCAAGTGCCTGCCGCCACTACCAGTAGCCACCTTACATACCTTACATTTCATTCATTACCTTACATTACACAGTACCAGTGCGTGTTGCCTGCTGCCTGCCTTGAGCGGCCGTCTGTCGCAGCTTGGGGCTTCTCAGCCCTAGCGGGCCTGGGCCACCGGTCGGGGCTCTTGAGCTCACGTGGGGCAGGCGGGCGTGTGCGAGGTCCGGAGAAGGAGAGCGCAGGAGGATGCTGGCGTCGAACCCAAGTCAACAGTTGATGAAGGCGCCCGATGTCCGCCATGGGCCCTCAACTGCACCTCACAAGCCGACTGCTACAGGGCTCCTCCATCAGCTCGGTCGCCGCATCAAGGCGGCCAGCGCCAACCTGGTGGGCATGGGCAAGGGGGGCATTGACAAGGCCGCTGCGCCATATGGATTGCCGCATGGATTGCATACGTCATGCGACAGCATGGAGGGCCAGCAGCATGCAGGACCACCAGCAGCACCGGCGAGCGGCACCGGCAGCATCATGACGGCCGCGCATAGGCAGCAGGATCTTTTGGAGCAGCGGCGGCGGCAGCGGGGGCAGGGCGGCAGCAGCGGGCGGCCGCCTGAGGGCCTCGCTGCCAAGCGCCCGAATCTAGCGTCCAACACCGCAGCTGCTGGTGGGGCGGCTGCCTCGCGCAAGCCGCCAAAGTGGCTGCTGCTTCAGCAGCGGCTGCTGGCGGCGACCGCGCCGAGCGTGCCAGAGCGTGCGCCGATGCAGGCGGCGGCAGCGCAGCAGGCGCAGCCGGCAGGTGAGCGACCGCCCGCGCCGGCCGCGTGCGGCGGTGCTGCGCGTGCTGCTGCGGCAGCGGGAGCCGCCGCTGCCACCGCGTCTGCTGGCGATGCTGCGCCCCCGCGCCTTGGCGAGGCGACGACGCGGATGGCAGCCGTGCGGCCGCTGCCTCCGCTGCCGTCGCAGGGCGCACGAGGGAGCGCGGCGCGCGCTGAGGCTGCGCCCGAGCAGCTGGCAGGGCCGTCGACGGAGGCTGCCGAGGCGGAGGACGGGGGCAGCGGGCGGGGCGTGGGCGCGGGCGCGGCTGCCGCGGCGCCCCAACCCCCCTCTGGTGCCACGCAGCCTGGTGGCGCGTCCGCGCGCGGCGGTGGGGGTGCGGCGGCAGCGGGGCCTGTCATCGCAGCATCACCAGGGCCAAGCGATGGCGGCCAGGCGCAGGTGGCGAACGCGGCGTCGGCAGCCGCCAGGGCCCCAACGGGCAACGCCAAGGCCCTAGCGAGCAGCGCCCCAACAACGTTCCAACCAGCGGCCAAGGCCCCAGAGAGCGGCCCCACAGCGTGCGGGTCCACAGCAACCTGCGCCACAGCGGCGCCCCAGCAAGCGGCCACGGCCCCAGCAGCCTGCGCCCCAGCGGCGTCCCTGCAAGCAGCCCCAACAGGTGGCGCCAGCGAGCAGCAGCGCCAGCGGGGGCCGCCGTCCGACGAGCCACATCAGGCCCAGGCGGTGGCGGCCAAGTCGTCGCACTTCTTCGGCGTCTCGCTGAAGAGCCCCGGGCTGTGGCGCACGGATATGCGGCAGGTGGGGGGCATACGACGCGAGCGCACCGCTTCACAGAAACCCTTAACCGTAAAATACTAAAACCCTCAACCCTAAGCCCTAAACCCTTTACCCTGGTGATCCAAGGGCTGTGGCGCGCGGACATGCGGCAGGTGGGGGGCATACGATGCGAGCGCACACACTCCACACAAACCCTTAACCCTAAACCGTAAAGCACTAAACCCTAAACCCTAAGCCCTAAACCCTAAACCCTGCCGCATCAAGGCGGCCAGCGCCACCCTGGTTGACAGGAAGCAGGTGGGGGGCATACGATGCGAGCGCACCGCTCCATACGTCCAATTGAAGGGTTTTAGGTGGTGGTGGAGGCCGGCACCGGGGAGTTGCCGGTGGGGGGCGTGGAGTTTGCGTGCTTGGTCGGGGAGGGGGAGGGTGCATGGTCTGTGTGTGTGTGTGGGGGGGGGGGTCGACTTTTTGCATTGGGTTTGCACCTGTAGGACAGCAGGAGGAGGGGGGGGGGGGGCAGATTATGACACTTTGTACTTAGCCATCCGATCCCCCCCCGCACACATGGGATCCCCTATGGTTCCTGAGCTCAAGTCTAGAGGGAGGGGGGCAGGCTCAAAGCCAAACAGCAGGGATCAGCTGGGACACAGCAAAGTGTCATAATTTGCCCCCGTCACAATTTGCCCCCCCTCCTCCTAATGATAACCTGTTGGACGGGAGCTCAATTGGATGGTGGCTGGGGCTGTCGGGGCGGAGGGGGCGCTGGGGAGGGGGGGCCTACCGGGCAGGGCAGGGCGGCGACTGGGCAGCTATCGGGCAGCTGCCATTCAACGGCACCGAGCTGCACTGACACAGCGCGTCGAAACAGACGCCCCCCCACACGCCCTGTTTTGAGACACGCACCGCGTGCACAGCAATCATGGTGGCAGATGGCATGCTAGGTGTCTTATTTTGACAGCTGCCGGCCTCTTTCCTAGGGTCTAATGCGCCATCAAAGGCGTCCGCCGGACTGTAAAATCGACCACGCCCGAACTTGCACTGTGACTGGCCTGGCTCGGCCTGTCACATCCGTCCAGGCGGGCGCATGCCTCACTACGCCCCTCTACCGTGGCCGACGTGCCACCGTGCCGCGTGTGGTCGATTTTACAGTCCGTCGGACGTCTGTGATGGCGCATTAGACCCGTGTGTGTGTGCACCGTTGGCCTGCCTTGCTTGCAACATGCACTGCTGTGCATTGTAACATGCACTGCTGTGGTCGACTGCACAGTCTGTCGGACGCCTGTGATGGCGCATTACACCCCTGCCACGTGTGTGCACCGTTGACCTCCCTTGCTTGTAACATGCACCGTCTGCTCGCTCGTAGGACTCGGCCAAAAACGTATTCTTGGGCTCGTTTCGTGTGGAGGAGGATGCCGCACGCTTGTGGGACCAGGTGGGGTGCATTTTTTTTAGGGTAAAGGTTTTAGAGACCCTCATCCCTAAACCCTGAACCCTAGACCCTAGAACCTTGAGGGTCTAGGGTTGAGCAACCCTAAACCCACAACGTTACACCCTAAAACCCTAAAACCCTTAACCCTAAACCCTTAAGAGCAGTCCCCCCCCCGCAAGCCGTATACCGCTCGGGGCCGGGTTTCCCACTTCCCAGAAACACACCCCACACTTGCCAAGTTATTGGGAGAGGGTGTGGAGAGGTGCGTTGGAAAGCTCTCGCCAAGAGCAGCACACCAGCACGCATCGCGTGAACGCCCGCTATGTATTGCACCTGGTATGAGCGGTCAAAGTTGCTCGAGTCGGGTTTTTTCCATGACTAAAAAAAATCCTTCCCAGGTCACTGGTGGGTCGCTGGTGGGGAGGGGACTCAGGGGAGCCCCGTGCGTGTCTTGCACAGCTGATTGGTCGCCAGTCTTTCCGTTAGCCACCCTGCACCTCGCAAAAGTACATTTGTGGGGTGAGATTGGCCGATTTGGGCCGGCGCTGCGGGGGTGAGATAACGGTGGTGCGGAAACGACGGCCTGAAAAGTGTGAAAATCCGCTTTCACATTTTTTCGCCCGGGATGACACATCACTTTCCCAAGATCCTTGGCGGAGCCACTGCTGGTCGCACCGCGACCAACAGGGCACTCGGCGAAAGGCGACGCCGTGCAGAGCCCCCCTCCCCTGTGAACGCTCATCCCCTAGCATTGGCTTTCCAGCGAAGAACCACCTTCCAGTCCTAGTACCACCGCCTAGATCCAGGTCCAGTTCTGGCCCTAACAATTACTTGTGAGGGGCGGTAGCCACCAACCGGCTGCCTGCCAACAAAGCTCTACAACTACTCTTCAACTTCAACCCACCCACCCATCCATCCCATGGCCAGGTCGCTCTTCGGAGGCGCGGGCTCGACTGCCCCATCAACTTCTACCTCTCTGACTACACCGACGCAAACGTGAGCATTTGGGGATGAGTATATGCAGTGCAGGGCGCGTCCTGCTGTGCAGCGTAGGGCGCGGCCTGCCCTACCACAGCCCCGTCGTCTGACCCGCGCAAGTGGATGCGGTCATAACGTCTGAGGCGGTCGGGGTTGTGCCTCAGGCGGTGGTGTGCGCCTAAGGCTGTCGGGTAGCGCCTCAGGCGACGCCTGAGGCGATCAGGGGTGCGCCTCAAGCGACGCCTGAGGTGGTCGGCGCGCCCGACGCACCACCTGATCCGCGCAAGTAAATGCGCCGCCTGAGGCGCCGCCTCACGCGTTGGGAATGTGGTAGGCCTGCTGTGCGCACACGCATGCTTGCGTCGCACAGCGCTGCTCCCTGCACCTGCTACCCGAGCCCACTTCCCAAACGCTGCACGCCATGCAGGGCGAGCTACGCGACGACCCGCGCGTGGCGGCGGCCATGCTCAAGTTTGACAGCCCAGGCGCCAGCGACAGCGGTGGCGCTCCCAAGCGGCGCCGCAGCGGCGGCACCGGCGGCACCGGCGGGAGCGGCGGCAGCGGCGGCAGCGGCGGCAGCGGTGGCAGCGGCGGCAGTGGCGGCCGCCGTGGCGGCACCAAGCGGCACCGCAGCCCAGATCAGCCGGCGGCCCCAGACAGCCCAGCTCAGCCGGCTGCAGCGCCAGCAGCAGCGGCGGCGCGCGATGCGCCAGGCCCAGGGCCGACCACCGCCGGCGCCAGCAGCGAGGGCAGTGGTGGCGTCAAGAAGCGCATAAATTTGGGCACCGATCAGCGCGTGGCAGCAGCAGAAGCAGGGGCGGCGTGCGATGCGCCAGGCCCAGGGCCGACCACCGCCGGCGCCAGTAGCGAGGGCAGTGGTGGCGTCAAGAAGCGCATCAAGTTGCGCACCGATCAGCGCGTGGCAGCAACAGAAGCAGGGGCGGCGTGCGATGCGCCAGGCCCAGTGCCGGCGCCAGTTCCAGCTGTGGCAACATGCGATGCGCCAGGCCCAGAGCTGGGCGCCACTGAGCAGGTGGCGGCAGCGCCGGCAGGAGCGGCGTGCGACGCGCCAGGCCCAGAGCTTGCCAGCGCAGGCGCCATCGCAGGCGGCGCCAGGAAGCGCGTCAGGCTGGGCGCTGACAAGCGGTTGGCGGCAGCGGCGACAGTGGCTGCGCGGGATGCGCCAGGCCCAGAGCTGTCCAGCACAGACGCCATCGCAGGCGGCGGTTGTGGCGAGAGGCACGCCAGACTGGGCGCCGATATGCGGGTGGCAGCAGCGGAAGCAGGGGCGGCGTGCGATGCGCCGGGCCCACTGTCGGCGCCAGCGCCAGCTGTGGCGACGTGCGACACGCCAGTCCCAGAGCTTGCCAGCGCAGGTGCCAGCGGCAGTGGTGGTGGCGAGAGGCGCGCCATGCGGGGCGCCGATCAGCAGCTGGCGGCGGCAGTGGCGACGTGCAATGCGCCAGACCCAGAGCTGTCCAGCGCAGAAACGATCGCAGGTTGCGGCAGTGATGGCGCCAAGAAGCGCATCAAGCTGGGCGCCGATCAGCGCGTGGCTGCAGCGGAAGCAGGGGCGGCGTGCGATGCGCCGGGCCCAGTGCCGGCGCCAGTGCCAGCAGTGGCGACGTGCGACACGCCAGGCCCAGAGCTTGCCAGCGCAGACGCCACCACAGGTGGCGGCAGCGGTGGCGACCAGAGGCGCACCAGGCAGGACGTCAATGATCAGATGGCGGCGGTGGCGCCAGGCGCTGAGGAGGCCAGCAGCGAGCGGACGGGAGCCACGCTCACCTGCCACGAGCGGGCGAACGAGCCACGATCCCAGCCACCCGCTCCTCCCGAGGCAGCAGCGAGCCGCGAGCACAGTCGGCTTCCCTGGGCGGCGCCGATGGTCTCCCCGGGCTGCTCTGATGGGACGCGCGCGCTGCCAGTGTGCGTGCGTGCCGCGGGCGAGCTTGTCTGCTCTGCTGAGCCGCGCGCACAGCCAGCAAGCGATCAGGCAGGAGCCAGCCAGCCAGGCTGCCCCCCTGATCCGCGTGCACCCCATGCGGGTGACCGTGGCGCCGGGGACGAGCCAGGCTGCTGCACTGAGCCGCTCGCGCACGGCGACTCGTCAAGCGGGCCAGCGAGCTCAGACGCCACCCCAGCGGGATCCTTCGAGCGGCAGCAGCGGGCGCGGTACCAGCAGCGGGGGCAGCAGGGGCGGTGGCAGAAGCAGCAGCAGCAGCATGTAGCAGCGCCGGCGGCGGGCGCGCCGGCGAGCAGGCGCGTCGTCAGCAGCGGTGTCAGCAGCGCGAGCGAGGCCGCGGTCGTGGCCCTGCCTGCGTCCGCGCTACCGTCTCCGCAGCCGCGACGGTCCGCGACCCCGGGGATGGACGAGGCGCGGGGCGCGGGGAGGGCGAAGCGGGCGCGGCAGCAGGTAAACCCTAAACCCTAAACCCTGAACACACACACACACACACACACACACAAACTCTAATCCCTAAACCCTCAACACACACGCACAAACCCTAAACCTTCAACCCTGAACACACACACACACACAAACCCTAAACCCTAAACCCTGAACCCCAAACCCTCAACGGCAGCAGGTGCCGGTCGGCAGCCGGGCGCCGTCACCCTCGTCTGGGCAGCAGGGCAGGCGCGCCGGCAGCAGGTGCCCGTCGGCGGCTGAGCCGCGTGCGACGCGCGGCGCGATGCAGGCGCACGCGCTGGTGGAGCAGCAGCAGGAGCAGCCGGTGGCGGCTGCGATGGCATCTGTGCAGCGGCAGCTCAGCCAGGGCGCAGCGGTGCAGCCCTTGCCGCCGCTGCCCGTCCGCCTGCCGCCCCTGTCCGCCGCGCATGGAGGCGCCTCCCACCTCAGGGGCAGGCAGCAGCTTGACCTTCGGCTCGGGAGGCCGCCCATGGACGGCGTGGGGCCGCCGCGCGGTGCGGACGGTGCGGACGGGCACCCCCGCCCAGCACGGGGCTTCATACGTATGCAGGTGAGTGTGGTCGCTTGATGGTTCGTTTGCAGGGGCCAGGCCCTACCACGCTCCCAACGCCTGAGTCGTCGGCTCGGGCTGCCGACCGCCGCCACACAATGCGCACACCCCACACTCTTCCCATGCCTCCCCAAATTCCTAGGCGTACGCGGCTGCCGCGTTCCTTGACGCGCGTTCCTCGACGCGCGCATGCCGCCGCACACACTGCGCCCACCACGCGCTCCCCAATTCCAACAGGCGTACGCGGCGTACGCGTTCCTCGACGCACGCGCAGGGGGCGTCTGCGCGGGCTGCCGCCACCACACACCGTGCACACCACACGCTCTCCCCACAACTCCATAGGAGTACGCAGCTGCCGTGTTCCTCGACGCGCGCGCAGCAGGCGTCGGCACGCACGCACACCGCACGCACCGCGCACACCACACTCTCTTCACAACTCCATAGGAGTACGCAGCTGCCGTGTTCCTCGACGCGCGCGCAAGGGGCGGCGGCGCACACACCACCGCCCACTCCGCGCACACCACGGTCCACACCCCACACTCTCCCCACGCCTCCCCAACTCCGCACGCGTACGCGGCTGCCGCGCTCCTCGACGCGCACCCAAGGGGCGTCGGCGCGGGCCGCTGGCCGCACACACCTCGCACACCACGGTCCACACCACACCTTACACTCTCCCACGCCTCCCCAACTCCACAGGCGTACGCGGCGTACGCGTTCCTCGACGCGCGCGCAAGAGGGTTCGGACTGGGCTGCCACCAACCGGCATCCACTTCGTCGGGGCAGCCTCCAGCGCAGGCGCGGCCGGCGGCGTGTGCTGAAGTGGAGGCGGAGGCGGGGTCGTCACCGTGCGGTGGCGGCGCGGCGAGCGCGCGCGCGCCGGCCCCGCAGAAGCAGGAGTGGCAGGCGTGCCCCGCGAGCAGCAGTGTGTCTCCGCCGCTGCCGCCGCAGCAGCCGGGGCGGAGGGTCGAGCAGCAGCATGAGCAGCATGAGCAGCAACAGCGGCAGCAGGGACAACAGCAGCCAGCGGGGCGGCGCGCCGCAGCGGGGGAGAAGCGGCGCCGCGTGGAGTCCCCCCCGCCACGCGCCCACCACTGCAGCCCCTGCAGCGGTGAGGGACACGCGGATGTGGCGACGCCTTAACCCTAAACTTAAAAACCCTTGACCCTAAAACGCTTAACCCTACATCCTAAACCCGTAGGGGTTTAGGTTCAGGGTTAAGTAACCCTGAACCCTGAACCCTGAACCCTAAACGCCGTCGGCGGCTGCAGTAGGTGTGTCGCACACACACACACACACACACACACTCTACAGAGCTTCATCTCCTCATCTGATACATCGCACGCACACACACACACACACACACAACACGTCACACATAAGCAATCACAATCGCACACACACACACACATACACACACCGCAGGCAGTGGCGTCAGCGACAGGCGGCAGACGCGGGGCGCAGCGGCCGCGGCGGCAGCTTCTCCGATCGAGCAAGCTGCCGCAGGGGCAGGAGCAGCAGCAGGAGCAGCAGGAGCTGCAGCAGGAGCAGGAGCAGCAACAGGAGCAGCAGCTGCAGCAGCAGGAGCAGGAGCTGCAGCAGGAGCGGGAGCAGCAGCAGGAGCAGGAGCAAGATCAGCAAGAAGAGCAGTAGCAGCAGGAGCAGCAGGAGCAGCAGGAGCAGGAGCAGCAGGAGCAGGAGCAGCAGGAGCAGCAGCAGCCGCAGGAGCAGCCGCCGTCGCCGCAGCAGCAGCAGAAACAGAGGCAGCAGCCGCGGTGGGTGGCAGCTGCTGTGCCAGCGACAGCTCCGTCGCCACAACCAGCAGCAGCGCGGGTGCGTCGTGGGGCAAGGACGTGTGGCTTTGCACTCTTTCCACAACCCTAAAACCCACAACCCTAAACCCCAAACCCCAAATCACAGGAGGATCTCGATCACCCGTCGCCAGACATGTCGTGGGGCAAGGACGTGTGGCTTTGCACTAGGCCCCAAACCTTCAACCCCAACATCCAACCCAGTGATTTCTCTTTCGGCTGTACCCAGCCATTTGGCTGTATTCCGGCTGTACTTTGACCTTGCACAGAGCTCAGCCCATCCTGTAGATTGTTAGTCCGACAAGCCCGCCAGACAAAGCACGTCAACGGCTTCCAAATTACGTATGTATGAGGACAAACGGCCAACGGGAGGTCAACGATCAACGCGGTCAAAGCAAAATCTGGCTGTGAAATAATTAATTGAACATCACGAAAATAAAATAACTGACACGAATGTCACTGCTGGGTCCACACTCCAGGCCCGGGCGCAGACCCATCAGAGCACAACCTACTAACCCAGCCTCCGACCCACATCAGAGAACAAAACCCCACACCCGGCTGCCGCGGGCACGTTAGACGCGCCTCGCGCGGGGCTCCATGGCATCCACTGGCAAGCCATGAGTGCTCCTGTCAACCCCCCCCCCCTTCCTCTACACACACACAGACACACTGCTGCTGCTGCTGCTGCAGGCTGGTTCAACGCGTCTCGTGCGGGGCTCCTCCCAACACACACACACACACACACACGCGCACACACACACAAACACACGCACACACGCATGCACGCACAGGGTTTGACGCGCGTCGCCCGCGCCGCAAGCCGGCCACCCCGCCGCGCCGCTCGCTCATGGAGGGATCAGGTGTGTGTGTGGATGGGGGTTTCCTCATGCGTGCGGTTGTCTGCGTGCGTGCGCGGCAGGGAGGGGTCGGGTGTGTGCGTGAACGTGAGGTATCACTCCTTGGGTATAGAACGCGTGCGTGTGTATGTAAGCAGTTAGGACCTATTTTGGAGGCGTCGCACAATAGCTCTCCTTTTTGCTCTAGGACTACACGTTGGCAGGCAGCCGGCTGGTGGCTGCCGCCCTCACAAGTAATTCTTAGGGCCAGAACTGGACTTGGGTCTAGGCGGTGGTACTAGGACTAAAGGTAGTCTTTGCTGGAAAGCCGATGTAAATGTCACTGTAACTGCGTGCGTATGTCCGCATGTCTGCGTGCGTGCGTGCGTCAACGCCTCGACAAGGCGAGATTGCTTCGTCCCCCGAAGCAAGCCACCCTGACCCCCTCAGCTCCCCCCCCCCTGCAGCAGATGCAGCAGCAGCAGCAGCAGGTGGTGTTTACTCGGGCGGTGCCGCCACCCTGCCCTCCTCAGCCCCCCCCCCCTCCCTCTCCCTTCACCCCCCCCTGGCCACTGCAGCAGCAGCAGCAGCAGGTGCTGTTAACTCGGGCGCCGCGCCCCCCTGCCCCCCAGCCCCCCCCTCCCCCTTCTCACCCCACCCCACCCCCTGGCCACTGCAGCAGCAGCAGCAGGTGCTGCTTCCTCGGGCGCGCCATCCGCCCCGTCGGCGGTGACCCCTGGCGGAAGCATCGTCGTAGATGGCGGCGGAGGAGGGGAAGGAGGAGGGGGGGACGGCGGGCCGGCGGGCTCGCTGCCGGCGAGGTGCGGAGGGGGGCGTAAGGACGGTCGGCCGCCGCGGCCGCCGCGCGCCACCACGCAGGGGGGCAAGGTGCGTGGTTGATTTTACAGTCCGTTGGACGCCTTTGATGGCGCATTAGACCCATGCGTGTGTGCGTGTGTGTGTTGTGTGTGTGTGTGGGGGGGGGGGGGCGGAGGATTAGCGGCCGCCGCGGCCGCCGCGCGCCACCACGCAGGGGGCAAGGTGCGTGTGTGTGCGTGTGTGTGTATTTGTGTGGTGTGTGTGTGTGTGTGTGTGTTGTGTGTGTGTGGAGGAGGAGGGGGGGACGGCGGGCCGGCGGGCTCAAGGCCGGCGAGGTGCGGAGGGGGGCGTAAGGACGGGCGGCCGCCGCGGCCGCCGCGCGCCACCACGCAGGGGGCAAGGTGCGTGGTTGATTTTACAGTCCGTTGGACGCCTTTGATGGCTCATTAGACCCATGCGTGTGTGCGTGCGTGTTTTGTGTGGGTGTGGGTGTGTGTGTGTGTGGGGGGGGGGGGCGTAAAGACCGGCGGCCGCCGCGGCCGCCGCGTGCCACCACGCAGGGGGGGAAGGTGCGTGGTTGATTTTACAGTTCGTTGGACGCCTTTGATGGCGCATTAGACCCATGCGTGTCTGCGTGCGTGTGGTGTGTGTGTGTGGGGGGGGGGGCTTCCGCGTACGCTGCGTGCCGCAACGCATGGGGGCAAGGTGTTGTGTGTGTGGGGGGGGGGGTCTTTGTGTTTGTGTGTCTGTGTGTGTTGGGGGGGGGGGGGGGCGCCGTGCGCCACCACGCAGGGGGGCAGGGTACGTGGGTGTGGGTGTTTGCGTGTGTGTGTGTGGGGGGGGTCCGCCGCGCGCGCCGCCGCGCATGTGCGTGCGTGTGTGTGTGTGTGTGGTGGTTGTGGGCCGCCGCTCAGCCCCCCGCGCGAGCCTGCAAGGGAGCCGACGCCAGAGGAGCTCGCGCGCACACACGCACACACACACACACACACACACACACAGCTGGCGCCACCGCCCAGCCCCCCGCACGTGCCCACAAGGGACCCGACACCCGAAGAGCTCGCGCACACACACACACACACACACAGACACACACACACAAAACACACACACACACGCAGCTCGCGCCACCGCCCAGCCCCCAGCGCGAGCCCGCAGGGGAGCCGACAGCGGAGGAGCTTGAGCATGAACACGCGATTCGGGTGGGTGTGGTTGGGGTTTAGGACTTTTGGGTGGTTGCATTTCTGTTGTGTAAGGGTGTACACCACGGGGGGGGGGGCAGGAAAATCAGAAAATGCAGGCACGCTGAATATCAATCTGCTTGATGTGCACGTTCCAAATAAAGCAGAATTTTTGAATTCAGACACCTGGAGGCCGAGATATGAGGTGTACTGTTTAGGGTTTGGTTTAGGGTTGAGGGTTTGGGCATGTTCCCTCAAATGTCGCGGTTTCGAACACGACATTATCTGTTCCCTCAAGGACACCACTGGTCGTTGCAGTCCCTGGGAGGGGGGAGCCACACTTACGAGCACACTGGGGGCGCGCGGACGAAGGGAGTGCACGCGCATAGTTGGGGGGGGGGGGGGGGCATCGGTCGGGGCACATTGGGGTGAAGTCGACGAAGCGAGGCACGCGCACGATGGGGGGGGGGAGGGCATCGGTCGGGGCACATTTTGGGAAGTCGGACCAAGGGAGTGCGTGCGCACAGTTGGGGGCGGGGGGGGGGGGGGAGCATCGGTCGGGGCACATTTGGGTGAAGTCGGACGAAGGGAGTGCACACGCACAATGGGGGGGGGGGGCATCGGTCGTGACACATTGGGGTGAAGTCGGACGTTGGGAGTGCACGCGCACAATGGGGGAGGGGGCATTGGTCGTGACACATTGGGGTGAAATCGGACGAAGGGAGTGCACGCGCACAATGGGGGGGGGGCATCGGTGGGGGCACATTTGGGGTTGGTCGGGCGAGCGTCGCGTCAAGATGCCGCTCACCAGCGAGGCAGTGATTATATTTCCGGGATGTCCAATTTGTTTTCTGGAGCCTGTAGACTGAAGATCCGGCTGCATGGCTCCCAAAGCCGGCTCCAAACACCGGAAACACAAACGCCGCCGCCATTCCCTCTGTGCCTGCTCAGGTTTCGCGGCGCAAGCGCGCCATGGCAGCCGATGCCGCGTGGCAGGTGGACCAGGTCGCGACGTCATGCTGGTGGGCTTGCACACGCACACACACACACACACACACGCGCGTGCGCGCACACACACACACACGCGCACGCACACACACCAACACGCACAACTACTTGCTGTGGGTGGGTGGGCGGAACGACGCCGCGTGGCAGGTGGACCAGTTCGTGCTGGTGGGGTACGTGTGCTGGTGTGTGTGTGTTTGTGCTGCTAGTGTGCCTGTTCGTGCGCTTGTGTGTGTGTTGGTGCGGTGTGCTGGGTGCGTGTGTGTGCTTGCAGCGTGGCAGGTGGACCAGGCCGCGACGTCGTGCTGGTAGGTGTGCACACACACACACACACACACACACACGTGCACACACGTGCACACACACACACAACTATTTGCTGTTTTCGGGTGGACAGAACGACGCCGCGTGGCAGGTGGACCAGGTGCTGGTGGGTTGCGAGTGCTGGTGTGTGTGTTTGCGTGTGTGTGTGTGTGTGTGCTGCTGGTACGCCTGTGCGTGCGCTTGTGTGCGTTTTCTGGTGTGTGCTTTCAGAGTGGCAGGTGGGCCGGGTTCCCACGTCGTGATGGCGGGTGTGCACACACATGCACACACACACACACACATACCTGCTAGCCGCTTGGTGGAGGCTTGCGTGTGCTATGTGTGCTGTGTGCTATGTGCTATGTGCTGGTGGGTTGTGTGCTTGTCGCCCTAAACCCCAACCACGCACACGCGCAGGCGCACACTCATGCACACACACACTCACACGCACACACTTGCACACACACGCACACACACACACGCACACACACGCATGCAGGCGCCACAAGCAGAAGTACGTCAGCCTCAAGAAGCTGCTCAGCAAGCGCGGGCTGCGCGCCGAAGTCGTCCGATACCAGGTCGGTTGAAGTAGACTAGTAACTTCATGATGGGACGGGCTCTTACCCCTAACTCGAAGTGGTGTGCCTCAGAGGTGTGCCTCAGAGGTGTGCCTCAGAGGTGTGCCTCAGAGGTGTGCCTCAGAGGTGTGCCTCAGAGGTGTGCCTCAGAGGTGTGCCTCAGAGGTGTACGAGAGGCACGAATTCCTAAGCCCTGTCCCAGCCAGAGGAAGGGGCCGCTCGGGCCGGGACCCGGGGTAAAGCTGCCCCATATCATGCCCGACTAAAGTCTGGAAGAGGGGGTACGTGCGCGCAGGATGGTGGCTGTGGGAAGCGCTTGCATGCTCAAAATTGATGATTTGCCCCATTGCTAATTTACCCCTCTCCTCCTAGGGACGTCCCTACTGGACGCCCCCTACCGGAAATGCGTTCCGCCTTTCCAAAGAGGTGTCGTTTTGGAACCCCTCCCCCTGCGAAGCCGAGAAACTGCATAAACCGCTGAACATCGCAATTTGGGGGGGACGAATCAACGGAAACGACGAGGAACTGTCCCCGCAACCGTGTCGAATTATTCCAGTTGCCCCCCCCCCTCCCTCCCGGGAAGGTTAGCATTGTGTACGGTACATGTGATGGCGTATGAAGACAGCGGCATCCGCGCGCCTGCACACCGTCGCACAAAAAAGACGTCTTTCCCCGCAGTTCCCCCCAATTTCCCCGGTTTGCCCCCGCAGCAGGGGCTCCAGGGGCGCTAACGACACCACTGATCTTCACAGCACCACCTCCTGGTAGGCTGGCGCGCTGCGTGGCCTTGCGGGCTCTATTAGTAGAGCTCCCCTAGACGTGTAGTCTAGACCTTAAATCACGCCCCGGGGTCCTCCGGGGTACGTGTAAAACCTGTAAAACCTGTAAACCACAGCACCACCCCAATGTCCCCTTAGAACAGCCGTGTGATCATGGGCACTCTTGTGTTTGTCCACCGCCTACGAGTTTGGCTCTCCGAGAGCCGTGTGGGGAGGAGTGTCCTCCCAAGTGATGGTGGTGATGGATTTTACAGTCGTGTGTGACGCTCCACCACCTACCGGCAGCGTATTCGACCTTGCTCGGCGTGTAACGCCCAAGCGTTGCAGACGGGTGGCTGGCTACTGGTGGTGGGGGGCTATTGGGTCGGGGCGGGACCTAGGCAGGGAGCAGGTCAAGAGGTGACCTGAAATCAGGGGGGGGGGGGGGGCAGAAAAGTTAGGAAAAGACATCATGTCGAATTACTTCGAATTTTCACACCGGACCGGCACCATGCCCTTCCCCTCCCTAGATGAGGGAGAATTCCACTAAAAAAATTGGGAAATTGGGGGGGGGGTCTGGACCGTTTCTCAGGGGGAAAAAATGTGTAACTTTTTATTCTGGCATCTGTTCGACACGAGAGTCGGTGCGCTGGATTCCTCTCGTCAAGAGGAGTCCAAATCCACCCTCAGACCCCCCCCACACCCAATAGATAGTGCAGTGGTGTGGGGGTGGAGAGGGTCCACACCGGGCGATTGATGTGGACCACTGCTTCACACCCCCTCGGAGCCAGAATGTTCTGCAGACCTCCGATTGGGATGGGGAAGGAGGCAATGTATTTGCCTCACGACAGGGATGCCAAATCCATTGTCATTCATGTGGTTCAATAGTTGAGAGGGTGTGGAAAGGGCCTCGGTGTGTGGGGCTGCACCAGGGCGTGTGGCCGTCTTCTGGGGCCAGTTTCAGGAGTATGACTGGGCTCTGCAGCCTCCCAAAAAGTGCGATGGAATGGGAACGACGTCACGAAGCTGCCCACCAAGTTTCAGCTCCAGCAGATAAGGCCTGGGTGTACTGGGGGGGGGGTCCAGGCCCGTTTTGAAAATAAGTCAACATGAGGTCTGAGAAAAACTATTTTGCCCCCCCCCCTTGCCTAAAATGATAAAAAGGTTGAAAAGCTGGGCCGCAACCTCTGACGTAGTATTTCTTTGCGGTCCGTCACAACGGGGAACTGTTGCTGGGGGGTAGACATGCCTTGCTGGCTTGAGCCTTTTGGGGTCTTGTGTTTTCACTCAGGGTCTAGGCGCTCCCGCTGTGTTGCGCCTTCGACGACGACGGCCACTCACAAGCCTGCACACACACACACTCACACACACAAACACGCACTTGTGCATGTTCACACACACATACAAACACACACACACACAAGCTGTACATGCTCACGCATGCGTCCCGCGGGGGCAAATGGGTGGTGATGTGTGCTGGGGCTCCCCCCTCCCCCCCCCCCCCCCCCACACACACACCACACACCGCACCCACACACACACACACCCACACACCACACACACACGCCACACCACACGCACCCAGGTCCTGCCCAAGCCCAAGCCCCTTCACACACATGCACGCACACACACACCGCACCCACCCACACACTTCACCCACCCACCCACCCACACCACACACACACAAACACACACACACACCGTCCCCAGGTCCTGACCCAGCCCAAGCCCCCCCCCCCCACACACACACCGCACGCAGATCCTGCCCCAGCCCAAGCTCCCACACATGCACACACACACGCCACACCACACACACACCGCACCCAGGTCGTGCCCCAGCCCAAGCCCCCCCCCACACACGCACACACACACCACACACGCCACACGCCCCACCACACACACACAGTCCCCAGGTCCTGCCCCAGCCCAAGCTCCTCCCCCCCCCACACACCGCACGCAGATCCTGCCCCAGCCCAAACTCCCACACATGCACACACACACACACACGCCACACCACACCTCACACACACCGCACCCAGGTCGTGCCCCAGCCCCAGCCCCCCCCCCCACACGCACACACACACCACACACGCCACACGCCCCACCACACACACACCGTCCCCAGGTCCTGCCCCAGCCCAAGCCCCCCCCCCACACACGCACACACACACCACACACGCCACACGCCCCACCACACACACACAGTCCCCAGGTCCTGCCCCAGCCCAAGCTCCTCCCCCCACACACACACCGCACGCAGATCCTGCCCCAGCCCAAACTCCCACACATGCACACACACACACACACGCCACACCACACCTCACACACACCGCACCCAGGTCGTGCCCCAGCCCCAGCCCCCCCCCCCACACGCACACACACACCACACACGCCACACGCCCCACCACACACACACCGTCCCCAGGTCCTGCCCCAGCCCAAGCCCCCCCCCCACACACACACGCACCACACGCAGATCCTGCCCCAGCCCAAACTCTCACACATGCACACACACACACACACACACGCCACACCACACCCACACACCGCACCCAGCCCAAGCCCCCACACACACACGCACACACATGCACACACACACCACACACACACACACACACCACAGACACACACCACACACAGCCACACACACCGCACCCAGGTCCTGCCCCCCCCCCCACACAAACCACACACAGACACACACCATGCCACACACACCACACACACGCACACACACACACACACACCACACACACACCGCACGCAGATCCTGCCCCAGTTCAAACTCCCGCACGCGGCGCCTGCACCCAACATACACACCACACCGCCACACACCAGACACGCGCGCGCACCGTCTCTCCCCTAACACATACACACACACACACACACACACACACACACGCACACACACACACACACCGTCCCCAGGTCCTGCCCCAGCCCAAGCTCCCCCCATCCCAAACACACACACCACACACACACCGCACGCAGATCCTGCCCGAACCCAAGCTCCCGCACGCGGCGCCTGCGCCCTCTGGCTCCGAGGGGGGTGCTGCACCCTCTGGAGGCTTTGGGGAGTAAGGTCGACAGAGCGCTGGCTGCAGCGCCATGCACGTTTTCCATGCCATGGGGCCAGACGTCCGTCACGGTGCTGTGATCAAGGTGTGGCGCGCCGTGCGGCGCCCGCACTGTCTGGCCCCGGGAGGGGCGCTGCACCCGCTCTGGAGGCTTTGAGGTTCAGGTCGACGGAGCGCTGGATGCGGCGCCGTGCACGTCTGCCATGCCATGTGGCTAAACGTCCGTCACGGTGCTGTGATCAAGGCGTGACGTGCCGTGCGGCGCCCGCACTGTCTGGCCTCGGGAGGGGCGCTGCACCCGCTCTGGAGGCTTTGGGGTTGAGGTCGACGGAGCGCTAAATGCGGCGCCGCGCGCGTCTGCCGTGGGGCCAGACGTCCGTCACGGTGATGTGGTCGAGGCGTGCCAGTCCGTTCGTCGCTCGCGCGCGGGCCCTTGGCCTCTGGCGTGGGGGCCTGGTCTCGCGCTCACGCGCGGGCACGCGGCACTCGCACCCCTCTGGATCCGGGGCCGAGGCCAACAGCGCGCTGGCTGCGACGCCGCGTGCGTCTGCTGCTGATGTTGTGACCTAGACGTTCCATCCGGCTGGCGCACTGCCACTGGCGTTGGGGGGCGTGGTCTTGTGCCCGCACGCGGCGCTCACACCCTCAGGGGTTGAGGCTGCAGGGGGCGTCCTGCCTGCGACGCCGCGCACGATTGCCATGGGGCCAGGCGTCCGTGGCGGCGCCGTGATTGAGGTGTGAGGTCCGCGCAGGTTTCGCACACACGCTATGCGATGACCCAAAGGTGCCACACCCCTCCGGCTTTCGAGTTCGGGGCCGACGACGCGCTGCCTGCGACGCCGCGCATGAGTGCCGGGGGGGGGATGTCACGGTGTGGGCGCGTCCCGGGTCCGTCGCGTCGCCGAGACATCCCGTGCGGGTGTCTCGCACGCGGCGCCCGCACCCTCTTCATGGCCCTACCACATCCCCAACGCCTGAGGCGGCGCCTCGGGCGGCGTCTTCACTTGCGCGGATCAGGCCGAGACTGCCCGAGGCGCCCCCCCACCCGACCGCCTCGGGCGTTATGACCGCCTTGACTTGTGCATCTCAGACGTTGGGGCTGTGGTAGGGTGGCTCCAGGGGCGCCGCACCCTTAAGCTTTGGGGAGCCAGCTTCAGGGAGGAGGTCGAAGGCGTCCTGCCTGCGACGCCGTGCGCGTCTGTTGGATCTCGGTCCGCTGCACTGATCTGTCGCGGTGCTGTGGCCGACTGAAGTGCACGAGTTGCGACCCCCGCCTTTCGATGCCGCTTACGCAGCCTGCGCAGGCCTTGTGTTACTTAGATTCCCGATGTGTCAGGGTTGGAGGATTGCTGGCTAAAGATTCCCGATGTGTCATGATGCCTCGCGCCAACGAATGTGTGTTGATCTAGCTTGAGGATGCCTACTGTCAACCAACTGTAACAGCAACGAAAACGTCCAGGTGCAGGCCTATGATGCTGTACTAGGCGTGTGCTTGCGCCTGGCTTGCGCCCCCTGTGCTACATGGGCTGCAGGCGCAGCGTGTGGCGTCTGCCTGGTATACGGGGAGGGGAGGGGGTGCGTACACCGCAGTTGGTGGTGTCAACGTTGCTGGGGGGTTGTCTGGCCGTTTATGGTGGCCGGGGGGTGGGTCTTCTTGGTCCCTTCATGGTTTTACAGCGGGGTTACCTGGGGTCTGCCTCTGGCTGTGTCAAGGCTGAGTGCGGTGCCTGGATTGCAAACCCACCGCAGTGTGGTGCTGCTTGCTTGGCGCCTGCCACCTCGTGTGGGTGGCGCTACCGCGGGCTACTGTTGTAGCTCGACCTTTTTTGGTGTGCCCTGTGCCTGCTTCTCAGTGTTTTTGTTACCGGCTGTACGCAGCCATCCGGCTGCAATCCGGCTGCAAACAAATTAATTCGATTGACGGCTACGCAGCCGGAATGAGCGTTCAGTGGAAATTCAAAAAATGTGGGGGAAATGTGGGGGAGTGTGGGGGAAGAACGCTCCATGGAGTCGAATTACACGTGTTACAAGTAACAAGTAACACGGGGGTTCCAGCTAAGCAGGCTACTCTTCTACTAGAGATCACCCGCCGATACTCCAGCCCACTTGAGTGTACTAGAGAACCGCCGGCTCCCGGCCAATAGACTGCCGCTTCCGCCGGCTAGACTACCCCAAACAGCGGTCTCTGAGAGACATGTCTGGCAAGGAGCATATAGGAGAGGACCTTCCTCAGGGTCACAGTAGTGGCCTTGTGGCCAGTCAAGCCGGCAGAGCCGACTGGCGCTGACTGGAACGGTCCCCGCCTGGCAGTGCATGGCTGTCCAGCTCTCGTTTGCATGGGGCTCAGCCGGCGCCCCATGCCTCATGCATGGCCAGGTCCCACCCTCCAGGGGTGCATGGACGACAGAGTTGTCATGGAGGCTGCCTGAAGACCTTCCAACGCCAGTCACCGGCAGACGAGCGACCCCGAGGATGAGCGCGGTGACGAACGCTGCGAATGGTGAAGCGGATATACTCTGTGTTGCCTCGGCGGTCGCCACCGCTGAAGCCGTGATGGTAGCCCGCCTCCACGGGCAGCCATCTTGACCAATGTCCAGCATGCATTGACGGGCGCCAGCTCCTCCGCTCGTCGATCAACTCGTCGAGATCGGTGCCGCATGGCGTCCTGCATGGGGGGAGGATAAGGGCCGTCTCCCAGCACGGGCCGCGGCAGCGCCGCGGCTACTCGCCAAGCCATGGCAGCGCCGGGCAAGCCGCTCCTGAAGTGTTCCACCGAGGGGCAGTCTAGCAGGAGCCAGGCCAGTCGTATTTTACCCCGCTCGTCAGCGGCACGGAGATCCTCGTCACCAGCAGCGCCGCATTGCTGGGTCCAGGGCTCGGCGACGAGAACGCGCCTCCGTTAATCGAGCCCCACGTGTTATAGGTCTAAAATGATCAACGCGACGAGAGCTTTCCGAATATGCTTCCAGAATTATTCTTTGACTTTCCCAACACTAGAAAGGGCAGTTTTAATATTTTCTCTTGGGGTGCGTTGGTGGGCAAACTGGTGGAGCTAAGCGCTGGGTGCTGAGCACTGGGCGCGGCACTGGTGGAGGCTTCACCGTGGAGTTATATAGCGCAGGTGCTGTGCAGGTGCTGTGCAGGTGCTGTGCAGGTGCTGTGCAGGTGCGCACGGGACTGAAATATTACGCGAAGGATCTCTCGATTTATTCTGTCGCTTGGTGGGCCGCTTCTTTGATTTGAGTGTCCGCTAAGGGATCTGGGCTTGAAGAGAGAGACAGAACAGAAACAGAGAGAGAGAGAGAGAGAGGGAGAGAGAGAGAGAGAGAGAATTGAGTGTGACCTGTGTAGTGTGGGTGCGAAGTCGACCTGCTCCAATCGATCCCAAACCAAGGTTAAGACTAGGGTGCGACCCCTAGAGACCATGCACGTTCTAAAAACCGGGGTCGGAGGCCTCCCAGGGGGTGCGCAGGGGAGTGTGGGGCTAGCGGCGGCGGCGGCCGAACTGACGCTCCGCTGCGTCACGCGTCGCTGCCCCGTCGCGTCCCCCCTCTTGCCATGCGTGGCCTCAGTGTGGTTGTCTCCGATGTGCGTGTATGTCGCTGCGTGGCTGAACATGAACGCTGCGTGTCTGTCGGCGATTGTGTGGCTAGTGGCGGAGCTGTCAATAATGTTAGCGTAGGGGTCGAAGTGTCTATTCGTAAAATGCAGCACGGGTAATCCTTCGTAACAATGCTAAGCAAGTTTCCAAGCAAATCCTGTGCAATTCAGTGCTCTTAAATTAAAAAATTGCTCTGAGCGGCCGGGGGCGCTGCATGCCCCCGGACCCCTGCCAGGGGCCTCTTGGCTGATCGTAAAATAATGAACACCCAAATCCTTGTCAAGAACCACTGCGCCGAGGCCCTTCCGGCGTGGAAGGAGGCGGCGGCCAGACGTTCACGTAGGCTGGGGGGGATCTGGTCAGTGGAAGAGAGATGAGGTCTGCAAAGATGTAAACCGAAACGCTTGATGCCCCAGCAAGATTGAGTGCGCTAAAATTGTGAAAAGTGTGAATATTTTGCACTATCCGGCTGCAGGAAATTCATTCAAAATCCTCCAACCAGAAGCACTGCTGCTTCTCATGTGTCCCTCTAGAGCTTTGGAACTGCCAGTTCAGTGCTTGTGACCGCCGGCAGTGGATGTTAACACCTCAAATTGGATTCCTTGCTTGAGATCGCACGAGGTACCGTCGACGGCATGAAATCGTGAGTCGACCGTCTCTCACGATGCTTGGCGGCTCAGCGATATGGCAGCTAGCCTCGTTAGGCAGCTCCCTCAATCCCACGCCCCGAGGGCGCGTCCTGTAAACTGTAAACTGTAAACGGCTCAGCGGGTTCAGCGGTGGGCTGTGGCGGCTCGAGCAGCTGTGAAACGCATGCTGAGCGTGCGTGCATGTGATTGGAGGGGGCGCGGTCACATCAGGTGCTGGAAGGCTGGCGCGCTGCGTGGCCTTGCGGGCTCTCCTAGAACAGATCCCCTAGACGTGTAGTCTAGGCCTTAACTCGCGCCCCCGGGTCCTCCGGGCGGGTACATGTAAAAACTAAAAAAAAAACTGCGAAATGCAGGGGCTATGCAGGTGTTGTGCTTGCCACCACGTAGTGCACAAGCAGCGCATGTGCACTGCATGTGCAGTGCTGGTGGGAGTAGTGCTTATGCACACCAGCCCGCAGGCTGTGCTGCAGCACGTGCAGTGCGTGTGCAATGCAGGTCTGGCTGCACAGCGTGCGCTCAGCAGCTGCACAGCACGGGCTATGCTCGCACACACGCACAACTTGAGATACGTATCTGATAGGGTGAGCAGCTGTGAGGCGTGTGCATTGGCGGGAGCTGGCAGTCGCATCACTTTTTTTGCAGCCTCAGACGCATGCAGTCACTGCGAGGCTGTTATATGAACGGCCTGCATTACGGTACGCATGCACGCACACGCACACACACACGTGCGCATGCACACACACACAGACACACAGGCACACATGCGTGCACGCACACATATATATGTACACACACAAACACATACACATACACGCACACACCAAGCTGCTCACAGTCGGGCTAGCATTGTGCGAGCAGTGTGGTGTTGCCACAGTGAAACAACAAACCGATACAGAAAATGCCAGGATCGCATTGACGACGACAGTCACATAGAAATGTTAGGATTGAGTCGGTCGCCCCAAGGCAGCCTTGAGGCCACACGTCCCACACATTTTCGCCTCGGCCAGCGTCCGAGGCGTCGTTTGGTCAATCAGCAACAGCAGCTGGCAACGCATCGAGCGGAACTTTCGCTCGGTCGTTGTCGGGCTGCGAGGTCGGATGTCACCAGTCATGTACGCAAAATTAACCGTCCTCGCCTCGTTTGTGCTGCTCTTCGGCGCGGCGTGGGCTGTGATTCTGTTGCCTCCGGGAGGTCACGTCGCGGTACAGGGTAAGTCCGTGGACAGGCAGGCAGTAGGGGAGAGCAGCGGGTGGTGCCAGACTACCTCTGACTCGTCGTCATGGGTGTGTGCCATGCATCTACTTGTCCGTGGCTGCAGCAGCAGGGCGGGGCCGCAGTCGCGCGCGCATGTGCATGGGAGACGAGGCATCACCATGCGCGCGCAAAAGCACCAACCACGCTTAGGCCCTAATCACCCACGCCACGCCGTGTTGGGCCACAGGTGCGCCTGCACTACGAGACACCAGCACGGGGGTGACGACGAGCTCGCCCCCGTCGGCATGGCTGCAAAACCTGCAGGAGCACGCGGATCTTCAGAGGGGGCAGCAAGGGCATCCAGGGCAGGAGGGGGCACAGCAGGCGCAGCAGGCGCAGCATGGACAGACTGCAGGCGTAGGCCCTTCGACATGGCAGAAGCTCCGAGGGGCCGTTCTGTCCGAGTTTTATTCGAAGCTGCCTGCGCCTGAACGGCATTTGGCGCGGAATCACGAGGAGGGACAGAGCGCGCGCCGTGGCGGCGGAAACCGGCGCCTGCTGCAAACGCTGGGCACGATCGGCTCGCTGTTCGGCGGCGCGTTCCGATTGTGCGTATGTGGGGAGGAAGCGGGGGTCAGGGGGGGAGGGAGGGTAGGGGGGAGACAGGGGGGAGGTAGGGGGGAGGCAGGTGCGAGGCAGGGGGAGGCAGGGGGGGAGGCAGGCAGAATGGTGGGCGGGTGGGGGGCTTGAGTCAGGCAGGAAAGGCGCACGCTGACCAACGCTCCTCTCCCACCTCAAGACACCTGCAAGCGTGGCTGCCAGGTAGCTGCGGCGCCGAGCGCGTTGCGTGCAGCTGCGGCCACACTGCTGTAGCTGAGGCTGCCCGACACACACACACACACACACACACACACACACGCCCCACAGCGTGCTCAACATGGATCCTGCCACGCACCGCGTAGCTGTGGACACGTGCGGGCCGCAGGTACGACGTGTGTGCATGCACGCACACACACACACTCACGCGCTCATGCACACGCATGTACACGCACGCACACACACAGGACACACGCACACGTGAACGCACGCACACGCACACACACAAACACACACACACACACATGCACACACACAGACACTCACATGCACACTCGTGCTCACGCATACACACGCGCACCACACGCACGTGAGCGCACGCACGCATGCGAGCACACACAGCACACACGCACACACGCACACGCACACACACAAACACGCACACACGCACCCACCCACCCACCCACCCACCTCCCCCCACACACGCACACACACACAGGGAAGCACGTCCTCGCTGCCAATTCTCGCATTCACAGATTCAGCCGAGGAGCGCTTTGTATTCTGGCGGCTTTGCACGGCGCAGGGCCTGACGTGAGTGTGTTGTCTGATTGGTGTGCATGGGGTGTTTTTTGTTTTCGGCGTTTGGAGCCGGATTTGGGAGCCACGGAGCCGGATTTCCAGGCAAACGGCTCCCGAAAATCAATTGAAATTCCTGAAAACTATATCGCTGGTGTGCATGTGAGCGTGGGGGAGGAAGGGGGGTGGGGAGGGTTACGGTGCAGGGCCTGACGTGAGTGTGTTGTTTGATCGGTGTGCATGGGGTGTTTATGTTCTCGGCGTTTGGAGCCGGATTTGGGAGCCACGGAGCCGGATTTCCAGGCAAACGGCTTCAGAAAATCAATTGGAGATCCTGAAAACAAAATCGCTGGTGTGCATGGGAGCATGGGAGCGTGGGGGAGGAAGGGGTGGGGGGGGGAGGGTTACGGTGCAGGGCCTGACGTGAGTGTGTTGTTTGATCGGTGTGTTTTTGTTTTTTGGCGTTTGGAGCCGGGTATGGGAGCCACGGAGTCGGCTTTCCAGGCAAACGGCTCCAGAAAATCAATTGGAGATCCTGAAGACAAATATCACTGGTGTGCATGCATGCATGCACATCACTGATTTTCCCCATATGGGGAAGGACGGGGGGGGGGTCACGGTGCAGGGCTGTGAGTGTAGTTTTGCGCAGTGTGCATGTGTGCACGGGGCCTGGGTGCATGGAGGTGAGAGGGAGGAGGGGGGGGGTCCCGGAGACGCGAGTGTAGTGTCGTATTATTGTTCTGGTCTCTGTGCATGTGCATGGGGCGTGGGGCATGGGGGTGTGGGCGTGGGAGGGGAGGGGGGCTGTGCATGGCGCAGGGTGAGACGCGAGTTTGTTGCTTGATCGGTGCATTGGGCTTGGGACATGGGGGTATGCGGGGAGGGAGGAGGGGGGCCACGGTGCAGGGGAGATGTGTGTTTACAGTTTTTACATGTACGCGCCCGGAGGAAGGGGAGATGTGACTGTATTGTTTTGTTTTGTGTGCATGTGCATGGGGCGTGGGGCGTGGGGCGTGGGAACGTGGGCATGATGAAGTTGTTTAACAATCCACTCCCGGCGGTCACACGTTTGGTTCCAAAGCTCCAGCGGCACTTTAGACATCAGGCACGAGGCCCACCAAAAAGGTCAAGCTTCAATTTGTAGCTTGAATTTTGTAGCCTACAAAAGTAGCCCACGGCAGCGCCGACCACATAGTGGCGAGCACCAAGCAAGCAGCACCACAGTGCAGGCTCCACACCCAACCCCTCCTGCGGCTGAAGGGGGGGGGGCTCGTGTGACCCACATCTTCCAACCTGTCCCCCTCCCTCCCTTTCCCCCAGCTGCTGGACCAACGATGCGACCATCGCCGGCGAGTGCCCCTACCTCGAGAACGGTTTCCTCAAGCGCGGGAGCTGCACCGCACGGCGCGTGTTCGTGTGCAAGGAGTCGGCCTCACAAGCGGGCCCACCGTTTCCTGGTCTGCCCCAGGTGAAAAAAACAGCAGCGCCTTGAGCCCTTGTGCCCTTATCAACCCTAAATCTGAAGGCCTCGACCTGCCCTGAAACCCTGAACTCTAAACCCTGAACCCTAAACCCTAAACCTCTTAACCTCGAAACCCCTAAACCCATTAACCCCCAACCCCCTAAACCCTAAATCCTCAACCCGGAATCACCCCGAAATCCTAAGCCCTAACCCTGCCCTGGACCCATGCGCTAAGCAGCTGTGGTGGCTGCGTGGTGGAGCAGTGGCCCCTCTCGCCGTCTCCTTCTCCAACGCAGA
Source organism: Chlamydomonas sp. UWO 241 (assembly GCA_016618255.1). Taxonomy (NCBI): domain Eukaryota; kingdom Viridiplantae; phylum Chlorophyta; class Chlorophyceae; order Chlamydomonadales; family Chlamydomonadaceae; genus Chlamydomonas; species Chlamydomonas priscui. The sequence goes on along the minus strand of VFSX01000169.1, from coordinate 25,172 downwards.
GCTGCTCCACGCCCTCGACCCCCCACCACTTTCCGCATGCCCCCCTCACCCCCTCCACAGGGGACGCCACTGCAGGCACCGCAGGCACCGCATGCACCGCCACCATGGCCACCCTCGCCGTCCCCTCCCGCAGCGCAGAGCTGTTCCTCCGCCCTCTTGAGCCCCCTGCTTTCCGCATGCCCCCCCCACTTCCACAGGGGACACCGCTGCAGGCACCGCAGGCACCGCCACCTCAGCCAGCGCCACCATCACCGTCGCCAGCCGCATCGCCGCCGCCCCCGCCGCCTGCGCGCCCGCCCCCGCCACCGGCGCCGCCGCTCGACCTGGCTGCGCCCCGCCCGCCGCCCGTCACGGCGGAGCAGAGCACCCCGCCGCCCAGCCCACAGCCTGATCCCCCGGGGGATCAAGCTGCTCCCCCCCCTGTCGATGGGGGTGGTGCGCCGCCGCAGCCACTGACGCCGGCAGCAGCAGGCGCACCGCCTGAGCCCCCGGGAGGAGCTCTTCCCCCGCCCGTTGATGGGAGTGGCACGCCGCCGCAGCCCAGCCCACCGCCTGAGCCCCCGGGGGATGGAGATGCACCCCCGCCCGTAATTGCGGAGCAGAGCACCCCACCGCCTGAGCCCCCGGGGGATCAAGTTGCTCCCCCTACCGTCGATGCGGGTGGTGCGCCGCCGCAGCCACCGCCGCCCCCGTCCGCACCGCCGCCGCCGGCCGAGGCAGGTGCACCGGTCGTGCGCGGGGAGCAGCAGGCGGGCAGCATCGCAGATGGAGAGGGCGCGGCAGATGGAGAGTCGCAGAGCGGCAGCAGCGGGCCCAGTCCACTTGTGCTGGGCCTGGCCATCGGACTGCCTCTCGCTGCGCTCGTCGCCGCGGCCGCGGCTCTGCTGTTTTACAGGACGCGGCGCCAGCAGCGCTTCGCGCTTTCATATGCACGTGATTAAGGGAATTGTAGAGGTCTCTGTCCGTGCGTCGGTGCGCACGAAATCGAGCGAAAGGGCGCGAGGTGAAGCGTGTGAGGCGTGACAAATAGTGCTCACAGAAGTTATCTATTCGGCGAGGGCTGACGCTCAGCGGAGCGGCCGCTGTGAGCGGGCCGCGGGGGTGGGCCGAGGTCAACGGCGGGTGGTAACCGCGATCGTCAAAAGTGCTGGACCAGGATGGGGCGCAGGGATGGACCATGCGTCATGATGTTTGCTGTTTTTGTGACTTCTGCACACATACGAAGTTAGGCTCACGTGGGCAAGGCGGTATTTTTTGCAAAGCACCCCAAAGTGACATCCAGCAACACTACACAGTGACCCCCCCCTTACAAGGCACGGTAGTCGGACGTGCCAGTTTTGTAGAAACAAATTGTAATCGCCATCGCGACCTGCCATGACAACCTCTCTGTGCCTCTCTTCCCCTCCTGGCTCTCATCCTCGCTTTGATTGGATTGGACTGCAGGAGGCATTACAGGAGGCTCACCACCAGGGTGGCTGGGCCATGACTGCAGTGAAGAGTGCATGTAGACATGACTGTCTACATGCACTCTTCCTTGCTGAAGGTGGTACCGGACGGCGGCACGATAACGTGTGGATCATGTTGAAGCCGAGCCTTTAACACAATACAATGCTTCCTGCTTTACCACAATGCCCCCTGCCAGCGGTGGGCAGTGGCTCGGGCAGCTGCAAGACGCGTGTCTCCAACTGGTTGAAGGCGCATCAGGTTGTGCGCGTCCTCGGACTGCCCTCGGACAGCAGTGACCGCGAGGCTGGAGAGAGTTTTGCTTCCTTACATACGCAAACTAGGTGTCTCACACAAAGTGGGTGTCGCACACACACAGGGGCCCCCGGGGGTCACACACAGACACAGGCGGGCCACACACACACAAGCGCAAAAGCAAACGCACAGCTGGCGCACTGGCACCCTCTAATGTTGCATTATTGCATATGCACATAAACCTCTGTTAGTCCCCTAAACAGGCTTCAATAGGGGGTGAAAAGCAGTTCACTTTCGCATCACACTTTCAAGAAAGTATGAAACACGCCGCCACGTCAACTTATTCGCGCCTGCAGCAAGTGAACTGACAGACGTAGCCAAGCCCCTTGCTGGGAGAGAAAGGGGTGAGTGGCCGGATGACTGGCTTCGCTGAGCACACATCGCATGCACCACCATTTGCTTTGGTGTGTCCCGCTGCAGCCCATGCGTTGCCCCCTGCAAACCGACCAGGACAGTAGAGGCACGCTGGACGCCGGGCGTATGCGTGGAGATCATCACGCAGCAGCGCACACATGCAATTGCTCGGTTGCATGCACCCATGCGCGGTTGCATGCACCCATGCACACAAGCGCGCACAGACACACGCAAGCAAACACACACAAACACGCACACACACACACACACACACACGCAAACACACACACATGCACACACACACACGCACACGCTCGCTCGCTCGCTCCCGGAATGCCCCCGCAGCCTGGCCCCCAGCCACGCCGCGCAAGATGCCCCCACTCTTGGTAGACGAGCTGAGGAGGGTCGTGCGCAAGTTCCGCGATGCTTCGTGTGAAGACGAGAGGCTAGAGGCGTTGAAGGACATCCGGAAGCGGAGCAGTCGCGAGCTTGGGCACGGCACCGCGGACGACGTGGCCGCGCTCGTCGAGGCTGGCGCCGTGCCTGTACTGGTGCAACAGCTGGCGCCTGGCTTGTCTGTCGACTTTCACATGATTGCATCAACGGTTCTAGGGGGGCTCGCCCAGTGCCCCGACGCCACGCGCACCATCGTTACTGCTGGTGGCATCCGCGTGCTGGTGCGACTGCTGGAGCCCAGCTCGGACACTTACCTGCTCCACGCCGCGGCGATGACGCTGATACTGGTGGCTGCCGCAGGCGATGGCGAGCATGCGGCCGCTGTCGCTGCGTCCGGCGCACTCTCCGCACTGGTGCAGCTGCTGGCGAGCGGCGTCGAGGGACCCGAGGGTCGCACGCAGACGGTGGCAATCGTAGCGCTGGGCGACCTCACCTGCAACCCCAAGATCGTGCACACCGTCGCCGCTTCCGGCGCGATCGCCGCACTGGTGCAGCTGGTGGACCCCCTCAACAGTGTCGCCATCACTTGGGGCGTGGCCAAGGCGTGCTGGAGGATTGCTCAGGATGCGGACGTCGCAGGGGTGGATGCTGCGGCTGGTGCCATCCCTCGCCTGGTGCAGCTGCTGCAGCCGGGTTCAGAGGCGGCGGTGCAGAAGGCTGCTGCACAGGCGCTGGGCATCCTCACCCACACTCGGAGCGACCTCATCGCCCACGTCGCCGCTGCTGGCGCCGTCCGGCCGCTGATGCGGCTGCTCGGGGCAGTCGCGGGTGATGGAATGCTGCTCAGCTCAGTGTATGCGCCGACTCCTCTCACCTGGGACGCCGGCATCGCGCACACCATTGCTGCTGCTGGCGCCATCCCTCCGCTGGTTCGGCTGCTGGGGTGCCGCGACGAACAAGTGCAGATGCGCGCAGCAGACATGCTCGGGGAAATTGGCGTCAGTGCTGAAGACAGCGACAGTATCGCTATTGCTGGCGCCATCCCTGCGCTGGTGCAGCTGCTGACGCGAGGCGACAAGGCTGGCGCACACCGGGCCGCAACAGCAGCGCTGGGCAAGCTGTCTGCGAACCTCAACATCGCACACATGACTGTCGCTGTCGGTGCCGTCGCTCTACTGCTGCAGCTGCTGGGGCCGCGCTCTTCCGCGCTCATGCGCTGCAATGCAGCCGGAGCATTGAGTGACCTCGCCAAGCATGACGTGATTGCGGCCCGCATCGTCGCCGCGGGTGCCATCCCTCCACTGGCGCGACTGCTTGGGCCTTCCCACCCAGGTGATCTCCACGTCAATGTCGGAAACCGCCCGCGAAACCGCCGAGCAGCTGATGCTTGTGCACACGGGGCCGGGGACCACGCGCACGCTCGATGCAGCGATGGTGCCAATCACCCTCTCGACACTGGCCATGCTTGTCGAGCAAGACTACCATTGCCGCTGTCAGGGCCAGCGTGCTGCTGGAGCTGCGGTGGTGCCGGCTTTATGCTGCAGATGTGAGCAGGTGCATGCAGGCGTGTCGTTCTAGGACACGCATCTCCTCAAGCCTGGGCGTGCCCCCTGGTAGGCTGGCGTGCAGCGTGGGTTTGCCCTGCGTGCCCTTGCTCTCCCAGTAGAGCCCCCATAGACGTGTAGTCTGGGCCTAAACTCACGCCCCGGGGTCCTCCGGGGTCGCATATGTACAACCTGTTAAAACTTGGGCCTGCTCGTCGGAGGCGTTCTTCACCTTTAACACCACCCGTGCTATGTTTTTTCGTTGCAACTCTGCTTTTCCGGTGAACGATGACGATGAAGGCAGCCGCTTGCTCATATGCCCTCCTCCCCTCCCAGCATGCGCGCTGCTTGCCACCCGGATTCCCCATTTTCGTCCTGCCCCCGCTTTCTGACGTAGTTCGGCACAGCCGCCACAATTTTTACGCCAAGTTCCGGCATACACGTGTGGGCTTGGCTTCAGTGCCTGCAAGCTTACAAGAGACACTATGCTTGTAGCCTACAAAGTAGCCATTCTCATTCACTGTAGACATTTGGCTTGCATACGGGTCCCCTCCCCTGTTGTTGTTGCCCCAACAACAAAAATCCCTGCGCGCGCCTGACCAGGGGGGTCAGCGGTGCGTATGTAAGTCTGGTGGTCATGGAGTAGGTCCACGTGTTTCAAAACTGGCCACCTGGTGCCTTGTGTCCCGTCTCCGTCGGCATCCGTCCCTCGCGCCTGCCTCTCGAGCCTGCAACCAACACGGTGCACGCTGAGGCTACTGCCCTGCACAGGGGGCAGTAGTCTTGCCCCGCTGCTCTGGTAGGCTGGCGCGCTGCGTGGCCTCGTGGGATCTCCTGATACAGTCCCCTTAGACGTATAATCTAGGCCTTAACTCGCGCCCCGGGGACTTCCGGGCGCTTGCGTGTAAAGCCTGTAAAACCCAACGCGGTGCGCGCCAAGGCCACTGCCCTGCACTGGTGGGGGCAGTAGTGTTGCCCCGCTGCTGGCCACGCCCTACTGTCCGCCCTCTGGCAGCTCAGCATCCACCAGCCCCGGCAGCGTCAGCAGCGCCCCGCGCGCCACCAGCGCCGCGCCCAGCTCAGAGCTGACCGCCGCGCGGCCGGCGTCGCCCCCTGCACGCGCGATCGTGAGGAGGGCTGCTGTTGCCGCTGCGCTCGCGCTGGACTGTAGCCCGAGGGGCCGGCTGCCCGCCTGCGGGTGTGTGTGGAGTGGTGTGGGGCAGGGGTGAGTGTGTGTTGTGTTGTGTGTGTGTGAGCGTGCACATTTGCGTGCAGTTGTGCGTGCGTGTGTGTGTGTGTGTGTGCACGCCCGTGTGCCCCCGAGCCCTCCACACCCCACACTCCACACCCACCGCTGTGGCCGCCCCCCCTGGACTGCTGCCCCCGTCGGGGCTGCAACCCCCGTCCGCGCCACTGCTGCTCGCAGCCGCCCGCAGCTCCAGAGCCTCGTACCACTCGCTCCCGATGTTGGCGCCCCACGCGCCGCCGCGGCGACGGCGCACCTGCGCGCGTGTGTGTGTGTGTGTGTGTGCAACACGCTCGCGAGAGATCTCTAGAGGGATTCTGACAGACTGCAACATCCATCCATGATCAGGTCAGACTGCGTGCCCCACCTGGCGCCTCCCTTGTTGAGCGTGCACACACCCACATGACCACGCACCCACACGGCCACACACATCCACGAGCTGACCAGGCTGCCTGCCTCGCCTGAGGCCCTCAAACACAAAGGCCAAACTGCAGTTCCAAGCCAGGTTTGAATTCAAAAGCAACCGCCAACCACCCACCTGGCGCAGGAGCGTCGCGACAGCCTCGCTCGGGGGCCCGTCCCCCGGGGTCCCGTCGAGCGTGACGCTGCCGCCGCCCTTGCTGCTGCCGTCGCCATTGAACGGCAGGCCGTCGTCATCAGCGGATGTGGGCGTGGGGGACCCGGACGACGCGGCGGAGACGGCGTCGGCCAGGAGGGCGACGAGCGCAGGCAGCGCGCCTGCGTGCGTGCGTGCGTGTGTTTTCTCTGTCTGCCTGTCTGTTTGTCAGTTGAGATATAAAGGGGTCGTCGGCGGTTGACGGTTGGTTGGTTGTGTGAAGACGGGGCGGTGGGCCGAGTCGACCGACAGGGCGACGAGCGCGGGCAGCGCGCCTGCGGTCGGTTGGTTGGTTTGCCAGTTGTCACTGTGCCGTTGGTTGTGCTGGTTAGTTGGTTGGTGGTGGTTGATTTGTTGGGTTGTTGCAGATGACGTGGCAGAGACGGCGTCGGCCAGGAGGGCGACGAGCGCTGGCAGCGCGCCTGCGATCGGTTGGTTTGTTGGTTTGTCAGTTGGGATGGGCGGTGTCGGCGGTTGGTGGTTGGTTGACTGGTTGCGAACAGGGCGGTGGGCGGCGTCGGCCAGAAGTGCAACGAGCACGCCTGCGTTTGAAATATGGAGTGGAGGTGGGGCGCCAGGTGGTTGGTTGAGTTGTTGGTTGTTTTGATGTGTGGCTGTGGCTGATGTGGCAGACGGCGTCAGCCATCATGGCGACGAGCGCGGGCAGCGCGCCTGTGTTGGGAATGGAGGGGGAGGGGGGGGGCGTGCACATGTGTGCTGCTGCGGCCACCGTCAAATGCCCCCCTCCCCCCCCCCCCTTCCCATGTACCGCGCCTCCTCATCCCCCCCCCCTGCAGGCCACTCCCTGTGCATGCGTTCAAACTTGCGTCCTTGAGCGCCGCCGCCCCGCACGGGTGCCCCGCCAACGCGGCCGCCAGCCACGCAGCCCCCACCTGGCATGCTGCTTTCCCTCCCCCCGTCTCCTCCAACCCACAGCCACACCTACGGAACACTTGCTTCCCAGTGCGCACCTGCATCCACGAGCGCCGCCGCCCCGCCCGGGTGCCCCGCCAGCGCGGCTGCCAGCCACGCGGCCTGAACACGTGCGAGCGCCGCATCGAGCGCCGTCATCTCGTCGCCCTCCTTGTCCGCTGCATGCGCTCCCTGCGCGTTGGTGCATGCGAATGTAGTGGTGCACAGAGGTATCAGAGGAACGGTCTGAGAGAGAGTAGGATAGTAGGAGAGAAATCAAGAGTGTGTGAGAGAGAGAGAGAGAGAGAGAGTGAGAGAGGGAGGTAGGGAGGCAGTCATCCCGTCTCCCTCCTTCTCCGCACTGGCGTGCAACCCCCGCGCGTTGGTGCGTGTGAGTTGGAAGCAGTGAGGGAGAGAGCAGGAGAGGTGAGGAACAGGGACAGAGAGAGGGAGAGAGAGAGATCTAGAGAGAAATCTAGAGAGAAAGATAGAGATAGAGTGGGCTAGAGAGACTCATCCTGTTGCGCTCCCTCTCCGCAGTGGCATGCATGCCCTGCACATTGGTGCATGTGAGTTGAGCTTCGAGGCGGGTGGTGGAATTTGTTGCCTTCACAGAGGGGCAGTGAGGGAAAAAGAGAGGGAGAGGGGAAGAGAGAGAAAGAGGGGGGGGGGGATGGAGAGAGATGGATGAGTAGGGTGTGTACGAGAGTGAGAGTGAGAGAGAGAGAGGGTAGAAGAGAGAGAGAGAGAGGGAGAAAGAGAGAGAGAGGGAAGAAGGGAGAGAGAGAGAGTGACAGAGAGAGGGGAAGAGAGAGAGATGGAAGAAGAGGGAGAGAAATCTAGTGAGGAGCGTGTGCCACACCCACCTCTGCCGCTGCCGCAGCAGACGCGGTGGTCATGGAGTGCACCAACAGTGGCAAGAGCAACAGCAGCAGCATGTGTGTGTGTGTGTGTGTGACACACCCACCTCTGCAGCTGCCGCAGCAGATGCAGTGGCCACGGCGCGTGGCGACGGCGGCAGCAGCAACGTGGCTGTGGTTCCGGAATGCAGCAAGCGGACGACGTCGTGCTCGAGACCCTGCATGTTTGAGTGTGTGTGAGAGTGTGTGTGCATATGTGTGCATGACGGCAGGCAGCGCGGCTGTGGTGCTGGAGCGCAGCAGGCGGGCGACACACACACCTGCCCCGTCATCCCTTTGCTCACTCGCTCCTCGCGCGACAGCAGGTTGGACGTGGCTGCACCCCAGTAGCGCGTGCACACACACACACACATGCACATGCACGCGTGCACACACACATGCAAGTACACACGCACACACGATTCGCCATCCCATCTCTCACTCGCTCCTTGCGCGACAGCACGTTGAGCAGTCAGCAGTCGCACCCCAATGGCATGTATATACGCACACACACTTCCCATCTTCTGCAGACCTTCTACCTAGCTTCCACCCAGCTTCTGGCTACCTGCTCCACCATCTCCTCGCTCAGTTGCTCGTGGCAGGAGGTTGAGCACAGTCACAACCCAGTAGCGTACACACACACACACACACACCTGCTCCGTCACCTCCTTGCTCAGTCGCTCTTCACGCGACATCAGGTTGAGAGCACGGCCGTCCCCCAATAGATCGCACACACAAACATGCACACACACCTGCTCCGCCATCTCCTCGCTCAGTCGATCTTCACGCGACAGCAGGTTGAGCGCTGTTGCTGCCCAGTAGCGTGCTGAGTGGCCCATCGGCTGGCCCATGAGGCGCTTTGCGGCAAACACGACCTGACGGGCATGTGTGTTTGTGTGTATGTGTGTGCACGCATATGTTTGTGTGCATGTTAAAATGACCCATCTGGACCGGCCGTTCACATCTCTCTCTCTAAGCATGTGTGTATGCGGCCATGCGTGCCCTGTGCACACACGCATACACACACACGCACATACACACACCTCATCCGCCCGCACGACCATGCGTGCCCTGTGCGCCGGCACCGCCGCCAGCAGTGCCAGCGCCTCTGCCGCGTGCGACGCACCCTCCCCTTCCGGGGACAGAGACACGCATAGGGAGAGGAGGGCCGGGAGTCCGTCCGCCTCCACGAATTCAGCCTGTATGAGATGGTGGTACAGCAATGTCTGATGGTTCAGGTACAGGTCGGAGGGTTTGTGTATACTTGCATGTGCATGTGCATGCATGAGGCATGGGGCGCCGGCTGAGCCCCATGCAAACGAGAGCTGGACAGCCATGCACTGCCAGGCGGGGACCGTTCCAGTCAGCGCCAGTCAGCTCTGCCGGCTTGACTCGCCACAAGGCCACTACTGGCCACTAGGCCTCTCCTATATGCTCCTTGCCACACATGTCTCTCAGAGACCGCTGTTTGGGGTAGTCTAGCCGGCGGGAGCGGTAGTCTATCGGCCGGGAGCCGGCGGTACTCTAGTACTTAAGTGTGCTGAAGTATCGGCGGGTGTCTCTAGTAGAAGAGTAGCCTGCTTAGCTCGAAACCCCGTGTTACTGTTACTGTTACTGCATGTGTATGTGCGTGTGTGTGTGGGGGGGGGGCGTGCATGTACGTGTGCTGTGTGGGTGGACATGTGTGCGTGCGTGTGTGCGTGATCGCGCAATCCATCCATCGCTCTCCCGACATCCTGTAGACGTGTAGTCTGGGCCTTCACTCACGCACCGTGGTCCGCCGGGCGCGTACGTGTAAAACCTAAAAAAACAGCGCTCTCCCTCACCTGCGCATGCGGGTAGCGCGCGAGGCTCGCCAGCAGCGCCGCCGCAAAGTCCTGCAGCCCCGCCTTTGGCCGCGGCCGCTGCTGCTGCTGCTGCTGGCCCACTCCTGCCGCTCCTGCCGCCGCTCCAGAGGCTGCGGCCCCGCCGTTGATCGAGCCCGAATTGGCGGCATGGGCCAATCCCGCGTCGGTCGCGTGCAGCGCCGCGGCCGCGGCGCCCCACGCGCCCGGTGCGGGGGCGCGCGTGACGCGTGCGGGGTGGCCGCAGTGCGCGCGCAGGCACTCTAGCAGCGCGGGGACGGCGCCTGCGGGCGGGTAGTAAGTACAGCGTAAGTCCAGGAAGGGGGCGCCTGGTCCTCGGGGCGCTTACATGACGACCTGGACCCCCCAAAACGACCAGCGCGTGCGATGACTGCGGCTGCTTGTAGGAGAGCCCTCCTAGGCTTCTAGCCTGCGCCTCGACTCATGCCCCAAGTTCCTCTGGGTGCGTATATGAAGAACCTGTACATCCACGGCTTTGACCGGCAGGGTCAGCGTTACTAGCTGGAAACTGTGCAGCAACTGCGGTCAACTAGTACTCAGAAAACTTGCTGAGTACTTGTATTAAAAGTGTGGTCAACTGTAGTCAACTAGTACTCAAGTAGTAGTCAAATAGCACTCAAGTAGCAGTCAACTTTCGTCACCTAATCAACTCGCGCTAAACGTGTAGTCAACACAACTGCAGCCATCTGTAGTCAACCAGTTCTCAAGTAGTAGTCAACTAGTACTCAAATAGGATAGTCAAATGAAGTCAACTAGTCAACTACTACTAAACTAGTAGTCAACTAATACTCAAGTAGAAGTCAAAAACCTACCCGCACGTGCGACGACCGCGGCGTGGCGCGCGTCCTCTGATACGAGCGACATGAGGCATGCCGAAGCAGAAACGCGTGCCTCGTCGCATGGGGCGGAGATGAGGAGGGAGACCAGCTGCGCGCGCATGCGTGTGTGTGTGTGTGTGACAAAGAGGAGAAAGGTGGAGAGTGCGAGAGACAGAGAGGGAGATGAAGAGAGAGAGAGAGGGAAAGAGAGAGAGGGAGAGCAACGTAAAGCATGTCGCAGCGGAGACGCGCGCTTCGTTGCATGGGGCGGAGACCAGGAGGAAGACCAGCTGCGTACGTGCATGTGCGTGCATGTGCGTTTGTGTGTGAGGCAACACGCTGTGTGTGTGTGAGAGAGAGAAAGGGAGAGAGATGAGAGAGAGAGAGAGATAAAGTGATAAAGAGAGAGATGAGGCACGCTTGCCGCTCTGCTGGCGGGCGAGCACACACACACACACACACACGCACGCACGCACACGCACACACACGCACACACACACCTGCGGAACCGCGCCCTGCCCGACAATCGCGTGGTGCGTTGCTGCATTGTTGGCAAGAACAGCGAGCGCGCACGCCGCGTGCGTCGCAGCATGGGAAGTGCCGGAGGGGTTGCCGGGCAGCTGCGGGGGATGTGTGTGTGTGTGTGTGTGCGAGCGTGTGTGTGTGTTAGTGCGAGAGCGTGGTGGCAGCCTTGGCATCTTCCCCGCACCTTCCGTTCATCCCCTTTGCACACACACACACACACACACACGCACTCACACACACACACGTGCACGCACACATGCACACATGTGCACGCACACACACACACACACACACACACACCTCGTCCTGGTAGTGAGCTGACGCTGTGGCAGCTGCCTTAGCATCGCGCGCGTACGCCTTGAGCAGCTTCACCGCACCTTCCAGCCCTCCTTCCTCAACGAGCGCCCCGTGCGTTGGCACCGCCTGCACATGTGTGTGCGTGTGTGGTTGTGCGTGTGTGCTTGCGTGTGGGTGTGCGTTTGGGTGCGTGCCTGGGCACCGCTTGCAGATCTCAAGATGCCAGACCAGACGTGTGCATGGGCACCGCCTGCCAACGTGTGTGTGTGTGCATTGCCTGGCACTCTTACACACACATGTCCTTATGCACCGACCCCCCCCCCCACACACACATTCGTAAGCCCACCTGCCCAAGCAGCCCAAGCGTGCGCGCCGCGTGCGACGCTGCCTGCGGATCTGGCCCAGCCATCATTGATGCGAGTGCCGACACGGCGCCCTCCTGTGCAGTGCAAAACAAGAAGGCACGAGCTTGTTGCGTGGTTGAGCTGTGTAGCGTCATGTGTCGCCAGCACCAAACAACATACCTACCCCCTTCTGGCTGACAAGTCTTGTTGTCTTCCCTTGACCCAGCCAAGTGCAACCAGTGCCACCTCCTCTCCTCCCTTCCTTGCCCTCTATAGCCTCATCACCCCCCCCAAACAAAAACGCACCCGCACTGCATCCAGCCTGCACTCATGGCTGCGCGCAGCTAGCCGTGCCAGCGCCAGCAGTGCCCACATGCGCCCGCCTGCGCTCGGGGCTCCGCGAAGAGCGGCCACAACGTGCCGAACCTGGCCGTGTGCTGCAGCGTGGCTTGCTGCACCTGTGAGTGTATACGTGCGCGCACTTGAGAGATAGACAGAGGCAGAGAGAGGGAGCGAGGAAAAGATAGGGAGAGAGGGAGAGAATGAAGAGCGGGAGAGAGCAAGCGAGAGAAAGAGAGCAAGAGAGAGAGAGAGGGAGAGCAAGTGAGCAAGCGAGAGGGAGGGAGAGAGAGGGAGAGAGAGAGAGAGAGAGGGGGAGAGAAAAGAAGAGAGAAAATGAGCAAGTGAGGGAGAACGGCAACGGCGTGTGAGGCCTGCCCGTGAGTCGCGGCGGGGCATGCTGCGCCTGTGCGTTCATGACAACCTGTTCAATGCCTCTGATGGCATATTAGACTCCTGTTCAGTGCGCATGGCCACTGATCAAGACTCACTCTTGGTAGGCTGGCGTACTGCGTTGCCCTTGCAGGCTCTCCTAGTAGAGCTCCCATAGGCGTGTACTCTAGGCCTAGGGAGTTGGTTACTCACGCCCCGGGGTCCTCTGGGTGCGTCCGTGTCAAACGTAAACCCATCGTCACTCACACACACACACACACATCGTCACTCACACACACACAAACACATCGTCACTCACTCACACACACACATTGTCACTCACCCGGGAGTGAAGTGAGGTCAAGCAGCAGCGAGCCGGCAGTGTCCAGCAGCAGGTCGCGCGCGCGGCTCCCGTCGTCAGTCATCGTGGTGCCCGCTCCTGTGGCGTGTGTACGCGAGTGCGCGTGTGTGAGTGAGAGCAACCGAGAGAGAACATGAGAGAGAGAGAGAGAGAGAGAGAGAGGGGTGAGAGGAGGAGAGGGAAAGGGAGTGAAGTGAGGCCGAGCAGCAGCGAGCCGGCAGTGTCCAGCAGCAGGTCGCGCATGCCGCTCCCGTCATCAGTCATCGTGGTGCCCGCTCCTGTGGCGTGTGTACGCGAGTGCGCGCGTGTGAGTGAGAGCAACCCAGAGAGAACATGAGGGAGAGAGAGAGAGAGAGAGGGGGTGAGAGGAGGAGAGGGAAAGGGAGTGAAGTGAGGCCGAGCAGCAGCGAGCCGGCAGTGTCCAGCAGCAGGTCGCGCATGCCGCTCCCGTCGTCAGTCATCGTGGTGCCCGTTCCTGTGGCGTGTGTGTATGCGGGTGCGTGCGTGTGTGGGCATGTGTGAGAGAGGGAGAAATAAGGGAAAAGAGAGGCAGAAAGAGAGACAGAGAGAGATATGGAGAAGGGGAGAAAGGATGAGGGAGGGAGAGAGAGAGACAGAGAGAGGGGGTGAGAGGAGGAGAGAGAGAGAGAGAGAGAGAGAGAGAGGTGGTGATAGGAGAGAGGGAGAGGGAGAGAGAGAGAGAGAGAGAGAGAGAGAGAGAGAGAGAGAGAGAGAGAGAGAGAGAGAGAGAGACAGAGAGATAGGGAGAGAGCGCGTGCCGCTCCCGTCGTCAGTCATCGCAGTGCCCGTTCCTGCCGTGTGGTAATGGGAACGCATGTGAGAGTTTGAGAGACAGAGAGGGAGACGGTGTTTGCACCACCCCTCCAGAAGGTGTCAAAGCCAACGGGTTGCAGGTCGTGGCAGGCAGGCAACCCTCGCACCTGCTCCTGCTCCTGATGCCGTGTGCAGCTAGGCGCATGTGTGAGAGAGCGGGAGAGAACATTGGGTATAGACACCGACATCCCCTAACAGAGAGGATAGCGATGGAGACAGAGAGGAGGAGAGGGAGTGAGTGTGCGACCCCCCGCTCCCCCCCAGCAGGCACCCAGGGCCAGCAGCAGAAAACCCTCGCACCTGCACCGGCTCCTGCCGTGTGATTATGGGAACGCATGTGAGAGTTTGAGAGACAGAGAGGGAGGGAGTGTATGCACCACCCCTGCTTGGCGCCCACCACCTGGTGTGGGTGGCGCTACTGTGGGCTACTTTTGTAGCCCACAGTGACCTTTTGGTGAGCCTTGTGCCTGCTGTCTGATAGTCCCGCTGGAACTTTGGAACTGATTGTGACCGCCGGCAGTGGATGTATAACACCTCTCATCACCCCTCCAGAAGGTGCCATTTGGCCCGCTGGTTTCATTTCTTTTTGAAACCAGCAGATAGCAGGAAGTGGCAGGAAAGTCTCATGCCTGCACCGGCACCAGATGCCGTGTGCATCTGGTGGCATATGTGAGAGCATGAGAGAAAGTTGGGTGCAAACACCGCCATTCCCTAATATAAAGGATGGTGATTGAGACAGAGAGACAGAGAGGGAGAGAGTGTATGCACCCCCACCCCCAACAGGCGCCCAAGGCCAGCAGCAGCACGCCCTCGCCCCCGCACCTGCAGACGCCGCCGCAACAGCAGTCAGCTGGAGACTGCCGGAGGGTGACAAGGCAGACGAGGCACCGGATGCGGTGCTGGTGGTGCTGGCGGTGCGACGGGACGTGGTCATAGACACCACTACCCCCTAACAGAAAAAAGTAGTGATGGAGACAGAGCGGGAGACAAGAGTGTGCACCCCACCTCCAGCAGGCGCCCAAGCCCAGCAGCAGCACGCCCTCGCACCCGCACCTGCTCCTGCAGCCGCCGCGACACCAGCAGGCAGCTGGGGGCCACCGGAAGGTGACAAGGCAGACGAGGCACTGGATGTGGTGTTGGTGGTGCTGGCGGTATGGCGGGACGTCCCGACTGCGGAGCGCCGGCCGACGGCCGCCTTCCAGTCGGCCGTCGCGACGATGTTGGCAGCGTTGTCGCTGTCGCTGTCAGCTGCGTGTGTGCATGTGCGTGCGCGCATTTGCGTCTGTGCGTGCGCATGCAGTCCCCCGTTGCGACAAAGCGCAAAGGACTACTACCCCACACGGTTCTGAGAGCCAAGAGCGGGTATGTGAGCACACAAATGTTTCCCTGTAGACACACACCCCTGCCCCAACCCCCGCCACACCTGAAGATGCAGCTGCGACCGCCGCCGCCGCCGCTGCTGCCGCAGCAGCGGCTGCGGCAGCGGCTTCGTCTACAGCAGCTGCTGCGCGCGGGGCGAGGCCACGCAGGAGCGCACATAGGGACGCGACCGCGCCTTCTTGGAGGGCCTGGCCGAGCACCTGTTTGTGTGGTGTGCGTGTGTGTGCGCGTGTGTGTGGTTTTGATGGGTGCGCATTTTCACAGGGGGGAGAGTGCACGCGCACACATGCGCACGCCGCACGCGCGTGGGCAAACCTCACAGCGAATCACTCACATGCATGCAGAGGCTGTGGGCGCCCAAACGTAGAAACTCTTGCACACGCATGCATATGCATACGCACGATGCAAGTGCCGCACACATGCGCCCGCACCTGGTTTCGCTGCTCCGCTGCACCGCGCTCAGGCAGGGCGGCGGCAAGCTTGTACAGTGCAAGCGTCGTTGCCTGTGTAGTTTGTGGTGTGGTGTGTGTGTGTGTGTTTGTGCGTATTGAAGCGTGTGTGTGCATGTGTGCGTGTGTGGGCCAGGTGTTCATGTGCGTGCGTGCATGTGCGTGTTTTGGGCGGCAAGCGTGTAGAGAGCGAGCGTGATCGCTTACACCGCACAGTGCGTGTTGTGTGCATGTTTAGGGTTGAGTGTGCTTGCGTGCGTGTGGCAGGCAGGCAAGAGCCGTAGCCCAGTTGCTGCCGGCAGCGGCGCCATCACCGTGGTTGCCGGTGGCTGTGTGTGCTTGCGTGGTTTGCTTGTGTGCCAGGTGTGTGTGTGCGTGTGCATGTGTGTGTGTGTGCCGTGTGCGTGTGGCGGGGGCAGTGGTGGGATCTGTAAATCTCTCGCGCGCGAGAGAGCACTTGCCAGGCCGACTAACCTGCGTCGACTCCGGCGGCTGCACGTGCAGCAGGCGGACAAGCAGCTGTGTGCGTGTGCATATGCCATGATAATTGATGTGTGCGTGTGTGTGCTTTAGTGTTTTAGCACAGGCATGAGCCACAATCTACTCTCGAGACTGCTTGCCAGGCTGGCTGACCTACGTCGGCTGCGGCGCCTTGGCGTCCGTCAGCGCCGTTACTTAGTGCATCGAAATGAAACGGCAGGCTCACTGACCTGCGTCGACTCTGGCAGCTGCACTCACCATTGACAGGCACCCTTTAAGGATTGGACAGATAATGCTATTATCAGGTGCAACTTGATGGAGTGACTGACCTGTGTCGACTCCGGTGGCTGCACACGCAGCAGGCGCACAAGCAGTTGCGGCGCCTTGGCGTCCGTGAGCGCAGCCGCCGCCGCAGGCGCGCCCGACAGCTGAAGCAGCAGCAGCAGGCCCCACGCGCCCGCCTCGCGCCACTCGGCCTCGGCCACCTGGGTCGTTTGGGATCGGGGGCAGAGTGGTTGCGATCATTGACCATCAAGTGCTGTGAGAAGGAAGGCTATGGACGTTAAGAGGGCGCGACCGACAGCTGGAGCAGCAGCAGCAGGCTCCATGCGCCTGCCTTGCGCCACGCTGCCTGTGCCACCTGGGGTTGTTTGGGTCCAGGTTTGGGTCTGGTGGTGGCGGTGAATTTTACAGTCTGGATAGCATCCAACAGTAGCAGCAGCAGCAGCAGCATGCCCCACGCGCCCGCCTCGCGCCACTCGGCCTCGGCCACCTAGGGTCGTTTGGGATTGGGGTCAGGGTGGTCTGGTGGCGATCATCGACCATAGAATGCTGTGAGGGGGAAGGCTAGGGATGTTAAGTGGGCATGCCAGACAGCTGGAGCAGCAGCAGCAGGCCCCACGCGCCCGCCTCGCGCCACGCGGCCTCGGCCACCTAGGGTCATTTGGGATCGGGGGCAGGGTAGTCTGGTGGCGATCATCGACCATCAAGTGCTGTGAGGGGGAAGGCTAGGGATGTTAAGAGGGCGCGCCCGACAGCTGGAGCCGCAGCAGCAGGCCCCACGCGCCCGCCTCATGCGCCCGCCTCATGCCACTTGGCATCTGCCACCTGGCCATTTGCAGTTTGGAGACACAGGTTGGTCTCGTGGCCCGCTTGCCACATTGCATCAGCTACCGCAATCCTACGCCCTGAGGGTGCGTGCTGCAAACTGCAAACTGGACATGCTGGTGACTGGTCATCCTGCTTCTCAGCGGCAGCTCCACATGCGCAGGCACACACATGCACACACACACACACACACACACGCACTAACACAGCACACACACGCACACACAAGCAGCACACACACGCACACACAAGCAGCACACACACGCACACATACCTCAAGCATGGACGCAGATGCTGCAGCAGACACCAATGCAGGCATGGCCACTGCGTGGTGGCGTGCCACCCCCCCTGCCCCTGTTGCTGCCCCAGCACTGGCTGCGGCGGGAAGCAGGGGGGATGCCGCCGCACCGACGGGGTGCGCCGCTCGTGCGCGAGCGTCCATCTCTGCCCATCGCAGCTGCAGTCCGGCGACGGGCGCCAGCGGCTGTATCTGTGTGCATGTGTGTGTGTGTGTGCGTGTCAGTGTGTGTACATGTGCGTGTGTGTGCGTGTACGTATGCCTCGCGCTGAGATCTGTACCGAGCCTTTCACGCATTTCCTCTGTGTGCGTGTTTGTGTGTGTGTGGGGGGGTGGGTGGGGGGGTGGGCGGTGGGGGGCTCCATCTCTGCACAGCTTCAGGCCGGCAAAGGGTAACTGTGCGCGCATATGCATGTGTGTGTGTGTGTGTGTGTGTTTGCACATACGTTTGTGTGTGTGTGTGCGTGTGTGTGAGTGTGTGTGCCTGTTTCTACTTGTGCACAAATCGCACCTGCTTTGGGGGCGACACACGCCCGGGGGACAGCGCGCGCGAGCAGCGCTTGGCGATCTTTACCTAGGGTCTCTTTGTGTCTCTCCGTGTGTGTGTGTGCGATCCCTAGCGTGCTTGCTGTCTCTCTATGTCTGCGCGCAACACACCTGCTGAGGTTGCGCAACACGACCGGGGGACAGCGCGCGCGAGCAGCGCTCGGCGATCCCGCGCAGCGCAGCGAGCGCCGCAAGGCCGCGCTGCGGCTGAGCCCTCTCTGGCTGCCCTTCCTGCCGCTGCACCTGCGAGCCGGGAGGTGGTTGGCCATCAGGCACAGGGCGACAGTCTTGACCAGTGACCCTCTCGGCCTGAGCACCGAGCTCAACAACTACCATACTAACGCTGCGGCTGGGAACCCTCCGACAGCCCCTCCTGCTGCTGCTGCACCTGTGACAAAGGAGCTAGTTGGTCTTCAGAGGGATGTGCTACAGCCTTCATCAGCAGCCCCCTTGGCCCCGAAGCCTAACCAAAAAATGAAGCAACTTACTAGCGCGTCGACTGGGTAGGCCGCTGCCTGTGCGGACTCTCCTGGTAGCACCGTACCTGCCTGCCACTGTGCTGGCCCTAGCAAAATAACCAACCAACAAGCGACCATGTCCACACCTGCTGCTGTGGCAGAGCGCTGCCTGTGAGCCCACCCCACGCAGGCAGCAGCAGCAGCAGCGGAGCTCACCGTGCCTAGCCCCCCCCACGACCGTGCCCACCATGCCCAACTGCCGCTGCTCTGACCCCAAAGAGCTGGCCAACCAGCCAAGTGAGTCCGCACCTACCTGCTGCTGCTGTGGCAGAGCGCCGCCCGCAAGCCCGCCCCACGCGCGCACCGGCGGCGGCGGCGCCCATCACACCCGACTGCCACTGCTCTGACCCCAAATAGCTACCAACCAGCCAACCAGCCGAGCGAGTCCGCACGTACCTGCTGCTGCGGCAGAGTGCCACACGCAAGCTCGCCCCGCGGGCGCATCGGCAGCAGCGGTGCCCCCCGTGCCTAGCGCACCCACGACCACACCCATCACGCCTGACTGCCGCTGCTCTGACCCCAAATAGATACCAACCAGCCAACAAGCGACCATGTCCACACCTGCTGCTGCGGCGCCGTGCCGCCCGTGAGCCCGCCCCACGCGCGCACCAGCGGCGGCGGTGCCCATCACGCCCGACTGCCGCTGCTCTGACCCCCAACAGCTACCAACCAGCCAACCAGCCGAGCGAGTCCGCACCTACCTGCTGCTGCGGCAGAGCGCCGCCCGCGAGCCCGCCCCACGCGCGCACGGGCGGCGGCGGCGCCCCCGCGGTGAATGCGGGGGGGGCGGGGATAGCAGCATTTGATTCTACTGCGCCGCTGCCGCTGCGTCGGCGCTGAAGGAATGCCGGCACGGCCGTGTCGCCCCCACCCGAGCCCTGCGGTGTTTTGTTGGGGGGGGAGGTTGGGTGGGGAGGGGGAGCGGGTGTTTATGTGCGTGTGCTGTTGCGCCGGTGCTGGAGGTATGCCGGCACGGCCGAGGCGCCCCCGCCCACCCGAGCCCTGCTGTGTGTTGTTTGGGGGAGCAGGCTCGTTGGGGAGGGGGAGCGGGCGTGCGTGTGCCGCTGCGTCGGCGCTGGAGGAATGCCGACACGGCCGCGCCGGCCCCTCCCGAGCCCTGCGGTGTTTTGTTTGGGGGACGAGGCTGGGCGGGGAGGGGGAGCGGGCGTGTATGTGCGTGTGCTGTTGTGCTGGTGCTGCAGGAACGTGGGCACGGCCGAGCACGCCCCCCCCCCCCCCGAGCCCTGCCGTGTTTGGTTTGGGGGAGTGGGGTGGGTGGGGGTGGAGAGCGGGCGTGTCCGTGCGTGTGCTGCTGCGCTGGTGCTGGAGGAACGTCACCCCCCCCTCTTCCCCGCTGTCCGCACCCGTGGCGAAGCCAGAGCCGCCGCCGCCCACTGCTGCCCCCCACGCGGCGAGGACGCCTTGTCGGCCATGCCGGCGCGTGCGCGCACCGTCGCCAGGTCTGCAGCCGCACGCGCCTCTTCAAGGCACGCAGCCCACTCCTGCGTGCGTGTGCATGTGTGTGTGTGTGTGTGTGCGTGTGTGTGTGTATGTGTGTGTGTCTAGTGTGTGTGTGTGCACGTGCGTGTGTGTCATTGCCAGACAAGCAGATGCACCGTCGCCAGGTCTGCCGCCGCGCGCGCCTCTTCAAGGCACGCAGCCCACTCCTGCGTGCATGTGTGTGTGTGTGTGTGTGTGTCTAGTGTGTGGGTGTGGGTGCGCATGTGTGTGTGTCATTGCCAGACAAGCAGATGCACCATCGCCAGGTCTGCAGCCGCACGTGCCTCTTCAAGGCACGCAGCCCACTCCTGCGTGTGTGTCCAGTGTGTGTGTGTGTCATTTCCAGACAAGCAGATGCACCGTCGCCAGGTCTGCAGCCGCACGCGCCTCTTCACGGCATGCAGACCACTCCTGAGTGCGTGTGCATGTGTGTGTGTGTGTGTGTCATTGTCAGACAAGCAGATGCACCATTGCCAGGTCCGCAGCCGCGCGCGCCTCTTCAAGGCACGCAGCCCTCTCCTGCGTGCGTGCGTGTGTGTGTGTGTGTCATCGTCAGAAGCAAATGCACCGTCGCTACGTCTGCAGCCGCACGCGCATCTTCAAGGCACGCAGCCCACTCCTGGATGCCTGCGCGTGTGTGTGTGTGTATGTATGTGTCGAGTGTTTGTGTCAGTGCCAATGCAGGGCATGCGTATTGACAGAGGGCCACGCACGCACAACGCAAACACAAATCAGTTCACATACACACACCTGCAGCAGACCCAGCGCTGCAGCAGCGCCGTTGCGCTCGCGCACACACACACGCAAACACACAAACGCACACACACACACACACACACACCTGCAGCAGGCCCAGCGTCGCGCCGCCAGCGGCCGCGCACACCGCGGCCGCGCCGTCGCGCGGCGCGGCAGCGGCGAGCGCGTGCAGTGCACGCAGTGCCATTGAGCGAAGCGGGAGGCCTCCGGGTCCGCCACCACTGCTGCCGATAGTGCCACCTGGATAAAGGGGGAATGAGATGCTTTTTGGTGGCTTGTCTGGGACTGTTATAGTATTTACTGCTTTGAGACTGCTTGATTGAGCACACCAGAAGGCCCCTGGGCCCGCCGCCGCTGCCGCCGTGACACCTGGAGAATGCAAGGGGAAATGGAACGCGTTCTTGGTCAACTGGTGAACAGCGTTGCTGTTTTGGAACGGTTCAATTGAGCAGCGCAGCGGGAGGCCTCTGGGACCGCTGCCGCTGGTGCCACCTAGAGAGAGAGATCGGGCAGTGATCATTGGGAAGGATTTAGCAATTAATTCGTATTCCGCTTTTTCCCGACACAAATATTTTTTCCAGGCTTTTTCCGAGCACAAATTTTCTTCCCTAGCGGAAAAGCGGAAAGCGGAAAAGCCTACAAAGGAAATACAAAAAAATTCCGCTCAAATTCCGCTCCGAGCGGTATACTGCCATAGCAATGATCACTGAGATCGGGCTTGGGACGGACGGTTGCTTTGCTTCAAGGTGAGTTCAGAGTCCATCTGGCCTGCAGCTGGCTGGTGGCTACCGCCCCTCACAAGTACTTGTTAGGGTCAGAACTGGACTTGGGCCTTGGCGGTGGTACTAGGACTAGAAGGCAGTCTTTGCTGGAAAGCCGATGCTACTGTCACTGTGACTGTTACTGGCCTGGAGGCACTCTGTAGGCGCGTGTGTGTGTGGGTGTTGATGTGGGTGTTGTGGGGCAACGGGGGTTGTCGGGTTGTTGTGGGACAACACAACGTGGGGGTTGTGGCGCACCTCCGGAGAGCATCCCTCCGAGCGCAGCGAGCGGCTGGTCGAGGCCGCGCCAGATACCGAAGCTGGAATGTCATCTGGGCAGCTGGCGCGGCCGCGCCAGATGCCCACGCTGGAAAGCCGATGCTCCTGCTACTGTTACTGTAACTGGCCTGCAGGCACTCTTATGTGTGCGCGTGGGGGTTGTGCCGCACCTCCAGAGAGCATCCCACCGAGTGCAGGCAGTGGCTTGGCGAGGCCGCGCCAGATGCCGATGCTGGAAAGCCGATGCTCCTGCTCCTGTTACTGTTACTGGCCTGCAGGCACTCTATGTGTGCGCGTTGGGGTTGTGCCGCACCTCCGGAGAGCATCCCTACGAGCGCAGCGAGCGGCTTGTCGAGGCCGCGCCAGATACCGACGCTGGAAAGTCGATGTTCCTGTTACTGCTACTGTTGCTGGCCTGCAGGCACTATCTGTGCGCATGGGGGTTGTGCCGCACCTCCGGAGAGCATCCCACCGAGTGCAGCGAGCGGCTTGTCGAGGCCGCGCCAGATGCCGACGCTGAGCAGGGGCGTGCCGCCGAGGGTGCCGGCGACAACGCGGGAGAGGGCGTGGAGCAGGCCGCCGCCTGTGGTGGGAGAAGTTTGAGGCGGGGGGAGAATGCGGGGCGGGATGGGGTGTGTGTGGAGCGGCCGGATGGTGCCAGGCGTGGGATCAGGGCTGCTGTGTGTGGCGGTGAGGAGTGTCAGTCATTGGTGTTGAACTACCTCCGGCAGTGATGAGTGGTGAGAGCGCGCGCAGCGAGCCGCTGCCGCTGCAGTGTAGGGGCTCAGGTTCACACACACACACACACGCACACGCACCTGCGTCTTCCAGCATGAGCAGCAGCTGCGCCGCCCTGGCCCCTCCGCGCCCGACGGCTCCGGTGCCGTCGCCCCGTCCCTCCAGCATGTCCAGCAGCTCCTCCAGAGCCGCCTCCGTCGTGGCCACATCGCCAGAGCGAACGCTATCGACGATGCGCGCCGCCAAGTGCTCGCACGCGAAAGGCACTCGAGGAGACGCGCAGCTGCCGCTGCTGATGCTGCTGCGGACTGCCGCGGTGCTGGCTGCTGCGGACGGCAGTGGGAAGGCCGTGTGCGTGTGCTGCGTGGGGGAGGACAGCTCGGCGTCCCCTGCACTGCCAGAGCGCGCCGCGCACACCCAACTGCTCGCGCGCTGCATGGAGCCCCCGGCGGTTGGTGAGGGCAACAGCAGCGCCGAGCAGCGATGGCGGTGGATGGAAGTTGCATCGACGCCGAGCGGCAGGGACGCCGAGTGGGCAGTGGCGATGTCATTGACATGGCATTTCGCCATGTGCATTTCGCCATGTGCATTTCGCCATGTGCCAGCCATGCCAGAGCCCGCCACGACTCTCCGCTGGCACACCGACTGCGCCCCCCCGCTTCCCGCGCGGTTCAAGGTGGTGGACACCTTCATCATGGTGTGGTGAGGTGAGGTCTCAGAGAGACCGGAGAATAGCGAGCGCCTGGCGGTTGGCGATGAAACCCCCGTGTTGCTGTTGAGGCTGTTGCTGTGTGAAGCGCCACCTCGCAGCGCCTTCGGGGATCCAATCATACGAACAGCTTCGGTTGTGGACGCAGTAAGCGAGCGATTGGCCCTTCTATTGGCCGCTGGAGGTTTTCACTGTCGATAGAAACTGCAGTTATAACTGCACTCCACACCCGACGTGGAACCCCCGCCTCGCGCATTACAACGCCCCAAGCACTGCTACTACAGGATATGCATGATTTCTCACTACTAGTTACCCAAGCCTTAATTGAGTACTTGGCCGCTTCCCCCACACCGCAAGCGTGCAGCTAGGTTCACCAACTCAACTGGGTTTTGAGTAGCAGCCACTACGAGACACTACCTTGTTCACACCTATGCTACCGCCGTGGTATGCTTGCGATGATCTCTGGACACCAGCACGCCGCAACTCAACTCCCCTAGCTAATCAACTCCTCCTCCCGTCTCCTGCAACCCGCGACGCGCGCCCCAGAGGCCATCAAGGGCTTTAATTCAACCCTCACTCATAACCCGCGTAATAGATGTGTGGAAATGCGAAGCGTGCACGTCGCGCTCGGTAGAACAGCAGAGCCGCAACCGCGGCGTCAAGCGCCGCGAGAGGCAGTCCGATGGCCAGGCCCAGCACAAGTGGACTAGGCCCGCTGCCGCCGCTCTGCGACTCTCCATCTGCCACGCCCTCTCCATCTGCTGCGCCGCCCGTCTGCAGTTCCGCGCGCGCGGCGGGCGCGCCTGCACCTGCCGACGGCACGGACGGGGACGACGGCGGCAGTGCGCCCCCGCCATCGCCATTGGTGGGCACTGCTCCCCCAGAGGGCGCCAGCGGTGGGCTGGGCTGCGACGGTGGGTTGCGCTGCTCCGTGATGACAGACGGAGGGCGGAGCGCAACCAGGTTCAGCGGCGGCGCCGGCGGCGGGGGCGGGCGCGCGGGCGGCGGGGGCGGCGGGGGCGGCGGCGACGCCGCCGGCGGCGCTGGCGGCGGCGAGGCGGCTGGCAGTGGTGCTGGCGGCGGAGATGTGGCTGGCGGCGGTGCTGGCGGCGCTGGTGGCGGCGGAGGCGAGGCGGGCAAACGCCCCCCACGGCAGCGGGCCGGGGGGAGGGAGGGCTGCTGCTGCCCCCGGGGGGCGTCGGCGGTGTTGTCGCGGACGAGGGCGGGGTGGGTGGGCTCAGGGGCGTCGCGGGGAGGCCGCGGAAGTCAGTGGGCGCGGGTGGGGGCGGCAGCGTGTCCTCGGGGCCGGGGGGCGGGGAGGGCGGCAGGGCGGGGAGGTTCGAGCCGGGCGGGGGCAGGGCAGGCGGTGCTGCGTTGGAGGTGGTGGGTGGCTTGGGTGCTGAGTCTGCTGGCGGCTCGAGCGTGGGGGGAGGCGGTGGCGCAGCAGGGGGCAGAAGCAAGGGCGGCGAGGGGCCTGCAGCGGCCGTCGGCGGCGCGGCGGGAGGGGGCAGCGATCGCAGCGGTGCAGACGGCGGCGGCGCAGCGGCAGGCGGCGGCGCAGCGGCAGGCGGTGGCTGCGTCGGCGTCGGCGCAGCGGCAGGCGTCGGCGCAGCGGCAGGCGGCGGCGTGGCGGCAGGCGGCGGCGGCGCAGCGGCAGGCGGCGCCGGCTGCGATGGCGGTACGGCGGGAGGGGGCAGCGATCGCATCGGCGCAGCGGCAGGCGGTGGCGCGGCGACAGGCGGCGGCGGCGCAGCGGCAGGCGGCGGCGCAGCGGCAGGCGGCGGCGCAGCGGCAGGCGGCGGCGCAGCAGCAGGCGACGGCGGCGCAGCGGCAGGTGGCGACGCAGTGGCAGGCGGCGGCGGCGGCTACGTCGGTGGCGGGGCGGCGGGAGGGGGCGGCGAGCGCAGCGGCGCAGCGGCAGGCGGCGGCGCAGCGGCAGGCGGCGGCGGCGCAGCGGCAGGCGGCGGGGCGGCGGGAGGGGGCGGAGAGCGCAGCGGCGCAGCGGCAGGCGGCGGCGTCCCCTGTGAAGGAAGTGAGGGGGCACGCGGCAGGTGGTAGGGTCAGAAGGTGGCGGGGACGAGTAAAAACTCTGGTTTGGGGAAGGAGACGGAGGGGCGGGTTAACTGTGGGTAGAGTATGTGCGGAAGGGGGGGGAGGGGGCAGCAGCCCTG
>VFSX01000600.1:30000-85989 GCA_016618255.1 Chlamydomonas sp. UWO 241 | reverse complement strand
CGGCGCCCAGCGCCTCGTGCTGCACACCACCCCCTCGCGGCTGCAGCTGCTCGGCTCCGTAGTGCGATGCGCGCGACAGTGCACACGCAAACAAGACACACACACACACAAACACGCAAACACGCACACACACGCAGGCGGCGCCCAGCGCCTCGTGCTGCACACCACCCCCTCGCGGCTGCAGCTGCTCGGCTCTCTCGTGCCAGATGCGCAGTGCCAGCGACACACACACAACACCACACATGCAGGCGGCGCCAGCACCTCGTTAGCTGCAACCCGAACCACTCCCTGCATACAGCATGCCCGGCCCTTCGTGCGATCCGCGAAGACACACGACACATACCACAACGCACGCAGAAGGCGGCGCCCAACGCGCCATCATGCTGCACACCATCCCCCCGCAGGTGCAGCCTGCTCGTTCCGTTAGTGCGCATGCGCGCTGACAGTGCCACACGACACAAGACACACACACACACACACAAAAACACGCAAACACGCAACCACAACGCAGCGTGCGCCCAGCGCCTTGTGCTGACACCCCTCGCGCTGCAGCTGCATCGGCTCCCCTCGTGCGATGCGAATGCCTAGCACACACGCCACACCACACACACACACACACATCAGGCGGCCGTCCCCCAGCGCCTCGTGTGTTCACGAACCACTCCCTGCACAGTCCTCGGCCCTTTCCTTGCATGCCCCGGACCAGAACCACACGCACATAACGCACACGCAACGCCACAGCAGCGGCGCCCAACGCCCTCAATGACTGCACACCACCCCTCGACGACTGCAGCTGCTAACGGCTACCGTAGCTGCGATGCGCGCGACAGTGCACAACGCAAACAAGACACATACCACACACACAAACACGCAACACGCACACACGCAGGCGGGCGCCAGGCCTCTCTGTACACCAACCCCTCCGGCTGCAGCGCTCGGCTCTCTCGTGCGTCTTGCGCGGCCAGCCAACACACACACACACACACACATGCAGCGGCGCCCAGCACTCGTGCTGCACCCGACACACCCCGACAGCTCTCGGCCCTTTCGTGCGATCGCCCGCGACAGAACACACGCACATACGCACACGCCACGCACGCAGAGCGGCGCCCAGCAGCCTCATGCCTGCACACCACCCCCTCGCGGGCTGCACGCTGCCGGCATCCAGTTAGTGCGAGCGCGTGACAGTGCACACAGAACAAGACACACACACACACACACAACACGCAAAAACGCACACACACTGCAGGCGGCGCCAGCGCCTTGCGCTTGCACACCACCCTCGCGGCTGCAGTGCTCGGCTCCCTCTGCATTGCGAATGCCAGCACACAGCACACACACACACCAACACACATGCAGCGGCGCCAGCGCCCTCGCTGTTCAAACCACCCCTGCTACAGCCTCCTCGGCCTTCTCGTTGCGATCGCCGCGACATACACACACGCAACATACGCACACGCACGCCACGCAGCGGCGGCCCAGCGCTCATGCTGCACACCACCCTCCGGCCTGCAGCTGCTCGGCTCCGATAGTTCGATGCGGCGACAGTGCCACACGCAAACAAGACAACCAACACACAACACACGCAAACACCACACACACGCAGGCGCGCCAGCGCTCGTGCTGCACACCACCCCCTCGCGAGCTGCAGTGCTCGGCCTCATCTCGTGCCGAGCGCGTTGCCAGCACACACACACACGCACACACATGCAGCCGCGCCCAGCACCTCGTGTGCACACGACCACTCCCTGCTACAAGCTCCCGCGCCCTTTCGTCGTGCCCGCGAAGAACACACGCAAATAGCACACGCTCGCCACGCACATGCGGCGGCGCCCCCGCCTCATGCTGCACACACCCAACCCTCGCAGTCTGCAGCTGCTCGGCTCCCCATGCGATGCGCTGCCAGCGACACGCACACGACCACCACACACACATGCATGTGTCGCCCAGCGCACTCTGCTGCACACCCGCAACCCACTCCTGCTACAGCTCCTCGCCCTTTACGTGTGATGCCGCGACAGAACCACACTCACATACGCACCACGCACGCCGCAGGCGGCGCCAGCGCCTCATGTGCACACACCCCTCGCGGCGCAGCTGCTCGGCCTCCGTAGTGCGCATGCGCGCGACCAGTGCACACAGCAAACAAGACACACACACACACACAAACACGCAAACACGCACACACACGCAGGCGGCGCCCAGCGCCTCGTGCTGCACACCACCCCCTCGCGGCTGCAGCTGCTCGGCTCTCTCGTGCGATGCGCGTGCCAGCACACACACACACGCACACACATGCAGGCGGCGCCCAGCACCTCGTGCTGCACACGAACCACTCCCTGCTACAGCTCCTCGGCCCTTTCGTGCGATGCCCGCGACAGAACACACGCACATACGCACACGCACGCACGCACATGCAGGCGGCGCCCAGCGCCTCATGCTGCACACCACCCCCTCGCGGCTGCAGCTGCTCGGCTCCCTCATGCGATGCGCGTGCCAGCGCACACGCACACGCACACACACACACACATGCAGGCGGCGCCCAGCGCCTCGTGCTGCACACGAACCACTCCCTGCTACAGCTCCTCGGCCCTTTCGTGTGATGCCCGCGACAGAACACACGCACATACGCACACGCACGCACGCAGGCGGCGCCCAGCGCCTCATGCTGCACACCACCCCCTCGCGGCTGCAGCTGCTCGGCTCCCTCGTGCGATGCGCATGCCAGCACACACGCACACACACACACACACACACACACACAAACACGCAAACACGCACACACACGCAGGCGGCGCCCAGCGCCTTGTGCTGCACACCAACCCCTCGCGGCTGCAGCTGCTCGGCTCTCTCGTGCGATGCGCGTGCCAGCACACACACACACACACACATGCAGGCGGCGCCCAGCACCTCGTGCTGCACACGAACCACTCCCTGCTACAGCTCCTCGGCCCTTTCGTGCGATGCCCGCGACAGAACACACGCACATACGCACACGCACGCACGCAGGCGGCGCCCAGCGCCTCATGCTGCACACCACCCCCTCGCGGCTGCAGCTGCTCGGCTCCCTCATGCGATGCGCGTGCCAGCGCACACGCACACGCACACACACACATACATGCAGGCGGCGCCCAGCGCCTCGTGCTGCACACCACCCCCTCGCGGCTGCAGCTGCTCGGCTCTCTCGTGCGATGCGCGTGCCAGCACACACACACACACACACATGCAGGCGGCGCCCAGCACCTCGTGCTGCACACGAACCACTCCCTGCTACAGCTCCTCGGCCCTTTCGTGCGATGCCCGCGACAGAACACACGCACATACGCACACGCACGCACGCAGGCGGCGCCCAGCGCCTCATGCTGCACACCACCCCCTCGCGGCTGCACTTGCTCGGCTCCCTCATGCGATGCGCGTGCCAGCGCACACGCACACGCACACAAACACACACACACGCACACACGCAGGCGGCGCCCAGCGCCTCGTGCTGCACACGAACCACTCCCTGCTACAGCTCCTCGGCCCTTTCGTGCGATGCCCGCGACAGAACACACGCATATACGCACACGCACGCACGCAGGCGGCTCCCAGCGCCTCGTGCTGCACACCACCCACTCGCTGCTGCAGCTCCTCGGCTCCCTCATGCGATGCGCGCGACAGCGCCTGCCCGCCGCCAGCGCCGTGCGTGTCGCGTGCGCGCTGCCGTTGCCCATGCTGCTGTCCACACTTGCGGAGGGGTGAGTGGAGGGGTGGGAGGTGTGGAGGTGGTTAGGAGGTGGGGGCAATCACCATGAGAAGCCCTGTGGTGTGGCCACGGCGCGTGGCTGTGGGAGTGCGGGGTGGGAGTGCGCTGCAACACCACCTCGCGCACGCTAAACCCTCAACCCTAAGCCCTAAACCCTAAACGCTCTACACAACCCTCAATTCACCCCCAACCAAACCAAACCAGCCACCAGGAAATGCACGCACACACACACACACACACACACGCATGCATGGACAAGTGTGTGTGCATACGCTTACGCAACACCCACCATCTCCCACAGCACCTCAACCCTCTTGGCCCTTCCCCCCACCCCACACCCCACACACACCGCCCTCACACGCACACACACAACGCTCCCTCCCAACAGGTACGTTGGTGATGAGAGCGCGGAGCCTGGCGCGCGGAGGGCAGCGCTCGCGCTCATGTGTGAGCTGCTGGAGGCGCTTGATGCTGCGACGCATGCAGGCGAAAAGGTGTGTGGGTGTGGGTGTGGGTGGGTGTTTGCATGTGGGTGTGTTTGTGTGCGTGCGTGTGTGTGTGTGTGTGTGTGTGCTTGGGGTGGCAAGGTGTGCAGAGGGCCACGCTTGCGCTCATGCGCGAGCTTCTGGAGGCTCTTGACGGGGCTGAAGCACGGGGGAGCTGTGTGTGTGTGTGGGTAGGGGGGGGGCAAAGGGCCGCGCTTGCGCTCATGCGCGAGCTGCTAGAGGCTCTTGACGGGGCTGAAGCACGGGGGAGCTGTGTGTGTGTGGGGGGGGTAAAGGGCCGCGCTTGCGCTCATGCGCGAGCTGCTGGAGGCTCTTGACGGGGCTGGAGCACTGGGGAGCTGTGTGTGTGTGTTGGGGGGGGAGGCAGGGGGGGGGGGCAGAGAGCCGCGCTGGCGCTCATTCGTGAGGTGCTTGAGGCGCTGGATGTGGCGGCGCAGACGAGCGGGGACCAGGTGCTTAGTTGATGCTGGTAGTGCAGCCCTTGGGCGCCTCTAGTCGTGTATATGTGCAGTCGTCTCTTGCTTGCCTCTCAGCAGCTGCCTTGCGCCTGTCACGCCCTTACTACATGGCGGGCCCTTACAGACTAGGAGCCGGGCCGGGCTTGGGCCCACAACTGCTACTTCAGTAGCATTGGCTTCCCAGCAAAGACTTCTCCCAGTCCTAGTTCCGCTCAAGTTCCCTCACGTATAACAAAATCCAGCTCTGGTGCTGCCAAACACTTGTGAGAGGCAGTTGCACCACCAGCCACTGGCCGTTTGCCTGCCCCCAATGCCTCACGAGCAAGCCCCCTCCCCTATTGCAGGGAGCGCCACTCTCCGACCCGTCGCGCCTTGAGGGCCCCCTCCTCAGCTGCCTCACCTCCATACTCACGCACGTGTGCCACGCGGCATACGGCGGTGCGGGCAGCGGGGGCAGGAGCGGCGGCGCTGGAGGAGGAGGGGGTGGCTTCCGAGGCTCTGGCCTGCTCCAGCTTGCGTT
The DNA here is from genome assembly GCA_016618255.1 of Chlamydomonas sp. UWO 241. Lineage (NCBI taxonomy): Eukaryota > Viridiplantae > Chlorophyta > Chlorophyceae > Chlamydomonadales > Chlamydomonadaceae > Chlamydomonas > Chlamydomonas priscui. The sequence goes on along the minus strand of VFSX01000600.1, from coordinate 80,760 downwards.
GCCTTGTTTGGAGGTAAGAGTTGTGTGTGTTGTCCCGTGTGGCCCGTGTGCTGTGGCACAGAGGCGTATGCAGGGGGGGGGGGGCGGGGCAGGAGCGGCGGAGGAGGGAGTGGTTTCCGCGGTTCTGGGTTGCTCCAGCTTGCGCTGCCGTGTTTGGAGGTGAGAGCTGCTTTTGTTGTCCCGTGTGGCCCGTGTGCTGTGGCACGGAGGCGTGTACAGGGGGGGGCGGCGGTGGCAGCGGTGGAGGGATTGGGATCCGTGGCTCTGGATTGTTCCAGCTTGCGCTGCCGTGTTTGGAGGTGTGAGCTGCTTTGTTGTCCCGTGTGGCCCGTTTGCTGTGGCACAGAGGCGTGTACAGGGGGGGCGGCGGTGGCAGCGGTGGAGGGAGTGGGCTCCGCGGCTCTGGGTTACTCAAGCTTGCGCTGCCGTGTTTGGAGGTGAGAGCTGCTTTTGTTGCCCCGTGTGGCCCGTGTGCTGAGGCAGAGGCGTGTGTAGAGGGGGGCGGCAGCGCGGGCAGGAGCGGGGGCTGTGGCAATGGAGTGGCTTCCGTGGGTCTGGGTTGCTTCAGCTTGTGCTGCCGTGTATGGAGGTGAGCGACGGCGTTCCTTGAACGCTTCTGTAGTCACGTGTGCACCGTGTGCTGTAGCATACAGAAGAGTGTGCAGAGGGGGGCGTTGAGGGGTGGGGGGCGAGGGCTTCCTTGGCTGCGGCCTGCATCAGCTCGCGCTGCCGTGCTTGGAGGTAGGAATGGTGGTGTCAGGGTGGGGATCTGGTAATCGTGTGTGCTGCCTGCAATATCACTGCCCCTCCCCCGCACGGCGAATTGTGTGGCACAAAAACGGCTAAGTTAGAAGTGCGGGCCCTGGAGAGCCCGCAGACGCCTCCCCTCGCCGGCATCGCCTGAGAGTTCGCATGTGCGCAGCGATTGCGCTGCTCGAGGCTGGTGGTACAATTCGTCGTGCCCCCGCCCCAACACACACAAACCCACACAAACCCACACACACACGCAGCACCTGTGCGGCGGCCGCCTGCTCCCCCACCCCCTCTGGGCGTCCGCCTTCGCCACCGCCTCGGGCACCTTCTGGCTCTCCCGCTGCGCGCGCGCGACCGACGCGGGGCTGCGCGCGCGCGCGCTCTCGCTGCTGGCGCGGCTGGCGAGCCCAGGGGCGGGGCCGACGCACCGGCTGCTCGCGCACGCGTGGCCGGACGCCGCACTGGCGGCGGCGCACGCCGCGTCGGACGGGAGCCACGGTGAGTGCCCCATGGGACGGGCCGTAGCATCCAGAGGGGAGGGCTTGATTGGCGCACCCTAGCTAGCAATCGCAGTGCGCACGCGTGGCCGGACGGCGCTGGCGGCGGCGCACGCTGCGTTGGATGGCAGCCACGGTGTGTGTGGCCAGACGGAAGGAAGGAGCGGAGGAGGGGAGGAGGGAAGGAGGGAAGGAGGGAAGGAGGAAAGGAGGGAAGGAGGGAAGGAGGGAAGGAGGGAAGGAGGGAAGGAGGGAAGGAGGGAAGGAGGGAAGGAGGGAAGGAGGAAGGAGGGAAGGAGGGAAAGACGGTCTTGATTGCCCAACCCCAGGCGCTCGGCCGCACGTCAGACGGCAGCCACAATGGGTGTCCCATGGGACAGACCGTTATCCAGAGGGAGGGGCTTGATTGAAAAAAACCTCCCCCTCCGTTTCCCCCCTCCCTCCAGGTGCCGCACTACGCGTGGCCGCACTCTGCTCCCTTACAGTCCCCCCTCCCTCACCCCCTCCCTCCCTCCCGTCCTCCGACCCTCCCTCCAGGCTCCGCCCCACGCGCAGCTGCACTCCGCTTCCTCGCTGCCGCCCTTGCCCTCCCCGACGCTGCGACCCGCCTGGACACGCAGTCCAACGGCTCACTGGGAGGCGCTGGCGGTGGGTTATATTTTCTTGTGTTTTCTCGTTTCCGCTGTTGTCCGTGTGTGTGGGGGGGCCGGGGCGGTGGATGGGGTGAGCCGGGGCGGGTACTGTGCCTGGACTCGCAGTCCAACAGTCCACTGGGCGGAACTGGCGGTGGATTTTGCCACCCAGGGGATTGTGTGTTGATTCCGCGCAGGGGGGGGGGGAGGACTGTGCCTGGACATGCAGCGCAACGGTCCACTGGGCGGAACTGGCGGCGCCGGTGGGTGTAAGCGGTGGGTGCCAACAAGAGCACCCTGCATTTACTTCGCACGCGCCGAGTGGGGAGAGGAGACTGGGCACGCAGTCCCTGTGGGCGCGGCACTGGTCGAGGCTGTCGGTCCATCGCCACGCCAGTGCCAATGCTGCTGTCGTCTGTGTGCCCCGAGCTTGGGGCGGGGGGGGGGGGGGGGCACATCACACCGCACACGCCGGACTGACATACCTCCTCTGACGAACACCCGTCCCCCCCCCCCTTGTGCGCGCGCAGGCGGCGGTGGCGGCGGCGCGTCCCTCAGCCCGCTGGCCCCGAGCGCGCTCCTGTCCCACCACAACCTGACTGGGACATACCCCCCTGGCCGACGCCCCTCCCCCCCCCCTTGTGCGCGCGCAGGCGGCGGTGGCGGCGGCGCGTACCTCAGCCCGCTGGCCCCGAGCGCGCTTCTGTCCCACCACAACCTGACTGGGACATACCCCCTGACTGACGCCCCTCCCCCCCCCTTGTGCGCACGCAAGCAGCGGTGGCGGCGGCGCGTCCCTCAGCCCGCTGGCCCCGAGCTGAGGGGGGGGGGGCACATCACACACTGCACACACCTGACTGAGACATATCTTCCCCGCCTGACCCCCCCCCTTGTGCGCGCGCAGGCGGCGGTGGCGGCGGCGCGTCCCTCAGCCCGCTGGCCCCGAGCGCGCTCCTGTCCCACCACTGCGCGCTGTGGGAGAGCCTGCCTGGGCTCGCGCGCGCGACGCAGGCACAGGGGCAGTACGGCCTGGTCGCCGCTGCGCTCGGGGCGCTGCTGCAGGTGTGTGGGGGGGGGGGCGTGTGGGGGGGTGTGTGGGTGTGTGTGTAGCACACTTTGGGGGTGGCTGCTTGGGCTCGCGCGCGCATCGCAGGCGGCGGGGCAGTATGGCATGGTCGCCGCTGCGCTCGGGGCGCTGATGCAGGTGCGTGTGGGACGCACACTTTGTAGGTGGGTGGGTGGGGCACACACTTAAGGGGGACTCCCTGGCATCGCGCACGCATTGCAGACGGCGAGGCAGTATGGCCTGGCGGCCGTGGCGCTCGGGGCGCTGCTGCATGTGTGTGTGTGGTGGGGGGAGGAGGGGGGTGGGCACGCACTTTTGAGGGACTGCCTGGGCTCGCGCGCGCGGCGCACGAGCAGGGACAGTAGGATATGGTTGGGCACTCGGGGCGCTCGGGCGCTGCTGGTGTGTGGGGGACGCACACTCTGTGGGTGTGGGGGGGGGGGGGGGGGGAGAGCCTCCCTGGGCTCGCGCGCGCGTCGCAAGCACATGGACAGTATGGCTTGGCGGCCGCTGCGCTCAGGGCGCTGATCCATGCGAGTGTGGGACGCACACATTGTGGGCGTGTTTACTGGAGACCGTCAGCGCGCGCACACACACTGCCCCCTCCCCCTCTCTCTCGCGCTCTCTCTCCCATGCGCACACACACACACACACACCATGTCTCCCTCACACACACGCACACACACCACCAGGGCTGCCTGCTTGACGAGGACGTCTTTGCTGGGTACCTTCAGCGCCCGGGGCACCTGGAGTGGCTTGCTGCAATGGTGGAGGGTCCTTTTCCGCGCGACCCCGACCCTGGTGCGTGTTGGGTTGTGTTGTGTGGGGGGGCACACTTGGGGGCACCTGAGTGGCTGGGTGTGACGGTGGAGGGTCCTCAGCCGCGCGACCCCGACCCGTGTTGGGTGCGTGTTGGGTGCGTGTTGGATGCGTGTTGGGTGCGTGTTGGGTGTGTGGGGGGGGGGTCACGGTGTGCAGCACCTGCGTGCAGATGCTGGGTCACAGCTTGGTATCGTGGTTCATGCACACATACGCCCGCACAATCTCACACTTCCTCTAGAACACGCTATGGAGTGAAATCGACACAACACAACACCAACGAAACTAACACCACGCCGCCACCGCAGCCGTGTGCGAGCCGCAGCCCCTGCCCGCACACGCGGCGCCACAGCAGCAGCAGCTCGCCTCACGCGCGCCGCCCCCGCTGCACCCGCACGACGCCGCGCGCGTGGTGGCCGCGCTCGGCGGGGGCGCGTCGGGGCAGCCGCGCGGCGCGCGCAGCGCGGGGCCCCCGGGGCCGCCGCGCGACGGCGAGCTCGACGGGCTGTGCGTCTCGTGGGGGCTGGGCCTGCTGCCCGGCCGCCCGCCCGCGTGCCCCCCGCCCGAGGGCGCGTCCGACGTGTGCGCTCGGCTCGCGGTGCGCTGCCTCTCCGCGCAGCTGCTTGGCGTGCTCGCGGCGCGCGGCGCGCCCGCGGGGCCCCCGCAGCCGGGCGCGCGCAACGATGCCCCCGGGGCGGCCGCGCCGCACGGGCACCTCGTCCCTGCGCTGCTGCGCGGGCTGTGCGAGCTGCTGGCGGGCGTTAGGGAGTGGGGCGGGGACGCGGCGGCGTGGGGGCGGCACACCGCGGCACAGGTGGGTGTTAAAGGTTGGGTTGGGGCTATAGCTGCTTAGGGCAGAGCTGCCCTAAGCTGCAATTGGTCCATCGCCAATCGGTAGCCAGGCGGTAGCCAGGCGGTAGCCAGCCGGAAGGTAGCTAGTCGATAGCCAGTCGGTGGCCAGGCGGTAGCCGGTGAGGTAGCCAGGCTGTAGCCAGTGAGGTAGCCAGGCTGTAGCCAAGTGGTAGCCAGTCGGTAGTCAAGTGGCAGCAGTGGCGATTTTACGCTCCAGTGCTGACCACACTTGTCCGTGTCCGCAGGCGGGCGTGGCGCGACGGCGGCTGGCTGCTGCGCACGAGGCGGCGTGGGCGTGCAACGCGGCGCTGCAGCAGGTGCAGTCACACACGCGCACACACATGTGGCATGCATTACACCAGCCAAGAGGTGGCTGCACAGTTCCTCTCTCTAACTTGCACACGTGCACACACATGCTGCATGCATGCACACACACACACACACACAATGTCTAATGCACGGACATGGGCGCCCGACGGACCGTATAATCGACCACGCAAACGTCCGCACGCCGCATGCATACACCATGGCACGCACACACACACACGCGCATGCACGCACGCACACACACACACACACACACACCACGCCGCACACACACGCACGCCACACACACACACACACACGCCACACGCAGCTGCGCCCCGACGCCCTCGCCTCCGCCGTCTCCGCCGCGGGCGCGTCCACACACGCTGGTGTGAACAGTGTGAACGGTGTGGACGGCGGCGGTGGCGTGGGTGACCCACACCGCCCGCCCCCGCTGCTCCCCGCGCTCGCCGCAGCCCTCTCGTGCCCGCGCGTGCCGTCCTCCACCAAGGTGCGCACCGCTGACCGACGTTTAGGTCTCGTCGCATGGGCGACTAAACTTATCCCCCCCCCTCCGATTCTGAATCTCACATCTGGACCTCTAAATCTCACATCCCGTGCCCTCCCCCCCCCCCCCGTCCCCGCAGATGGCGCTGGGCTGCCTCGTCGCAACGCTCACATCTGACGGCGCCCTCGCGAGTGCTTTGTTGCTGGTTGGCGGAGGCGGGGAAGGGACCACTGGCGGAGAGGAGCACCTTGTCTCAGCTGGCGACGCGCCAGGGGAGCCGGTCGGCCGCGTGCTGTGCCTCTCGCTGGTGGGTTACGGTGGGCAGGGACGCTACTTCTGGGGTTGTCAGTCCGGGCGGGGGGCAGCGGTAGGGGGGGGGGCCTGGTGTCAGCTGCTGACACTGACGCGCCAGGGGAGCCGGTCGGCCGCGTGCTGTGCCTCTCGCTGGTGTGTCATAGCAACGCAGCAGGGGGGGGAGTGCATACGCACACACACACACACGCTCACACAAACTTGGTGAGCTGGCTCTGACCCTAGTGAGTCACGGGCAGGGGCGCAGCTGCGCTTCGGCAGTGGGGGCGGGGGAGCAGCGGCAGGGAGGATGACAGAGGTGATGAGTCAGGTGCTGCCAACGCTCCAGGAGAGCCGGTCGGGCGCGTGCTGTGCCTCTTGCTGGTGGGTCATGGCAACGCAGCAGGGGGTGGGAGTGCATACCCGCACACACACACACACACACTTGGTGAGCAGGCGCTGGCCCTAGTGAGTCACGGGCAGGGGCGCCGCTGCGCTTTGGCGGTGGGGGCGGGTGACAGGGGGGGGCGGGGGGGGGCTGGTGTCTGGTGCTGCCGACGCTCCAGGAGAGCCGGTCGGGCGCGTGCTGTGCCTCTCGCTGGTGGGTCACAGGGGCAAGGGGAAACGTGCGAGGGGAGGAGGGGGGGGGTCAGCGGCAACAAGGGGGGGGAAGGGGGACACCTCGTCTCAGCTGCCGACACTCCAGGGGAGCCGGTCAGTCGCGTGCTGTGCCTCTCACTGGTGGGTCACGGGGCAGAAGCGTGTGGGGGCAGAGACAGCAGTGGCGGGGGGGGCACTTGCTGCTGCTGCTGCTGCTGCTGCTGCAGATGGGGGCAGAAACGTGTGGGGGCAGAGACAGCAGTGGCGGGGGGGGCACTTGCTGCTGCTGCTGCTGCTGCAGTCAATGGCAGGCCAGGTGGAGGAAAGTGGGGGGGGGGGTCGGACGCGTGCTGTGCCTCTCGCTGGTGGGTCACAGGGGCAGGAGCAAACGTGCGGGGCCTGCTGCTGCACACCTACGCCGCTGATGCTGCTGTTGTGCCCAGTGGCGGGCCAGCATGAGGGGGGAAGGGGAGGGGGGAGGGTGCGGCTGTGCCTGTCCCTTGTGAGTCGCTGCCCAACGGTTGCTCTGACCCACGGAGAGCCTGCTCACCCGCACGCAAGGCGCATGCTTCTTCCCCCAGCGCACACACACGCCGTCTGGCTTCACGCACACACACGCACACACTCTGCCCCGGGGCACGCAAGCACACGTCAAATACGCCATCAAAGGCGCCCGACAGACTGTAAAATCGACCACACACACGCAATACAGGTGGACGCCCTCCCCCCGGGCGCCCTCGTCATTGCTGCATCTTCCGACACGCCTCTGATCGACGTGCCACCTCTCTCCCCCCACGCCCCAACGTAGCTGACCCCACCCCTCCTGCTTTCTCTCTGGAATACAGGTAGACGCACTCCCCGCGGGAGCCCTCGACATCGCTGCCAGCTCGGATGGCACGCCCCTCATCGACGTGTCCGCGCTCTCTGCACCGTCGGCAGCCACTGCGGTCGTCGCTCTGCGGAACGTGCTGGCGTACTCGACCTCGGCCAAGGTGTGGAGGGGGGAGGTGTGGGGAGTGTGCGGTGCCACGGCAGTTGCCACGCAGCGCGTGTGGGTGGGGCGGGAAGGGGGGAAGGCTGGGGAGTCACCCAGTGTGGGGGAAGGTGTGGGGAGGTGTGGGGGAGGTGCAGGGGGAGGTGGACATGGGGGGGGAGTGGGGGGTGCCACGGCGCGCCGTACGGCGGTGGTGGCGCTGCGCAACGTGCCCCCGGACTCTCCATCGGCGGGCTCTCCTAGGCTAGGATTTCAGGTCAAGGCTGTGATCCCACACCTCGAGGCTGCTCGTGTTGGAATGTAGATTGTCCAGGGCTTGGGAGAAATGTCCCGGATCCAGGACAATCTACATGTTCGTCGCAGTTTCTGTAGGAACTGATTGAGTGGAGCCCTCGGCCTTACCTCGACCTCCTGATCCTGAAACCGCGTCCCTCCTCTTACCGAACCCTCTAGCCAACTTATCCACGCAGGCCGGCGCGTGCGAGTCTGGCCTCCACAGCCACCCATAATGCACAAAAAAAGTAGAGGCCCCTCACCCATGCCCCCCCCCCCCACACACACACACAAACACACACGTGCACACACGTACACACACGTACACACACGCAGGCAGCAGCGTGTGAGTCCGGCCTCCACGCCTCCCTGCTGCACGCCTGCAACGTGGCAGCCACCCATCATGCACAAAAAAAACTAGAGGCCCCTCACCCATGCCCCCCCCCACACACACACATACAAACACACACGTACACACACGTACGCACACGCAGGCAGCAGCGTGTGAGTCCGGCCTCCACGCCTCCCTGCTGCACGCCTGCAACGTGGCAGCCACCCATTATGCACACAAAAAAACTAGAGGCCCCTCACCCATGCCCCCCCCCACACCCACACACGTACACACACGTACACACACGCAGGCAGCAGCGTGTGAGTCCGGCCTCCACGCCTCCCTCCTGCACGCATGCAACGTGGCGGCCACCCTGGGCGCGGCAGCTGAGCGGCGCGCAGCGGCGCACCCCGGCCGCGGCGCAGCAAGGTGTGTGTGTGTGTGTGTGTGTGTGTGTGTTCTTGTGTGTCACACACATACCGAGTGTGTGTGCATGCGTGTGTGTGAGTGTGTGTGTGTGTCTTCATGTGTGTCACGCACACACTCAGTTTGTGTGTGTGTGTGTTGTGTGTGTGTGTGTGTTGTGTGTGTGTGTGTGTGTGTGTGTGTGTTCATGCGTGGCATACACACACATCATGTGTGACACATTGAGTGTGCGTGTACTTGTTAGTGGGAGTGCTGATGTGTGGCACGCACACACACTCGGTGTGTGTGCACGTGCGTGTGTCACTCCTCCGAAACGCACGCGTCATGTTGTCCGCCTCCGCACACACTCTCCCCCCCGCCCCCCCCCGTCTTCCCCCCCCCCACACACACACAGCGTCGCCCCTAGCATCACGTCAAGCACAGCGGGCACGCCAAAAAAACGCGCCTGAGTCGCGGGCGGGTCAACCACCGCCACCGCCGGCGCCCCCCCCCCCTCCCCATCCTGCATACCCTCAAGCCCCCCCCCCACACACACACACACTCAGCCATCCCACACATGCAGCGTCGCCGCCAGCGTAGCCCCAAGCACAGCGGGTGCGCCCAAGAAGCGCACCTCAGTCGCGGGCGGGTCCGGAACCACCACCACCGCCTCCACAGACCCCTCCCCCTCCTGTATACTCTCACGCCCCCCCTCCACCCCCCCGTCACCCACCCCACCCACACACACAGCGTCACCCCCAGCATCGCGCCAAGCACAGCCGGCACTCCCAAGCAGCGCATCTCAGTTGCGGGCGGGTCCACCACCGCTGCCGCCGCCGCCCTCCCCATCCCCCTCCTGCATACCCTCACAACCCTCCCTCCCCCCCTTCCTCTCTCCAGCGTCTCCGCCAGCGTCGCCCCAGGCATCGCGGGCACACGCCCAAGAAGCGCACCTTAATCGTGGGCAGCTCCGGTACCACCACCGCCGCCGCCGCACCCCCTCTCCCCATCCTGCAAAATCTCAAGCCCCCCCTCCCCCCCCACACACACACGCACTCACCCATCCCACACACATGCAACGTCGCCCCTAGCGCAGCCCCAAGCACAGCGGGCATGCCAAAAAAACGCACCTCAGTCGCGGGCAAGTCCACCACCGCCACCGCCGCTGCCCCCCCTCATCCTGCAAACCCTCAAGCCCCCCCCCCACACACACACACTCACCCATCCCACACACATGCAGCGTCTCTGCCAGCGTAGCTCCAAGCACCGCGGGCATGCCCAAAAGACGCACCTCTGCCATGGGCAGGTCCATCCCCCCCACCGCCGCCCATCCTGCATACCCTCAAGCCCCCCACCCACACACTCACTCACCCATCCCACACACATGCAGCGTCGCCGCCAGCGTAGCCCCAAGCACAGCGGGCACGCCCAAGAAGCGCATCTCAGTTGCGGGCGGCTCCGGTTCCGCCGCCGCCGCCGCCGGAGGCCCCAGCGCCATGCTCGTGCCTGCGGGGGGGCTGCCCTCCGCCGCAGCCGCCGCTGACGCGGCCGCGGTGGCGTCCGCGGCGCTCGACCAGCGCCTCGCCGTGTGCCTCTCGCTGCTGAAGCACCTCGCGTACCACGGTGGTGGCGACGGTGGTGGCGTGCATGCACAGCATGCGGGCGTGCATTCATCGCTCCAGGTGCGGCAACTGCTTGTGTTGAGGGAGGTCTTAGATGTAGGGGTGGCGGTGCTACTCGACTGGCCGTGATGGCGTCCGCAGCGCTCGACAAGCCCCTGGCCGTGTGCCTCTCGCTGCTGAAGCACCTCGCGTACCACGGCGGCGGCGGCGGCGGTGGCGTGCATGCACAGCATGCGGGCGTGCACCCATCGCTCCAGGTGCAGCTAGTACTTGTCGTGTTGAGTGAGGTCTTGCCTGGGGGTCGTGGCGCCTGCCCTGCTGGCTGCCTCTCGCTGCTGAAGCACCTCGCGTAACACGGCGGTGGCGGCGGTGGTGGCGCGCGCGCACAGCATGTGGATTTGGTTTTACAGGTTTTACATTTGCGCGCCCAGAGGACCCTGGGGCAAAAACTGAGAGGCCTAGACCACATGTCTAGGGGTGGCTCTACTGGGAGAGCCTGCAAGGCCACGCAAGAGATGCATGCGGGCGCGCACGCATCGCTCCAGGTGCGGCTTAGTACGTGTTGTGCCGAGAGAGGTCTTAGCTCTAGGGGGGGGGGGGGTGCTACTCGGCTGGCCGCGGTGGCGTCCGCAGCGCTCGACCAGCGCCTGGCCGTGTGCCTCTCGCTGCTGAAGCACCTCGCGTACCACGGCGGCGGTGGCGGCGGTGGCGTGCATGCGCAGCATGCGGGCGTGCACCCATCGCTTCAGGTGCGGCTACTCCTTGTGATGAGGGAGGTCTTAGCTCTGGGGGGGGGGTGCTACTCGGCTGGCCGCAATGGCATCCGCAGCGCTCAACCACGTACGGCGGTGGTGGCGGCGGTGGCGTGCATGCGCAGCATGCGGGCGTGCATCCATCGCTTCAGGTGTGGCTTTAACTTGTTGTATTGAGGGAGGTCCTGGCTAGGGGTCGCGGCGCCTGCCCAGCTGGCTGCCTCACCCTCACTCCCCTCCCTATCCCTATCCCTCTGCCCACCTACCCACCTACCCCTCTCAAGCTCCCTCTCCCACTCTGACTCCTCTCCATCCACCCACCTACCCACCCACCCATCCCCCGCACTCCCCCCCCCCTCCACCCACCCACTCCTCTCCCTGCCTCCCTCCCTCCCTCCCTCCCCTCTCCCTGAATCCATCCACCCCCCTCACTCGCGCACTTCCACCTCAGGAGGGCGCGCATGTGCGCGACGCGCTCGTTGCGGCGGGCGCGGTCGACGGCGTGCGCCGGCTGTGGCGCCACGTGTCTGCGGTGCAGCTGGTGGCGGCCCCAGACCAGCATGGTGAGTGCGTGGGTAGGTGGGTGGGTAGATGGGTGGTTGGTTATGTGGGTGGGTAAGACTGGGTGGGTCGTCGTATTTGCGGCGCAGCTGGTGGCGACCCCTGACCAGCATGGTGTGTGTGTGCGTGGGTGGGTGGGTGGGTGGGTGGATGGATGGATGGGTGCATCGGTGGGTCAGGCGGGGTGGGTCAACGTGTTTGCGACGCAGCTGGTGGCGACCCCAGACCAGCATGGTGCATCGGTCTGGCGAGAGCTAATCTGTTGCTGCCGTGCAGTCCTCGAGAGCCGCGGTTGTTGAGCCTGCCTGCTGGGTTGAGGATTGTGCGCGCTCAGGCACGCACGCGCACACGTCCCCCACTACACAGGCCGCACCTCCAGGAGCCGCCCTGTGCGCGGCTCCCCCGCCAAGCACCTTCGGGGCCGTCGGCACGCAAAAATCTCCACGCTCTCACACGCACACACACCTCCAGACTGTAGAACCTGACGCCGTTGTTTCTGCACGTACGCAGGCCGCACCACCAGCAGGAGCCACCCCGATCGCGGCTCCCCGCCCTACACGAGGCCATCGGCACGCTCACTAACCATCCCACTATCTCATAATACGCACACCCGCACTAACACACACACACGTCCCCCACACCACACAGGCCGCAGCACCAGCAAGCGCCACCACGTGCGCGGCTCCCCCGCCCTGCACGAGGCCCTCGGCTTGCTCACCAACCTGGTCGTCGGCTGCCCCAGCGCGCGCGCGCAGCTCGCGGCAGCCCCGGGGGGCGGCGGTGGCGCGGGCGAGCGCGGCGGTGGGTTGCATTGTATCTGTGTGTGTGTGTGTGTGTGTGTGTGTGTGTGTGTGTGTGTGTGTGTGTGTGTCAAACCCGTGCCCTTGTTTCTGAATTTGCCTGGGAGCCCAAGGGGGGGGGGCATCCAGAAAGCGATGGCTGACGCAAACAAACCTAACCAATGACCTCAAACAACAAATGCGTGTGCGCGCAGGCGGCGCACGCGGCGGCACCGGGAGCGGCGGCAGCGGCGAGGAGCCCTCCCTGCTGCACGGCCTATGCTGCGCGCTGTTCGGGGGCCAGGTGTGTGTGTGCGAGAGATAGTGTGTGTGAGGGCCAGGCGTGTGTGTGTGTGGAGGGATAGGTGTGTGCATGACCAGGTGTGTGTGTGTGTGTGTGTGTTTCAGGGCCAGGTGTGTGTGTGTGTGTGGCCAGGTGTGTGTGTGTGTGTGGCCAGGCGTGTGTGTGCGGGGGGTCGAGACAGGCCAGCCCGTTTGCTCGTCACCGCGATCCAGGTGCTGCCATAGCCAGGTGCGGCGTTTCTACGCTCTCACGCTTCCTAGGTAGCCGTCCCCTCACCACCACTACCCTCCTCTACCCGTTCACCTCCCTCTCCACACCCTCCCACCCGTTGGTCTCCCTCCACCCTCCCTCCCACCCGTTCCTCTCCCTCCACGCGCACACCATGTCTGCTCCCTCGAGGGCACACCTACCGTCCATATTGTTTGCCTTCGCGGGGGGGGGGGTCGAAACTATAGGTGTTTAATGCGATTGTGGGGGTCGTTTTTAGTCGTTTTAGTCGTTTTGACGCCCCAAATCGCGACTCTCGACGATTTACATTAGTTTCTTAGCTTCGCGGGGGGGCAAAAAAACATAATTATACGCAAAGGCTAACCGCCCGGACGGTATTCTCGTTTAGGTGGGTTAGGGTTCAGGGCTGTTTCAGGTTTGGGTTTAGCGTTCGGGACGCCAGGGCGCCCATAGACCAGGACCCTCAACACAAGAACCTTCGACGCGCAGGCGCTTGAGGGCCCGGCACACGCCGCGCTGTCGACGCTCGCGTGCCACGTGGCACGGAAAGCCCCAACCCATCAAACCCCACCTACAAACACGACCCTACAAACATAAAACCCCTAGTGGTGTTTGCCGAGCAGGCGCTCGAGGGTCCGACGCACTCCGCGCTGTCAACGCTCGTGTGCCACGTGGCTGTGTCGGAGGACGGCACCCTGGCGCTGCTGAAGCTGACGGGGCTGTCTGTGGGTGGAGGAGGGCAGGTGGGGGCGCTGGTGCTGTGTATCGACAGGGGCAGGGGGGAGGGGGGGGGCACATCATTATACAGTGTCGCCACGTGGCTGTCAGGAGCGGCACGCGTACGCTGCTGAAGCCGACGGGGCTGCTTGTGGGCGGAGGAGGGGGACAGGTGGGGGTGCTGGTGCTGTGTGTATCAACAGGGGGGGGCACATCATAATGCAGTGGTGCCACGTGGCTGTGTCGGAGGTCGGCACGCGTGCGCTGCTGAAGCTGACAGGGCTGCCTGTGGGCGGAGGAGGGGGGCAGGTGCGTGTGTATGGAGGCGGGGGAGGGGGGGGGTAGTGCTGACCAGCGTACTCGCCCCTGCAAGCCACTCGCATGCATCACCACACACGCCCGCACATGCTCTCCTTCACACTCCACAATCTCCCTCACACGCGCGCACACACACACACGTGTGTACAGTCTTCCGTTTAATCGTAGTGGTCTTTAGATCGTAGATGATCCTGTCGGGCGAGGGACCATTTAACAGGGGAGTCAAAATCTTGTCATTTTGCCCCTTCGTCTCTTCACCTCGGCCTACTCCAACTTTGTGAGCCTTAGGAGGCTCCAAGTAGAACGTCGTCGTCGTCGACAGCGTAGTGGAACGGCTGCAGCAGCAACGCGCACCCACACTCGCACTTACAATCTCCCATCCCTCAACACTTCAGCAGCTGACCGACGTGGTCGGCGCGGCCGTGCGCGTGCTGCGCGTGGCTGCCGAGGGCCCCGCGCGCGACGCACCGCGGGACGACGCGCGGCAGCTAGCTACTTGGCAGCTGCTGGTCAACATGGCGGCGCATGGCGAGGGGCAGAAGGCTCTTTTAACGAGGTGTGTGGGTGGGGAGGGGTAGAGGGAAGGATGGGGGAGGGAGGAGGGAGGGGGAGGGGGGCGTGAGGGGGCAAGCTGTCCAATGTACAGCTGTCCCGACCTCCTCAAACCCCTCGCCACGCACTCAAACCCCCTCACACCCCCACCCTCCTCACACACAAACAAAAAAACGTCCCCGCCCCCACAGCACAGCTCAAGCACGAGCGGCCTCACGGAAACGATCGCTGCCATCGTGTGCCCTTCCTGCTGACCCCTCCCCCCTTCCACACACGTACTACACAGCTCGAGTGCGAGCGGCCTCATGGAAACGATCGCCGCCGTCGTTTCCCCTCCCGAGGGCGTCCCCCGCCCTGGGCCCCGCACCGTGGCTGGCGCGCTGTCGCTCGCACGCAACCTGTGCTTCTCCCCCGAGGCCAAGGCGCACTTGCTTTCTCACCCTGCGATGATGCCGGCGCTGCTCGCACACACAGAGGGGGTGGCAGAGGTGCGTTTGGGTTGAGAGGGGAGGATGCTCATTGTGCAGGGGTAGGAACACTAGGTCGAGCGGGAGGGCAATACGAGGGGCTTACATACGGGGCTGGGCGGGTGGGGGCTGCGCCGTGCTGGGACCTCGCGCTGTGGGCCCAACTGACCCTGGGAGCCAGCCTAATGAGGCAGCTCCCTCAACCCCATGCCCCGAGGGTGCGCACTGTGAACTGCTTACTGTAAACCCGACCCACCCTTCAAGCACTGCTGAACTCCCCATCCCTGGTGCCCACCACCACAGGCGCCGCGCGCGGCGGCCTTTGCGTCGTCTGCGCTGTGGGCGCTTGTTTACAGCGGAGAGAAGGTCGGGTCAGCCTTGGGGTGGGCTGCGCTTGCAGGCGCAAGGGTGGTGTCAGCTGGGCCCCTCGGATTCCTGCCAAAACCGAACACACGGTCACCCGTGTGTGCACGCTTCAAGGGCATGCGCGCTCTTCCCCCATCCTGCGCGTGAGCACGCCGGAGCGTGCAAGCCCCCGCGCGCGTTGCAGCTGCTCTCTCTTCCACTTTCAAACACACACGCACACATGCGCTCGTTCGCTCTTGCCTGCAGGTCAAGGCCGCGCTGCGTCGCCTGCCGAGCGCACACGAGCGCCTCACGGTCACGCAGTCTGCGATCGAGTGGCAGCTCAAGAAGGTCGCGAGGGTGGGCGGCATGGTGGCGGCAGCAGGCGGCAGCGGAGGAGGAGGAAAGGGAAGCACCGGGTCAGGAGGCGGAGGTGGCGCGGGCGAGGCGGCACAGTGGCTGACGGCAGCATCGGACAACGTGGCCGCGCTGCTGGGTGCGCTCAACTCCACGTCGGCACACGCGCCCGCATCGCCTGCGCGGCCGAGAGGGGAGCACAACACGGGGGCGGGAGCGGGAGGGAAAGGCAGGGGCGGCTGGGTGTCAGACAAGCGCACCCAGGGGCGCGACCAGGGGTGGGTGTAGCTAGGGGGCAAGTCGGTCTAGCTAGGGGGCACGTGCACACGTTGCTGGGCATGATCTTCAACGGGTTGGATCTTCTTCGCTTGGAAACAGGAAACCCAACCGCTTTGTAACAGCGTGCGGGCAAATACAGATAGAAAAAATCTCGCCGTTACACACCATATTCGCACGCTCTGTTGTGGGCTGGCACTTCTGTGTGTGTGGGCGGTATACGGTATACGTATCCCACGCGCACACAGAGTGGGGTCCCCCCATCTATAGAGGTCATTACTCCTGTGTTGTTCAATGTTTTTATTGACCACATAGTGAAAAAGGCGCTAGACATGATGCCAGAGGGGGCTGGCGTGTCAGTCGTGACCCGAGCCGGCGGCTCTGTGTTGTCGTCGTCGGTTGAGCGCATAGTAATGCTGATGTATGCCGACGATTTATGTTTGTTCTCGCATGACCCAGCTCAGTTGGCGCTTATGCTGAAAATCCTTGACAAAGTGTCCTCTAGCATGGCATGCAAATCAACGCCGCCAAGACAGAAGTGATGATTTTGCCAGCAGATTTTGACGCGGATCTGCCCACGTTTGCGCTGACTGGTGGTGAAGTGAAGACCGTCTCTGCGTTTAAGTATCTAGGGAGTTGGATAACCCAGAGTGGTGGTGTGGAAAAGGAGATCGGTGTGCGAGTCGGTCGCGCGCTGGGCGTGTTTGCGTCTTTTGATAAGATTTGGGCCAGCAAGAAGATGCAAGTGCAGTCTAGTAGATTGGCAAGCGCCACTTGACCCCCTATCCCCTAGAAGCAGTTAGGACCTATTTTGGAGGCGTCGCACAATAGCTCTCCTTTTTGCTCTGGGACTACACGTTGGCAGGCAGCCGGCTGGTGGCTACCGCCCCTCACAAGTAATTGTTAGGGCCAGAACTGGACTTGGGTCTAGGCGGTGGTACTAGGACTAGAGGTAGTCTTTGCTGGAAAGCCGTTGTAACTGTAACTGTACATCATCACTAGCATACCGTGTGTGCGCAAAGCACCCATCCAGCACAGCCACAGCAATCGGCAGTCTGGCTGGCTGCCCCAAGGCATCCACCACAATCCAGCGTTCTCCAAGCTGTCAGCAAAGGACCCCAGGGCGTGAGTTACGGCTTAGAATTAGACACAGCCGAGGTTGCGTAGTGCACCTGCTGCTGACTCCTGCACACCTGCCGACGAGTCCGGCCCTAGGAGCTGGGTCAGAGCCGGAACGGCGCCAGCTGCAGTGATGGCAACCTGGTTCTGAACGTCGAGAGCCAGGTTGCGCAGCGCACCTGCCGCGGCCTGCTGCACGCCTGCCGTAGAGTCAGGACCCAGCAGCTGCACCAGGGGTGGAATTGCGAAAGCAGCAGAAATAGTGTCCCGGTTTGGAGCATGGCAGGCAGCCAGGTTGCCCAATGCACCCGACGCGGACCTCTGCACATCTGCCGAGGAACCATGCCCCAGCAGTTGCACCAGAGCTGGAATGGCGCCAGCGATATCTGCAGCGATATCAGCACGAGTATGCATACAATCGGCAGCCAGGTTTCGCAACGCAGCTGCTGCTGCCGCCTGCACACCTGCCGAGGACTCAGGGCGCAGCAGCTTCACCAGGGCCGGAATGGCACCAGCAGCAGCAATGACGTCAGTGTTAGCAGCATGGTAGTGCTCAACCAGGTTGCACAGGGCACCAGCTGCTGCCTCTTGCGCATCCAACGAGGACTCAGGCCCCAGCAGCTTCACTCAAGCCGGAATGGCGCCAGCATTTGCAATGATGGTGTCCGTCTCAGGATGAACGCGGGCCAGGTTGCGCAGTGAAAATGCGGCTGCTGCCTTCACGCGCGGCATTTTGTGAGGCGCCAGCAGCTGCACCAGAAGCGGAATGACGCCAGCAGCGGCGATGGCGATGTGAACTTGGAGATCTCCCTCAACCATCATCTCTAAAAGATACTCTGAAGCATCCTCCTGCATATCGGGCGGGATGTTGGCCTGAAGTTCGTGCACCAGGCCTTGGAGCTCGAGTGACGCCGGGTCTGCTAGCTGCGTGCAGGCCAGTTGCAAGTCTTCCACCTCGTCAGACTCAAACTTCTGGCAGTCGCGGAGATCGAGCTTTGCCAACCGGGTGCATGCCTTCAGCGGCACCAGGCTCCCAACCTGCTCGTTGCCAGCCATCCACAACTCCTCGAGCGTGCCGCTGCATGCTCCGAGCGGTGACAGATCTGACCAGCCGACGCTGGGCATCCACAGGCACCTGAGCTGCACACAGCCACGCACGGCGTCAATGGAGCTCAGGTGGGAACAGCCGCTGACGTCGATCACTCGGAGCGTGGCTGCCACCGCGCTACTGGGCGTCATCATGGGCCATAGCGGGCGCGGTGGCGCCCCGTCTGCTGCAGCGTGTGGGGCATGCTCATGCACACCACCGGGGCAACGTGAATGGACGACGTGCGTCAGAAGGCGGGGGCTGTATCATGCGAAGGATGGATCGCCGTGCATGCAACACACGACGCGCGCCAATGCTCGCCATGCGTGCACCCATGCAGGGCACCCACCTCTCGGATCGTGAGACTCCTCAGGCCTGCCACCGCCGTCGTTGCGAGTGGCAGCAGGTCTCGTCCGTCGCTCATGCCCAGCAGGATGAGGTGCTTGACGGCAGGCCACAGCCCCAGGGCGTGGCTCAGCTGAGCGGCAGAGAACCCACAGGTAGGGCTCGCCACCACCTCAACCGCCCCATCCACCTGACTTCGCATGGCCCTGCTCACGCCACGCATCGCGACCTTGCTGTCGCGATCCAGCCAACGCCACAGCTCCGCCACCCAGAGGTCCTCGGAAAAGAGAACGGCATGCGCGGATTCGTTCGCTGCAGTACTCACTGCCGCAGCTTCTGCAACTGCCATGCGGCGGGTCTGCATGGTGATGTGGAGGGTGTTGGTGCGTTTGGGGTGAACAGCGCAAAGTTGCGCTGTTTTGCCATGTGCCCAAGTGTGGGGAAGTTGGGGGGCTGTATTTGAGGATACTCAACGAGACTGGGCTCATCTGGATCAGATACTTCAAGGTTGCACCAATCCGGCAAGGATAAGTCCAGCCTCACGATTCCACGATGCATGTGGGGTGAGAGTCCGAGTCTCAAGTGTGAGTGCGGCAGCAATCATCAAGACAGCGCCAAACGGGCGCGGGGAGAGAGTTGCTCGAGTCAACCGCGCACCATAAACACCCCGTGCTGTCTTGCTGCCTTGGAAATCTCATAGAATCCTGCTTGCTAGTCACCGTAGGCCTGCATTGCGATCGATCTCGACTCGAGCTCAAAACACGCGCAAAACACCCGTGTGCGCACCTGTCATCCATGGTCTGGGCGAACGTGCTCCTCACGACCTGCACGCACACACGTCGGTGTGTTACAATCCTGTCTGCATAGCACACGCTTGTCACACCACCTCCCTCTGACATGCACACTCACGTGCACGCACCTACCCACACATGTGCAGGCACTCCCTCGCACGTGCAGGTCAAGGCTGCAATGTAACACCTGCCGCCCCCCCCCTCTCATGCACGTGTGTGTGTGTGTGTGTGTGTGTGTGTGTGAACGCAGGTCAATCGGCGCATGGAGAGCGGCATAGGAGCGCTACTGACAAGGTGCGTTGGAGGGGAGGGGTACAGAGGGAAGGAGGGGGGGAGGATGGGGAGGAGGCGAGCTGGCCACCGTACAGCTGGCCCAACCTCCTCAAGCCCCCTCACAACCCCCCACCCTCATGCCTACACACTAAACAAAACTTCCCAGCACATACCGCACAGCACGAGTGCGATCAGCCTCATGGAAACGATCGCCGCCTTGATGACCCCCCCCCCCCGACATAAGCTGACCTCAAGCCCCCTACCCCCACCCACCCCCAACCGACACACACAAATACACACACCAACAGCACAGCCTGAGCGCGAGCGCTCTGATGGAAACAATCGCTGCCCCCCCTTTCACACCCCACACACACAGCAGCTGACCCCAAACCCGAGCCCACCCTCCAACTGACCCTCTTCACCCAAAACAAACCTCCGCCCCCGCCCCTACCGCACAGATCAAGCGCGAGCGGCCCCATGGAAACGACCGCCGCCGTCGTGTCCACTTCCTGCACACACACACACACACACATGCACGCACCGCGCAGCTCAAGCGCTAGTGGCCTGATGGAAACGATCTCTGCTGGTCTGTCCCCGCCCGAGGGCGTCTACCGCCCCGGGCCCCGCACCGTGGCTGTCGCGCTGTCGCTCTCACGCAACCTGTGCTGCTCCCCCGAGGCCAAGGCGCACCTGCTGTCTCACCCTGCAATGATGCCGGCGCTGCTTGCACACACAGAGGGGGCGGCAGAAGTGCGTGTGTGCGTGTGTGTGTGGGGGGGGGGGCGCTAGGAGTAGAGGCACTAGCTTGGGGTGGAATGGCTCTGGGCTGGCCAGCAGGCCACCCATGGGTGGCCTGCTGTCACACTGCGATGATGGCGGCGCTGCTCGCACACACAAAGGGGGCGGCAGAGTGGCGTTTGGGTTGAGAAAGGGAGGGGAATTGTGCAGGGTAAGGGACACTAGCTAGGTCGAGCGGGAAGGTATGGGCGCATGTGTGCGAAGGGAAAAATACAAGGGACTGGACAGGTGGGGGCTGCGCCTTGCTGTCATCTCGCCTTCATTTTTTTTACAGCTTTTACATGTACGCGCCCGGAGGACCACGCGGCGTGAGTTAAGGCCTAAACTACACGTCTAGGGGAGCTGTACTAGTAGAGCCCGCAAGGCCACGCAGCGCGCCAGCCTACCAGGGATCTTGCCTGCGGCATGGGCCCAACTGACCCCGGAAGCCCGCCTCACGAGGCAGCTCCCTCAATGTCACGCCCCGAGAGTGAGTTCTGTAGTAAATCCGACTCACCTCCAAACATCTCTTGACCCCCCCTGGTGTCCACCACCACAGGCACCGCGCGCAGCAACATTCGCATCGTCTGCGCTGTGGGCGCTTGTGTACAGCGGAGAGAAGGTGGGGCGGGCCTTGGGGTGGTCTGCGCTTGCAGGCACAAGGATGATGTTAGCTGGGCCCTTGGGTTCCAACCAAACCCGAACGCATGGTCCAACGTGTGTGCACACGTCGGAGCGTGCAAGCCCCCGAGCATGCTGCCACTGCTCTCTCTTACACTTTCACACACACGCACACATACACTCGTTCGTTGTCGCCTGTAGGTCAAGGCCGCGCTGCGCCGCCTGCCTAGCGCGCACGAGCGCCTCACAGTCACGCAGTCCGCGATCGAGTGGCAGCTCAAGGAGGTCGCAAGGGTGGGCGGCATGGTGGCGGCAGCAGGCGGCAGCGGAGGAGGAGGAAAGGGAAGCACCGGGTCAGGAGGCGGAGGTGGCGCGGGCGAGGCGGCACATTGGCTGACGGCAGCATCAGTCAACGTGGCCGCGCTGCTGGGTGCGCTCAACTCCACGTCGGCACACGCGCCCGCATCGCCCGCGCGGCCAAGAGGGGAGCACAGCATGGGGGCGGGGGCGGGAGGGAAAGGCAGGGGCGGCTGGGTGGCGGACAGGCGCTCCCAGGGGCGCGACCAGAAGTGGATCTCGCTAGGGGGCGAGTGCACACGTTGCTGGGCGTGGATCTTGAACGGGTTGGATCTTCTTCGCTTGGAAACAAGAAACCCAGCCGCTTTGTAACAGAGTGCGGGCAAATGCAGATATATTGTTTTGCCCTAGTGTTGCGCACCGTGCTCGCACGCTCTGCTGTGGCTTTTAGCACACTGGTGCGTCGGGGCGGTACGCCACGCCCTCACAGAGTGGGGGTCCCCTATCTCACCACTCCTAGGCCTAGTCAGCCATCCCAGTTAAGCGCTCCGGCATCGAGCACGGTCGTATACGCCTCGAGGTGTCCCTGCCTGTATCATCCACATCCCTAGCAACCGTGTGCGCAAAACACCCATCCAGCACAGCCCCAGCAATCGGTAGTCTGTCTGGCTGCCCCGAGTCACCCACCACAGTCAAGCGTTACCTAAGCTCTCATTGCCAGCTGCCCAGTCAATCATCAAAGAAGCCGAGGTTGCGCAGTGTTGTACAGGTGTTACATGAACGCGCGCGGAGGATCCCGTGGCGTGAGTTAAGGCCTAGACTACACAGCCGAGGTTGCGCAGTGCACCTGCTGCTGACTCCTGTACACCTGCCGACGAGCCCGGCCCTAGGAGCTGGGTCAGAGCAGGAACGGCGCCAGCTGCAGTGATGGCAACCTGGTTCTGAGCATGGTTGTAGGCCAGGATGCGCAGCGCATCTGCTGCTGCATCCTGCACTTCCGCGGAGGAATCAGGAGCCAGTAGCTGCACCAGAGAGAGAAAGGGACCAGCTGAGCCAATGGAAGCTTTGTTCTGAGCGTGGTTCCGCGCCAGGTTGCCCAGCGCTTCTGCTGCTGCTGCGTGCACAGGTGCAGGCGACCCAGCCACCAACATCTGCGCCAGAGCCGGAATGGCGCCAGCGGCGGCAGTAGCAGCACTGTTCTGAGAGTCGTCGGCCAGGTTGCAGAGTGCACTGACTGCATCTTCCTGCACGACTTCTGGTGAGTCTGGCCCCATGAGTTGCATCAGAGCGGGAATGGCACCAGCAGCAATAATGGTGGCACTGATCTCAGCAGAGTAAGCAGTCACGTGAGCAGTTACGTTGCAAAGTGCAAGTGCCGCTGCTGCCTGCACACCTGCTGGCACCTCAGGTGCAAGTAGCTTCACCAGATCCAGATGGACATCAGCTGCGGCCATGGCAGGAACGCTCTGACTGTTATTGTGAGCCAGGTTTCCAAGTGCACTGACGCAGCTGCTTGCGCACGTGCAGAGGATTCGTGCCCCAGCAGCTTTGACAAAGCCAGAATGGCACCAGCGGCGACAAAAGCGACGTAGTTATCAGCATTGGCGGCAAGGTTGCACAGCGCATCTGCTGCTGCCGTCTGCACACCTGCCGAGGACTCAGGCCGCAGCAGCTTGACCAGGGCCGGAATGGCGCCAGCTGCGCCAATGGCAGCCTTGTTCTGAGCATGGTTAGCAGCCAGATTGCGCAGCGCCCTTGCAGCTGACTCCTGAACACGTGCCGTTGAGTCGGGCGCCAGAAGCCGCACCAGAAGTGGAATAGACCCAGCAGCGGCTACTGCAGCCTGGAACTCGAGATCTTCCTCGCGGGTTACCTTTACAAGATGCTCTGCAGCATTTGCCTGCATACCGGGCGGGATGTTGGCCTGAAGGTCGTGCACCAGGCCTTCGATCTCGACTGACGCCGGGTCTGCCAGCTATGTGCAGGCCAGCTGCAGATCCTCCACCTCGTCAGACTCAAACTGCCAGCAGTCACGGAGATCGAGCTTGCGTAACTTGAGGCATGCCTTCAGTGGCACAAGGCTCCCACCTGCTCGCTGCCAGCCATCCACAACTCCTCGAGCGTGTCGCTGCATGCTCCGAGCGGCGACAGATCCGACACGCCGACACACCAGGGCATCCACAGGCACCTGAGCTGCACATAGCTGCCGTAGCCGCGGCCGATGCAGATGCAGATGCCCAGAGGGCGGACGTGTAGCCGATGCGATATGAGTGCAGATGCAGGGTGTCCCTGGCCGTAGCCGAAGCCTTAGCCGATGTCAATCAATAGCCGATGACCATAGCCGGTGCCCTGGCTGTAGCGTAGCTGCAGCCTCTGTCCGGTGCCGGTGCCCGTGGCTGCATGGGGGTACCGACGATGGCGGCGCCGACTTCTGCCAGCAGCCTTCCCTCCGTCCCCGCATGCCTCGCAGTTGCCTGCCTTATGACGCCGTGTCTCAAACAGCCTCTAGCGCTCTGAATCAGGGCAAATCGGCGACAGAGCCGATTTCCCCAAACCCAGAGTCGCTCACGCTGCAGCAGCACCCTGTCAGCCCAGTTGGTCCGCCATTGGCGGCGTCGGGGCGGGAGCCCCCGACGATTTTGTGACACCACTTGAAGTTGTGTGTGTGTGTGTGTGTGTGTGTGGTCGATTTTACAGTCCGTCGGACGCCTTCGATGACTCATAAGACCCTAGGAAAGAGGCCGGCAGCTGTCAAAATTAGACCCCTAGCATGCCATCTGCCATCATGATTGCTGTGCACGCGGTGCGTGTCTCAAAACAGGCGACAAGGAAGTCAGACAACTCGTGCCAGAACCTGGGGTTCTCCTGGCCTGGCCGAGGATTCATGAACTCCCGCATTCGCTCATCTAAATCGGCCTCCTCGGGGCGAGGGATGAACCGAAACAGGCTGTGGGCCCGCACCCGTGCCTCTTCATAGGCAGGGCACTCAAATCATAGGCAGGGCACTGCATGCAGATGCCGCATGCAGTGCCGCATGCGGCCCACAGTGCGCCCCGCGCGGCGCCTGCTGCCAAGGCTGCTCAGCCTGCCCGGCCCGCTGCTGCTGCTGCCCCTGTGGCGTCGGCAGCGGGCGCGCCGGCGGCGGAGCGGCCTGCCGCGGCGGGCGCCGCGCGTGCCGCATCTGCGCTCGGCCCCTCCCGCCGGGGGGGGGCTGCCCGCGCGTGTGGGCGAAACGTCGCTGTGCCGCAGCCACGTGCTGTCCATCCCTGTGGCAGCAGCCACCAGGCTCATAGCGGGCCATGGCTCTGAAGGCCAGATGGCGCGCGACGGGATCGTGCGCGGCGCACTGCGCGACGCCTCCTACTTGGGGTCCACGCGGCATGTGAGGCGGCTGTTCAGCGACTGCTATGGTTCCGAGGAGACGGCGGTGGCGGCGGCGGCTGTGCGGGTTGCTGCAGCCGCCGTGGACGGCGTCAGCCTGCCCGTCTGCCCGGCTATGAATCTCGTGCGCTTTGTGCACGACGTCTCTGGCCGGGATAGGCCGGCTGGTGGCGGGGTTGTGTCCGCGTCGTTCCTCAACGCCAAGCCTGCCGTCGGGGGCATCGGCGTGGAGCCACGCGGGGGCGGTGTGCTGCGTGTGCTCTTCACCGTGGCGTCTGACGCCGTGGCCGACACTGTCGTGCGCTGGCGCCACGAGCTGCGCCGCTGCGTGGACTCGACTGCAGTCTTCGACGTCCTCAGTGACCGCGATGAGGCGCAGCACCAGGCGCTGTGGCCCGCTTTCCTCGCCGCCAAGGTTGCGGGGAAGCGGGCGCAGTTCCACCGCGCGCGCCTCGTCGTTGACGGCGAGCGGGTGCCTGCACCTGCTAGCTAGATGGCATTCCCTCTGGGGGTGTTTTTGAAGGGGAAGTGGCGCCACACGCGTGCGGTGGCGGGTGCGGTGTGGTCGCTGAGTAGAGTGCTGCGGCGGGTGTGCTACTAGCACCGCTTCCGGTGGTCTGGGGGAGGGCTTTTTGGTCCCTTCATGGTTTTATACCTTGGGTCCGCCCTCTGGCCATTTGAGGGGCTGGGTGTGCAGCCTGCACAGTGGTGCTGCTTGCTTGGCGCCCGCCCCCAAGTGTGGATGGCGTTACCGTGGGCTACTTGTAGCTTGACCTTTTGTGGGCCTTGAGCCTTGTTTCTCTAAGTCCCACTGGAGCTTTGGAACCGTACGTGTGACCGCCAGAAGTGGATTGTAAAACTCTCATCATCATCAGTGCCGCATACACCTCCGCCTCAGTAAATGAATTATTTAGCGCTGCCGCCCGCTCCGTGGCCGCCGTCGTGGGGGGGGGGGGCAAACGGGGCCCCGTGCCCATGGTCAGTGGCATCATCCGTGTTAGTCGTATTTGTCGTATGAGTCGTATCAGTGGCGTTAGCATGGTTGTCCCCCAGCAAATCCCTACAATAATCTGTCCACCCCTCCACGTCCCTCAGACCGACCGCCTGACCAGGCAGTTTCACTCGCTGCCGAAACCGCCGCGGGTTCCCCCTCCTGTCTTCAATCAGCTCAGAGTGCTCCCAGGCCTCGCACGCGCGGCGGGAGCGCCGCGCGGTCCGCCTATAGGGCTCCCCTGCCTCTTTGGCGGCCGGTGACTGCGCCCCGTGCGCTCGTTCCGCTTCCCGGCACGCGCGGCGTGCGTCCTTGCACTCCTGAGTGTACCATATGTTGTGTGGTCGCACCCCCACGTCCCCGGTCATGGGCCGCACCGAAACCGCACCGACCTCACCCGACGCGTGCAACGCCCGGGCTGCCCGCTCGACCGCGCCCTCAAGGCGGCTGAGCTCCTCACCCACCGTCGGTGCCCCCCGAGCTCCTAAGATATCCGTCATCATCCCCCCCAGGAGCTGTGCGTACGCCCCCTCGCCCCCTGTGGCCACCTCAACCTGGCCGGCGCTTCGCTCGGGGCGCCGGCCTGAGCCGCAGGTAGCACAGTAGCGGGCTCATAAGTAAGGGTTAGTACTACTGGTCTGTGGTCAAACCTGCCCCCGCCTAGCCTTGGTGGGTGTTGGTCGTGCACATGTAGGGTAGTGCCCGGCCGTGGTGCCCCCGCGCCACTAAAGGTGAGGTCAGGGGACGCCACAAAGTAGTCGACCAGACTACGTTTTTCCTGCCCCAGTGCGTGGTAGGTGAGGGCCCCATGCTCATCCCCCGGTAGGCGACCATTAAGGATAACCATTCCCATGTCCCGGCATAACTGCAGCAGGCGCTGCCCATGCGCGTTGTGCGTTGTGTGTGTGTGTTTGTGCATGTGTGTTTGTGTGTGTGTGTGTGTGTGTGTGTGTGTGTGAACACAGGTCAACGCATGAATGGCGCATGAAGAGGGGCACAGGGCGCTGCTGGCAAGGTGCGTTGGGGGGGAGGAGTACAGAGGGAAGGAGGGGGGAACGAGGCGAGCTGGCCACCGTGCAGCTGGCTCGACCTCCTAAAAGCCCCTCACTACCTCCCCAACCTCAGCACAGCTTGAGCGTGAGCAGTCTGATCAAAGCGATCGACGCATTCGTGCCCCCCCCCCCCCGGCCCCCACACACAGCAGCTGACCCCAAACCCGAGCCCACCCTACCGACCCCCCAACTGACCCCCCTCACCCAAAACAAACCTCTGCCCCCGCCCCTACCGCACAGCTCGAACGCCAGCGGCCTGATGGAAACGACCGCCGCCGTCGTGTCCCCGCCCGAGGGCGTCCCCCGCCCTGGGCCCCGCACCGTGGCCGGCGCGCTGTTGCTCTCACGCAACCTGTGCCTCTCACCCGAAGCCAAGGCGCACCTGCTGTCTCACCCTGCGATGATGCCGGCGCTGCTCGCACACACAGAGGGGGCGGCAGAGGTGCATGTGTGTGTGTGTGTGTGTGTGTGCATGCATGCGCACGTGTGTGTGTGTGTGTGTGTGTGAGTACCCCCCCAAACCAAGGCTACTATCCACTTGACTCAGGCGCTGGTCGGTCACCCGCTATTCGAAAGACATCCCAGTGCACGGGTCAGACCTCGTAACAATTGCCGGGGTGGACTGCTGTTAGTTGTACAGGCATTGACGGTGCATGCGGACAGCCTGATGTAACGCTTGGTTGGTTGGTTGGTTGGTTGTGTGTGAGTGTGTGTGTGTGTGTGTGTGTAAGAGCGCTAGGGGCAGTGGCACTAGGTACTAGGGGGGGGGCGCCTGCTGTTCTTTGTCCCTGCCGTGATGCCGGCGCTGCTTGCACAAACGCAGAAGAGGGCGGCAGTTGTTTATTTTGGGTAAGAGGGGGAGTACGCAGAGTGCAGGGCGATGCACACTAAGAGCGGGAGGACAGAGGCGCACGTGTGCGAGGGGCAAACACACGGCGCTGGACGGGCGGGGGCTGCGCCTTGATGTTGCCTCACTTTGCGCTGTGGTCCCAGCTGACCCAGGTAGCCCGCCTTATGAGGCAGCTCCCTCAATCCCAAACCCACCCGCCCCGGGGGTGTGCACTGTAAAATGAAAACTGTAACCTGCAGGTCAGCTGACTAACACCACAAGCACTCCTGAACTCCTCATCCCTGGTGGCCATCACCGCAGGCGCCGTGCGTGGCGGCATTCACGTCGTCCGCGCTGTGGGCTTTTGTGTAAAGCAGAGTGAAGGTGGGGTGGGCCTTGGGGTGGGCTGCGCTTGCAGGGGCGAGGGTGATGGCAGCTGGTCCCCTCGAATTCCAACCCAAACCAAACGCACGGTCGAACATGTGTGCACGCTTCAAAGGCATGCGCGCTCTTCCCCCCTCCTGCGCGTGAGCACGTCGGAGCGTGCACCCCCCGCACATGTTGCAGCTGCTCTCCCTCCACGTTCCACACACACACACACACATACACACACACACACTTCCGCTCTCGCCTGTAGGTCAAGGCCGCGCTGCGCCGCCTGCCGAGCGCACACGAGCGCCTCACGGTCACACAGTCCGCGATCGAGTGGCAGCTCAAGAAGGTCGCAAGGGTGGGCGGCATGGTGGCGGCAGCGGGCGGCAGTGGAGGATGAGGAAAGGGAAGCAGCGGGGCAGGAGGCAGAGGTGGCGCGGGCGAGGCGGCGCACTGGCTGACAGTAGCATCGAACAATGAGGCCGCGCTGCTGGGTGCACTCAACTCCACGTCGGCACACGCACCCGCATCGCCCGCACGGCCAAGGGGGGAGCACAGCACGGGGGCGGGGGCGGGAGGGAAAGGCAGGGGCGGCTGGGTGTCGGACAAGCGCTCGCAAGGGCACGACCAGGGGTCTAGCTAGGGGGCAAGTGCAGACGTTGCTGGGCATGTTCTTGAACAGGTTGGATCTTCTTCTTGGAAACAGGAAACCCAACCGCTTTGTAACAGCGAGCAGGCGAATGCAGATGTATTGTTTTGCTTTGCTTTTGCGCACCATGGTTGGCACTTATATGCGTGAGGGCAGTACACCACGCCCTCACAGAGTGGGGGTCCCCTGTCCCACCACTCCCAGTCAGCCATCCCAGTTAAGCGCTCAGGCATCGAGCACGGTCTTATAACACGATTCATGGTGTCCCTGACTGTAACATCCACATCCCTAGCAACCGTGTGCGCAAAACACCCATCCAGCACAGCCCCAGCAATCGGCAGTCTGGCTGGCTGCCTCAAGGCAATCCACCACAGCCAAGCTCTCATTGCCAGCTTCCCAATCAATCATCAAAGAAGCCGAGGTTGCGCAGATTTTTACAGGCTTTACATGTACGCGCCCGGAGGGCCCCGGGGCTTGAGGGAAAGGCCTAGACTACACAGCCGAGGTTGCGCAGTGCACTTGCTGCTGCCTCCTTCACACCTTCCGACGAGTCCGGCCCTAGAAGCTGGGTCAGAGCCGGAACGGCACCAGCTGCGGTGATGGCAACCTGATTCTGAGGGTGGTTACCAGCCAGGACGCGCAGCGCTTCTGCGGCTGCATCCTGTACATTCGCGGAGGATTCAGGAGCCAGTAACTGCACCAGAGAGAGAATGGCACCAGCTGCGGCAATGGCTGACTTGTTCTGAGCGTGGTGCCAAGCCAGGTTGCCCAGCGCATCTGCTGCTGTTATCTGCACAAGTGCAGGTGACCCAGCCCCCAACATCTGCACCAAAGCCGGAATGGCGCCAGAGGCGGAAATAACAGCACTGTTATGAGAGTCGTTGGCAAGGTTGCACAGTGCACCGACTGCATCCTCCTGCACGACTGCTGGTGAGTCAGGCCCCAGAAGTCGCATCAGAGCGGGGAGAGCACCAGTAGTGATGATGGTGGCACTGGTCTGAGGAGAGTTAGCAGTCACGTTAGCAGTTACGCTGCAGAGTGCAAATGCCGCTGCTGCCTGCACATCTGGTGGCGAGTCAGGTCCAAGCAGGTTCACCAAAGCCAGGTGGGCACCAGCTGCGACCATGGCAGCAACACTCTGACTGTTATTGTGCGCCAGGCTGCCAAGTGCAAATGCCGCACCAGCTTGCACACCTGCCGAGGACTCAGGCCACAGCAGCTTAACCAGAGCCGGAACAGCGCCAGCTGCGCCAATGGCGACCTGGTTCTCAGCATGATTGTCAGCCAGATTGTACAGCGCAATTGCTGCTGACTCCTGTGCGCCTGCTGTTGAGTCGAGCGCCAGGAGCTGCACGAGAGAAGGAATGGCACCAGCAGCGGCGATCGCAGTCTGGACTTGCAGTGTTCCCTCGACGATCATCTCTAGAAGATACTCTGCAGCATCCGTCTGCATGTCGGGCGGGATGTTGGCCTGAAGGTCGTGCACCAGGCCTTCGATCTCGACTGACGACGGGTCTGCCAGCTGCGTGCAGGCCAGCTTGTCTTCCACCTCGTCAGACTCAAACTGCCAGCAGTCACGGAGATCGAGCTTGTGCAACTTGAGGCATGTCTTCAGCGGCACCAGGCTCCCAACCTGCTCGTTGCCAGCCATCTACAACTCCTCGAGCGTGCCGCTGCATGCTCCGAGCGGTGATAGATCTGACACGCCGACGCTGGGCATCCACAGGCACCTGAGCTGCAAACAGCCACGCACGGCGTCGATGGAGCTCAGGTGGGAACACCCGCTGACGTCGATCACTCAGAGCATGGCTGCCACTGCGCTGCTGGGCGTCATCATGGGCCATGGCGGGCGCGGTGGTGGTGGTGCCCTGTCTGCTGCATCATGTGGGGCCTGCGCGCATTTGCACGATGCGCACCACAGGGCAGTGGGGCAACGTGGGTGGATGGCAAGCTTCATAAGGCGAGGGCTGTATCATGCGAAGGATGGATCACCATGCATGCAACACACGACGCGCGCCAATGCTCGCCATGCGTGAGCCCATGCGCCCATGCGGCTCACCCACCTCTCGGATCGTGAGGCTCCTCAGGCCTGCCACCGCCGTCATTGCGAGTGGCTCCAGGTCTCGTCCGTCGCTCATGCCCAGCAGGATGAGGTGCTTGACGGCAGGCCACAGCCCCAGGGCGTGGCTGAGCTGAATGGCAGAGAACCCACAGGCAGGGCTCGCCACCACCTCGACCGCCCCATCCACCTGCCTTTGCATGGCCCTGCTCACGCCACGCAGCGCAACCTTGCTGCCGCGATCCAGCCAACGCCACAGCTCCGACACCCAGAGGTCCTCGGAAAAGAGAACGGCATGCGCGGTTTCAAACATCGCAGCACTCGCTACCTCAGCTGCTGCCGCGGCCGCGAGCTGGGCTGATCGGCGGGTCTGCATGGTGCTGTGCTGGATGTTGCGTTTGTAAGGTGGTGGTTGTGCGTTTGCGAGAGTTGCCCGGTTGTGTATGGGGGGAAGCTGGGGGGGGGGGTCGCATTGCATGCTGCTGGACGGACTGGGATTGGGATGAGACACAGGATGCATCCCCGGTGTATGAGTGCTCGATGAGTCCATGGTGTGCGTTGCAGCAAAAGAAGAGGCGGGAAATCGAGTTGCAACCGTGCACCAGAAATGCCTCCTTGCACGTTTGAAGGTCGGCACTCAGAAGGGCACGACCAACGCACCCTTTTCACGTCGCCGAAATATTTGCTTTTCCATATTTTCCAAATCGAGTGGAGTGCAAGTGTGGGCAAAGTCCGCGCGAGCGCTGACCGCTCGGTTTACCTGTAGTTAACACACAACAGCAGTGATCATGAGCGTGTGGCGTGGCGTAGTTGACGTCCTGCTGCCCCCGCCCCTGATCCTCAC
Organism: Chlamydomonas sp. UWO 241; assembly: GCA_016618255.1. Lineage (NCBI taxonomy): Eukaryota > Viridiplantae > Chlorophyta > Chlorophyceae > Chlamydomonadales > Chlamydomonadaceae > Chlamydomonas > Chlamydomonas priscui. The sequence goes on along the minus strand of VFSX01000600.1, from coordinate 49,668 downwards.
GGTTCTGCTCGTGCTCCCGACACCAAGGTTTGTTCGCATCCTGCTCTGCACCACGCCAGCATGCCTGCGTCAGGGTGTCTTCCATGCATGGTGCCTGCAGCGCTTAGATGCGTTTGCTGCATGTGCGTGTGTGCTGCATGTACGTGTGCTGTCCACCTGCCTACCAGCTGCGCGCGCTCATGCCATGATGGCGATCCTGCCCATGCGGCACACACACACACACACACACACACACACACACACCAGCACACAAGCACGCACTTGCATCCCATCCCCGCCGCCCCCATTCACCCCTGTGCAGGGTCGTCAACCAGGGCCTGCTCACGTTCGCGAAGAATGTGCTCTTCCTCAGGGTGGTCGCAGGGGTGCAGCTCGTCCACTTCGTACTGGTGATCAGCGGCATGATGATGATCGGTGAGCAGCACGCGCGCAAGCGCGTGCCGTGTGCGTGTGTGTGTCGTGTGCGTGTGTGGGGCGTGTGCGTGTTGTGTCGTGTACGTGTTGTCGCGCGTGTGTTGTTGTGTGTGCGCGTTGTTGTGTGTGTGTTGTGTGACTGTGCATGTGTGTTGTTGTACGCGCGTGCGCGCGCATGCATGGTGGGCACACACATCAGCTGTGTGAGGGAGTCGACCCGCTGCCCATGTGACGCACACGCACCCACCCACCCCCACACACACACACTCGCATACACACGCGCACGCACGCAGACACACACACACACACACACACCAGCTGCAAGAGGGAGCCGACCTGCTGCACATGTGACACGTACACACACACAGGCGCCGCGGTGCACATACCAGCTGCGCGAGGGAGCCAACCTGCCGCATACATGACACACACACACACACACACTGCTGCACACGTGACGCACACATACGCACACACACTCGGGCACCGCGATGCCCACTCACCCGCTGCGCGAGGGAGTCGACCTGCTGCACACGTGACACACACACACACACACACACACTCAGGCGCCGCGGTGCACACCAGCTGCGAGCGGGAGCCAACCCAACCTGCTGCAGACATGACACACACACACGCACACACACACACACACTCAGGCACCACGGTGCACACACACCAGCTGCGAGCGGGAGCCAAATCAACCTGCTGCACACATGCCACACACACACACACGCACACACACACACAGGCGCCGCGGTGCACACACACCAGCTGCGTGATGGAATCGACCCAGGGCTGTCTGCCAACCAGCGGACCGCTGTCATGGCGCGCATGTGAGCGAGCGGGGAGTGTGCGTGTGTGTGAGCGAGCGGGGAATGTGTGTGTGTGTGTGTGTGTGTGTGTGCATGAGCGCGAGCGGGGAGTGTGTGTGGGGTGGGTGGGGTGGGTGCGTGTGGGTGCATGAGAGCGAACGGAGAGTGTGTGTGTGTGTGTGTGCGTGTGTGGGTGCATGAGAGCGAGCGGGGAGTGTGTGTGTGTGTGTGTGTGTGTGTGCGCACGGCAAGGAAAACCATGGTGTGTGTGCATGTGCGCACGTGTGTGTGTGTGTGTGTCCATGTGAGCGAGCGGGGAGTGTGTGTGTGTGTGTGTGCGAGCGCGAGCGGGGAGGGTGCATCCGTTCTTGTGTGTGTGCGCATGCGTGCGTGCTCATGTGTTTGCACATGCGTGCGCCCGTACATGCGTGCTTGTGCGTGTGTGTGTGTGTGTGTGTGTGTGTGTGTGTGTGTGTGTGTGTGTGTGTGTGTGCGTGAAGTTGCGTGCGTGCTTGTGCCCATCACCGCCTGCCCAACACAAACTTGGGGCTACCCTTTGAAGGGGACGCGGCGGAAGGGTACAGAGGCGCTGCTCTGGCCATGTTTTTGTTAGCAAAAATCGCATGCTCGGGGGTGCTTTGGGTGCGTGTGTACGGGCGTGCATGCATGTGTGTGCGTGTGTGCGTGCAAGCGCGCATGGTTGTGTCCGTAGGCGTGCACCCAACCTCGCCACACACACGCACACACACACACGCACACACACACATGCACACACACCCACACACACATGCACGCACGCCCCCCCCCCCAGCTGGCGCGAGGAGCGCAACTTCTGGATCTCTGGTTTGACGTTCCTGATGTGGGGCTGCCTCTGCCGCATCATCCTGTCACTCCCCTCCCGCACAAAAATACCTCACGCGCACACACACACACACACACACACACACACACACACACACACACAGACACCAGCTGGCGCGAGGAGCGCAGCTTCTGGATCTCTGGTCTGACGTTCCTCATGTGAGGCTGCCTCTACCGCCTCAACCTCTCACTCCCCTCCCACCAAAACAACACACACGCACACACGCACACACACACACACGCACGCCCCCCCTCCCCCCCAGCTGGCGCGAGGAGCGCAACTTCTGGATCTCTGTGCTGACGTTCCTCATGTGGGGCTGCCTCTACCGCTTCTACAACCTCGTGCTCGCGTTCAACGGGTGGGTTTAAGGGTTTAAGGGTTTGAGGGCTGAGGGGGTGGTTTTTATTCAGCAATGGCAGCACGCACACACCACCCCAGCTGTGTATGGGGGTCGCCTCTGCCGCTTCTACAACTTTGTGCTCGCGTGCAACGGGGGGGGGGGGGGGGTCTGAGGGGGTGGCTTGTATTAAGCATTGGCATCACGCACACACCACCCCAGCTGTGTGTGGGGGTGGGGGTGGGGGGTGGGGCTGCCTCTGCCGTTTTTACAACCTCGTGCTCGCGTGCAACGGGTAAGAAGCCATGGGGGGAAACTAGCTCACTTTGGACTTTACAGCCCCTAATGATGACGGCGACATCCTCGGATAGCTGGGGATGTGGCCTCTTAGGTCGTACATTTGGTTTGGTCTGAAACGGTCGGGAGCAGCTGGCATTTGGACTTGAACTCATGATGTGGGGCTGCCTGTACCGCTTCTACAACCTCGTGCTCGCGTTCAACGGGTGGGTGATTTGGGGGTTTCAGGGTTTGGGGGCTGAGGGGGGGGCTTTTGTTTAGCAATGGCAGCACACACACACCACCCCAGCTGTGTGTGTGGGGGGGGGCTGCCTCTGCCGCTTCTACAAACTCGTGCTCGTGTTCAACTGATAGGTGTTTTAGGGTTTTAGGGTTTTAAAACCCCTAAATTGAAATTTTGGGTGTTAGGGTTGTAGTGTTTAGCACACACCACCCCATACATACAGTCGCACGTGGCATGACAGCGCACACTCACACACAAAGGCAGGCATGGGGAGGCATGGGCAAATGGGCAGGCAGCACACACACACACACACACACGATAGCATGGCATGGCATGGGCAGGTATGGGCAGGCAGGCAGCACACGCACACAGGGTGTGCGCACCCTCACCTCCAGCACCAGCCAGCCGGCCAGCCAGGTAGCCAGACACTCGTTTGTACGATTGTAACATCTATCACCAGCAACTCTCTGCTACCCGCCATCCTATCCCAGCCCTCACCTCCCAACCACAATCCCAACTGCTGAGGCGCGCAGGGCAAGGCGGTCATAACACCGCCTGAGGCGGTCAGGGTGCGCCGAAGGCGGGTGGTGGGTGCCGAAGGCGGTCGGGGTGGCGCCTCGGGCGGTCGGGGTGGCGCCTCGGGCGGTCGGGGGTGCGCCCGAGGCGGTCTTGGTGCGCCTGAGGCGCCGCCTCATCCGCGCAAGTGAAGGCAACGCCTGGGGCTCCGTCTCAGGCGTTGGGAATGTGGTAGGGCCTCCCGCTACTCCTCCCCCGCCCCACCTCACCCCACCCCACCCCACCCCACCCCACACATGCGCACACCCCACCCCACAGGCTGCGGGACGGGATCGGTGCACTTGAGAGCGAGCTCCCCAACTGCCAAACGCAGAACCACCCACCCACCCACCCAGCCAGCCAACACACCGCCGCACTCGAATTTCGAATTCAAGCGGCCCACGCCGACTAACGGCTGCGAGACGGTGTCGGTGCAGCCGACCACACATTCACCGGGTTTCAACCGCCGTATCCAAATTTCAAATTCAAATGGCCCACACCCACAGGCTGAGGGACAGGATCGGTGCGCTTGAGGGCGAGCTCGCGGGCGCACAGGCGCAGCTGAAGGTGCGGGGGGAAAGCATGCCCGCTCACGCATGCACACGCACGCACACATGAACACACACATGAACACACACACACACACACACACACACACACACACACGGGCGCGCGGGCGCAGCTGAAGGTGCGCGGGCACAGCATGCACGCTCATGCATGCACACACACACACACACACACACATGAACACACACGGACGCACGGGCACAGCTGAAGGTGCGCGGGCACAGCATGCACGCTCACGCATGCAGGCATGCACACACACACACACACACACACACGGGCGCACGGGCGCACGGGCGCAGTTGAAGGTGCGCGGACACGGCACACACGCTCACGCATGCACATGTGCACACACACACACACGGGTGTGCGGGCGCAGCTGAAGGTGCGCGGGCACAGCATGCACGGCATGCACGCTCACGCATGCACACTCACACACTCATGAACACACACACACACACACACACACGGGTGAGCGGGCGCAGGTGAAGATGCATGGGCACGGCACGCACGCTCACGCATGCACAAACAACACATACGAACAACCACACACACACGCACACGCAGCTGCAGGTGTGGGGGCACACACACAGCTTGCCCCCCCCCACTCACATCCATCCACATCAACACACGCACACACACACACAAACACAAACACGCATGCACGCACGCACGCACGCAGCTGCAGGGAACGGCACGCACGCTCACGCATGCACGCACACATGATGATGATGGATCTTACAGTCTGTGTGACACCAGTAATGATGTATAAGACCGGTGTCGGCGCTAGCGCCCGACACCTTAAACTCAGTTTCAGTGGGAAACTGGCTGGCTACCTGGTAGGGGTGAGGGTAAACCCCCACACGCGCGCACGCACTGGACCTAGACAGGACACTGGGCCCCCAGATCCACCCTATACCACCCAGGTAGTGACAGCAACGCATTGTTGGTGTGCGCCTGTGTTCTACTACTAGTCCCGCCGCCGCCATTGGCTCCAGCAATCTCCTCCATGCCCGCCAGCAATCTCCTCCACGCCCGCCAGCAATCTCCTGTATGCCCGCCAGCAATCTCCTCCATGCCCGCCAGCAATCTCCTGTATGCCCGCCAGCAATCTCGTCCATGCATGGGCGCCGCCATGCGATCTCCATGCGCCGCGCCGCGCTCCATGCGCGCCAGCACCCGTACCACCCGCCTCATTCCCGTTCTTTAGCCATTCCCCGTGACACCTATGGCTGATCCTTGTTCCGCCGTCCCCTTTGGCATCTGTAACCCGTATCCTCTCCCTGTAGCCTCATTCCCCGTTCTTAACCGCCATCTCCATTATGGTGCCCGCCCGCTGGTGGGGCCTCGCCTCGCCCCATGCCGCACGGCTAGTGTATTGATTGCTGCGCCATCTATAATCTGCGCCTTGGGGCAGGGAACCCCTGCGCCACAACCTCCTCACAAAGCCTAGCCGCATGTGCCTCGCTTCCCATGTTTCTCAATTTCTCGCCATCCGCTTCCATGCTGCCGCCTGCAATCTCCTCCACGCCCGCGAGCAATCTCCTCCATGCCCGCCAGCAATCTCCTCCATGCATGCACGCGCAGAGCGCCGCCATGCAACCCCCATGCGCCGCGCGCGCCATGCGCGCGCCGCGCCCGCCAGCTCCCGTAGCCTCATTCCCCGTTCTTTACCCATGCGCCATGACGCATGAGCCTTGTCCGCCGTCCCCTGGCATGCATAACCCGTAGCCTCATCCCCGGTAGCCGCATTCCTCGTTCTTAGCCGCCATCTCCATTATGGTGCCCGCCCGCTGGTGGGGCCTCGCCTCGCCCCATGCCGCACGGCTAGTGTATTGATTGCTGCGCCATCTATAATCTGCGCCTTGGGGCAGGGAACCCCTGCGCCACAACCTCCTCACAAAGCCTAGCCGCATGTGCCTCGCTTCCCATGTTTCTCAATTTCTCGCCATCCGTCTCTCTCTTCCATCCAGGCACAGTAAACCATTAGGAGCCGCAATCTGCTTGAGTTCCGATCGTTGTGAGAGGGGGTGCATGCTCGCCGCAATTCTCGCCATCGTGCATCGTGCTCTCCATCGTACCGCTGCCCCATCTGCCACATAGCCTCGCCCCATCAGGACCAGTTCATCAGTAGCGCTGTGCGTCACAGCCGCCCAGGGTAAATTTCCAGATTTTCAGCCGCCCAGTACCAAGCGCAGTTGTCCCGGTTGTCCGCCATCGAGCGGCGCCAGGGCGGGAGCCCCTGGCGAAGAGCTTATGAACTTAACATAGTAGACAGACCCTTCTAGATTGACTAGGGCGCCGCTCGGGGGCCCTCTCACATAAAGGTGTCCAATTAGACTGTAAAATCGACCACACACACACGCACACACACACGCACACGCACAAACGCAGGGGGGCGGCGGGGGTGGCGTGCCGCCAAAGCGCGCCGAGGCGCCGTCGGCGCCGCCAGCGCCGTCGGAGACCGAGATGACGCAGCGCAAAGACAAGGAGATGGCGGAGCTGCGCCACCGGGGGGCGGGCGCCAAAGCCAAGGCGCCGTGACCGCCGACCGCGGGCGCGTGTGGCGCTCCTAGCGCGGCGTGACGCGTAGTGCGGCGTGGCGTGGTGCGTAGCGTGGCGCGGTGTGGCGTGGCGTGGCGCAGAGACAAGGAGATGGCAGAGCTGCGCCACCGGGGGGCGGGCGCCAAGGCCAAGGCGCCGTGATCGCCGATCACGAGCGCGTGTGCGCGTGTGGGCGCGCTTGGCGCGTAGCGTGGCGGGGCGCGTAGCGTGGCGTGGCGTGGCGCGTAGCGTGGCGGGGCGTGGCGCGGCACTTTTGCGAGGCGGAGCTGCGCCACCGGGGGGCGGGCGCCAAGGCCAAGGCGCCGTGACCGCTGACCGCGCGTGTGTGGCGCTCCTAGCGCGGCGTGGCGTGGCGCGTGGCGCGTAGCGTGGCGTGTGGCGTGGCGCGTAGCGTGGCGTGGCGCGGCACATTGGCGATGCGATACATTGAGCTGCACCCCCGGGGGGCGGGCGCCAAGGGCAAGGCGCCGTGACCGCCGATCACGCGCGCGCGTGTGCGTGTGGGCGCGCTTAGCTCGCGAGGCGCGCAGCGTGGCGTGGCGTGGCGTGGGTGCCGCCCGACTCGGCACCTGTGGTGTCTGGGTCTCAACAGCCACGCTAGGAGCACCGTGCACGCGCGCGTGTGTGGCGCACTCTTTGTACGCTCCTGGCGTGACACGCGGCGCGGCGTGGCATATTGGCGTGAGGCGTGTGGTGCGGTGGCGCGCCAGGGCGTTGTTAACATTGCGCAAGTGTGCGTGCGCGTGTGTGTGACATGCCGCGCGCCGCACCGTGGCGCACGCAGAGAGAGAAGTGCAATCGGTGGTTCGGCGCAAGCACGGCGCTGGTTGGAGGTCGGGGGCGGCGGGGGGGGCAGGGGGGAGTTGTAGAGACTGGAGAGACTTGAAGGGACGGTCTGTTGTTATTGATGTTGCCGAGGTGAACACCTGCTCGTGCGTACGCGGATCTGCTATGCAGCACCATGGCCACCATGCCTCCTGCTTGCGGGAGGTGGTGCGGCGCATGCTGGGTAGCAGTGTGTTCGATGGTCGAAAGTGCATGGAAGCTGCGATGCATTCGCACCCCCCTCTCAAGGGGCGTGAGCAGTGCATGCATGGCAGTCACAGATCAGGACTGCAAGGCACGCTGATCCAACGCAGGGGGGCGGGGAGGGGTCAACGTTTTTTTTTTCGCGCCCAGGCCCAGCCCAGGCCAAGGTTGGGTTGTATCGGCGAGAGGCAACAAGGCTTGCTCTGCCATTGTTTCTTTCCCGCGGCGGAAGACTGGTGCTGTCAACGCTGGCACAGAGCCAGGCAGGCTGGCAGGATAGGATCGCAGGATGCAGGCCGCCGGGCTGTTTGGACCATGGCGGTTGCCAGGCAACGCCCTGGCGGCAGCAGCGGCTACCAACCAGCGCAACACAAAAACACGGCGCGATTCCGGCCTCAGGGTCAGCAACATCATACATGCATCCACGTCAGCGGGGCATGCGTCGTGCACGTGAAAAGCTACCAACAAGCGCGTGTGCGCTCTCTTACGCCCCCCCACCCCACCCCCCGCCGTCGCCCCCCCCTAGCGGCAGGCCGCCGTCGGCCAACGGCCTGCCCCTGCAGCCTTTACCGCTCCATCCTGCTTTTGCTCTTGAGGAGGGATCCCGCTGCCATCATCCGCCTTTCTTCTAGTCCCTGTCTCGTCCCAGTCTCGTCCCATTCTCAGTCCCGGTCGTCCCTCTCGTGTCTAAGTCTCCGACGCTTGCTCGCTTGCTTGCACGAGGGTGGCTGTTGCACCAGCCACGCCTGCGCTCGTCGTGAGCCCTGGTCGCGGTTGTGCCTGCTGCAGCTGTTCATGGCGAACGAGTTGTCACTTCCGTCCCCCATGTAGGCCTCTCTCTCAAGCAAGCTTGACCCTCTGTAGTTCTCCTCCAGGTCCTTTTTGTCAATGCGGGCACCGCCGGGGGTGTGGAACCGGCCTGACACAGCAGTCTCTCTGGATGGGCCTCATACACATCACGCTCGTTCCACGTCAGACGTCCCAGCGAACGCCAACCTCCCTCATCTTCGCCACCACGTTTTCACGGGCTGCCGCAGCGTCAATGGCGGCGCGGTTCTCGGGATGGTAAAACCCAAGTGCCATCAGTGCTCCTGCAACCGTCTTCTGAATATCAAGTGGAGAGCCAGGCCGCAGCAGCTGCACCAGCGGAGGGATGGCACCGGCAGCAGCGATGGCGGCCACAGCCTCAGCACAGCCCAGAGCGAGGCTCATCAGCGCTCCGGATGCAGAACTGTGCGCGTCAGCTGGAGAGCCGGGCCCCAGCAGCTGCACCAGTAGGGGGATGGCACCAGCAGCAGTGATGGTGTGCGCACTCTCAGCATCCAGCGCGATGTTTCTCAGCGCTCTTGCTGCATTGCTCCGTACTTGAGCGGAAGAGCCAGAGCCCAGCAGCTGCACCAGCGGAGGAACGGCACCGGCTGCAGCGATGGTGTGCTCATTTGCAGCATTCTTCCGAGCAATGCACCACAGTGCATTTGCTGCCTCGTACTGCACACCAGCTGGAGAGCCAGGTCCCAGCAGCCGCACCAGTTGAGGGATGGCACCAAAAAAAGTGATAGCGAATGCATTCCAAGGATTTACACCAATGCGCATCAGTGCTCGTGCCGCCCCCATATGCACACCAGCTGGAGCGCCAGGCCCCAGCAGCCACACCAGTTGAGGGATGGCTCCGGCAGCAGCAATGGTGACTGCATTCTCCGCAAGGAACTGCAGTGATCCAGCTGTACACAGCTGCACTTCAGCTGAATATCCATGCCCCAGCAGCTGCACCAGTGGAGGAATGGCACCAGCGGCAGCTATGACTGCTAGGTTGGGCTCATCAAAACACAGCCCCGCAACCGCAGCCACCGCCAGCTTCTGTTCAGCAGCGTCAGCGTTCGCGCCAAGTTGGCGCACCAGGTTCTCCAACTCTCGGCGGGGGAGTTGAGGCATTGTGTGCGACGTGGCTGCGTGCGGGCATATGCAGGTGGAGGGGCACATGGCACGGCGGTGAGGCGCGAGTCCTCGATCATGTGGTGGTACATGGGGTTGAGGGGACAAATGGTGTGAAGCCGGCATGTGAGGCGCGAGTCGTGCATGCCGTGATGGTGACGATGGGGTGCGCGCACACACGCCAGCGCTGGCAGGCTCTGCGCGCATGCATGCCTCGCAGCCCCCGGCTATCTTGGCAGCTTGGGTTCTCATAATGGCATGGCAGCCTGAGGGCCAGGCAGGCGATCGTGACGTGCATGTGTGTGGCAGCCAGTTGGCAGCCATGCGGCCGCTGCATGCGGGCAGCGTCCGCATGCAACAATTGAAACATGCACGCCATGCTCACGTACTTCTCTCACGGCTTGTCGCAGTGAGTAGCACACGATACGTGGGTGGAGACGCGGTCACGCAGATGGCGGGGAGGCGAACGAGATTTGATGGGAGCGGCCGGATCCGGTCTCGAGAGATCCAGCGTAAGCGCCAGGCAGCACGGCGTAGGGCAGTCTACCGGCTTACTGGCGTCGATGCGCGGGGTAGGAGAGTCACAGTCAACAACTGCCAGGAGCGAGGCGGTGTGGTCTGCACTTTCGCGCAGCTCCTGTGAGGTGAGGAGACCTAGGGGCCTCTCTTCAAATTGGGGCTCGGCTCGGGATGGGTGGGGGGTACCCATCCCTTAAGCTTGGGCTACCTGGAAACCTCTGTGAATACCTGCTGTATGATGCCTGGGGTGTGGTGCGCAGTTTCCAGGCGCTGGGTCCGAGTCCGAGTCTCCGAGTCTCGACACGGCTCACACGATGCCGCTTGGCTCACTCAGTGAGCCTTGCGGAGTGCAGCGCGACAGCATTCCTGCCCCAAATAAGAGCCCTCCTCTCTGCCATTTTGTCCTCTTGACACTGTGTCGTATATCATATTCTCTGTAGAGTGCATGCGCCTGCAACAGCACCTTGCGTTGGCTGCCAGCGGCACATCGCGCCCTTCTGGCTGCTGCTGCACTTGCTGCTGTTGTTACTTCAAAAATCTGGCATCACGTTCGCCAGAATTTCCCAGTGGACTTGTTCGTATGTGTAGGTGGCTTCGTAGATGCCTGAGTAGTCAGAGTAGGTGTCAGAGTGGTCTGAGTAGTGAATGTACACGTCGCCATACTGATCATAGAAACTGCCAGCGTACTCGCTGGCATACTCCCCGTATTCATCATACGCATCGTAGTCATCATACGCATCATCATACGCGCCAGCGTCCTCGTACTCGTCCACGGAGGGAGCAGGGGGAGGGTGGTAGTCGGGGGTGGGACCACCGCCCTGGGCCGCCTTGAGCGCCTTGAATACGTTGAGACGCCCGCCAGTGGTGCACTTACCGGCAAGGCAAGGCAGCACGTCGACGTTGTTGAGCAGCAGCGCCTTGACCTGCTGCGCTGTGAGGCTGCGGTTGGAGCTCCACAGCAGCGCGGCCGCGCCAGCAACGTGGGGCACCGCCATGCTGGTGCCCCACAACGTGCTGTTCCCCTCGCCTGTGGTCGTCGAGTAAATGTCAACTCCGGGCGAAAAGAGGTGCATGTCGCGCGCGCCGTAGTTGGACCAGTGCGGCACGCGGTCCGTCTTGGGGTTGAACGCGCCTACAGTGATGACCGACGCCACGGCATACTCGCTGGGGTAGTCCGGAAACCGCGATATGTCGACGCCGTCGTTGCCGGCCGCCACAACAAATAGGACACCCGCCGCCTCGCTGAACAGCATCTCGTCGAGCAGGTCGTCGTTGAACTTGCTGCCACCCCACGAGGCGGACATGATCTTGGCGCCCTGGCGGTGGCGGGGCGAGGGAGAGGGTGCCAGCGCACGTGTGTGCGTGTGTGTGTGTGTGTGTGCGTGTGTGTGTGCACGTGTGCGCGCGTCAGTGCACGTTGATGGCCGCCCAGCGTGCACTCTCCTCACCTGCTCGCGGCACCACCGGATGCACTTAGTCACGTCATCGCTGTACCCCCAAGACATCCGGCCATGGCGGCAGCCCAGCAGCTTGGCGCCCCACGACACGCCCGCGATGCCGGCGCTGTTGTTGCCCACGCCGGCGATCGTGCCTCGAGGCGCATAAGGCGAGGAGGGGAGGGAGGGAGGAAGGGATGTTTGGTGGAGTTGAGGGGCACAGGCAGGTGGCATGGCAGGGCACGACAGCGAGCACGGATGGGATCTCTGTGAGCACCGGCGTGAGACCGCACGCTCACCAGCGCAGTGGGTCCCGTGCCCGTCCAAGTCCATAACGGCAGTGCCCTGGCGGTCTGATATCGCGTCGTACCCATCGCCGGATGCATATTGTCTTTGAGGTCGGGGTGGTTGAAGTTGATGCCGGTGTCGATGACGCACACGATTGGCGCAGCAGCCGAGGAGGAGGGCGACGCGCCGGTGTGTATTGCCCAGGCCTGCGGCGCAGAGATGCTCTCCATCGCCGCACGGATCGACGCCCAGCCCGCGTCGTTGGGAATTGTGTGCGTGGAGCGGTTGTGGTGCACCTGGTCCGCCTCCGCCACCGCATCCAGGCCTGTTTGTGTGTGTGTGTGTGTTGACGCGGCCCATGCCCCACCCCACCGTCTGCCTCAATCGCTGCTTGTGTGATGGCAGCGTCGGAGTCAACGCGCCTAGCGTTCGCTGCTTTTAAAAGACGGAGGGCCACGTGACCGCGCATGGTCTTGGTCTCATTCGCCATGCGCGAGTGAAGTTCTGGGGCCATGCGTCCACCAGACACCAGGTGGCCACACGACTGGTCGTCGCATTGGCGCTCCATGCCCACAGCGAGACCAGTTGCATGAAGGTGCCGTCGAGTTTTGGGTGCCGTCGAAATTGGGCACCCGACAGCGCCCTGGCACGGCGTATGCATCAACATCCGTAGTAGAGTGGAGAATCGCGACGACGAGGAGGAGGCGTACAAGGCAGCTTGGGGCCTTGCTGCCGCGGTTGTCCGCGCCCGTGGGTCCGGCCCGCATGCATGGCGACATGCGTTTCGTCGCGATTGGCTCTTCTGTCGGTCCCGAACGCGCCCGTTGTTGGTTCCACACCGGGGGTTGTGTCCACACGAACGCACGCCATCACACCGGAACACGCACGCATACACGCACGGGCAGTGCACGCGATGCACCACGCGCAACTGATGCTGGCTTCATCTGACGTCGGCCTGAATGGGGTGTGCACCCTCAGGACTTCCACCGCTGCGTTCACTGTTTGGCAGCATTGGCTGTTTGGGCTGTTGCAGCCCCCTCAGATGGTGGCTCCAGAATTGGCTGTGCTTGCCCATCTCCCGCACCAATCGTGGCCACAATCATGACGCTGCTGTGGCCATGGCAGGTGTGTGTGCGGGTGCGTGCCGACTGGTGCCACCCTGCGCCAGCTGGCTCCGCTGGGGATGACACAGCATTCAGGCATTTGCAACAGTGTCAGCAGCATGAGCGCTCAATGCCTGCGCGTAGCCGCGCCAGCAGCACACTGGATTGTGAGTTTGTTGTTCAAAGCACTGATGCCAGCTGGGTGGACAGCAGGGAGGCTAGTGGAACCGCCGATCGCATGACAAACACACGGCACGATTCCGGCCTCAGGGTTTGCAACAGCATCATACAGTCAGTCGGTGCGCGCCGCGCGCGTGACAAGCTACCTACGAGCGCGCGCTCGCGCTCACTTACGCCCCCGCCCCCCCCCCCGCGCGCCGCCCCCGCCGCGACCGCCCCCCCTGCCGCCACCGTCGGCCGACGGCCTGCCCCCACGGCCCCCGCGCCCGCCGCCACGTCCGCCGCCACCACCGTCCCGGTCGCCCCCACGTCCGCCGCCGCGGCCCCCCCCGCGTCCACCGCCCCTGCCGCCTCCGCGCTCAGGCTTGCTCACGCCGCCGCGGCCGCCGCCGCGCCCGCCCCTGCCGCCCCCGCGCCCGCCGCCGCCGTCGCGGTCACCCCCGCGGTCGCTGCTCCCGCCGCGCCCGCCCCTGCCTCCACCCCTGGCTCCCCCCCTGCCTCCGCGGCCGCCGCCCCTGCTGGGCTTGTCTAGCCCCTCGGTCCTGTCGGTCCTGCCTGCGTTGCGGACCTCGCCCTCGTCCGCGTCGAACTTGCCTGCACGCGCGCGCGTATGTGTGTGTGTGTGAGTGGTGTACCACCAAACATTTTCACACGCACACACGCATGTGTGTGTGTGTGTGAGAGTGTGTGTGTGAGAGTGTGTGTGAGGGAGTGTGTGTGTGTGTGCGTTCGTGTGTGTGTGTGTGTGTCGCTGACGGGTCGCCCGCTTTCGACCGTCATCCGTGCGACTTCTTGACCTCTGGAACATTGACAGAGTACACAGGTAGTGCGGTTACATTCGGGCGACACTTAGAATGTTTTGTGTGTGTGTGTGTGTGTCAAACCCTGCCATGTGTGTGTGCACCGCCTCGCCCTCGGCTGAGTCAAACGATTGTGTGCCTGCGCGTGCGCGTGTGCGTGCACGTGTGTGGTGTGTGTGCGTGTGTGTGTGTGTGTGCAGGTGTATCTCTGTCTCTATATCCTCTGTGTGTGTGCGTCTGTGTGTAGCCTGTGTGCTGGAGTGTTGTGCACACATGTGTGTGTGTGTTATCTCTGTGTGTGAGAGAGAGTGCATGCACCCACCAACGGCCAACGCCAACGGTGCCAACGCCAATTAAAAACGTTGGCTAAGCCAACTGTCAGCCAACGGTGGCGTAAAAGTGCTCATATCATGGATCTTAGCAGCCACAGAGTTGTGGGGATGATGTTTCCATGGGAAACAACACCAACTGACTGAGCACGACCCACGTAACACCCTTTAGCACTGGATGTGTATGCGTGCCTGGGTATGCAAGTGCTGCCAGTGCCCTCCTAAGGTTGTCTACTGTACTCCCAGCGCTGCGTGAGCTATATATGCTGTGTACACGCGGGGAGGGGCGACGGAGGCATCGCGATGGCTATTCGGGCAGGAATTCGCTCGCCCCCATTCGCCCGCCATGTGGCCCGCGGCCCAAAAATGTCCCCTTGCGACGGTGTCCAATGGGGGCAGGGCTGGGGGTATCGTCTTGCCCGCCTGTGGTGGTCGAGATGGAGGTGTAAACCAACATAATTTTCAAGGGGGGGGCCGGGGGCACACTGTAGCTGCCAAAAGTGGCTCCCACAAAGTCCTGTACTATTTTTAGTACAGTACAGTGTACTATTTTTAGTCGTCCCCCAGGACTAACACCATACAGCCACGCTGTATTGCCGGTAAAGGCTCGTAGCGCGCGAATTTTCCAATTCCACACATTTCCTCGCTTCCAAATGTGTTTTTCGCCCCGTTGGCGCCGTTGGCGTTGGCACCGTTGGCCCAGCCGATGGCCAACGCCAACGGCGGGGACCGTTGGCCGTTTCCTGTGACCCTGCTCACCACCCCGCAGCGCCAGCCCGAATCAGCCAACCTCCCTCCTTAAATGCACTTTTGCGGGGTGGCTAACGGAAACACTGATGCGCACACCCACCCATCGCCTTCTTCATGTCTAGGATGCCGCCCGAGCGCTCGCGAATGAGCTTGCCTGTCGACAGACCCTAAGACCTAAAACCCTTACCCCCAGCATGTTGTCACACAGGCCGCAAAATCCACAAAACCCACCCATCGCCTTCTTCATGTCTAGGATGTCGTCCGAGCGCTCGCGAATGAGCTTGTCCGCGAAGCCGGTGAGCTTTGAGCGCTCGGCGCCCGTGTCGGTAGCCGACATGAACTTGCGGCGCTTGCCGTCGGGGTTGCGCTCGCCGTCGCGCTCGCCCTGGTGAGTGTGTGTGTGTGTGTGTGTGTGTTGCGGTCCTCAGTGCACTGGCGCGCACAAACCAGCCAGCCAGCCATGACATGTCGTCACATGACATGACATGACAGACAGGCAGACAGGCAGATACAGACAAGGCAGACAGACAGACAGGCACCAGACACACAGACCACAGATAACTAGCTCACCTTGAGCCTCCGGTCGAACTTGCCCATCGACGCGGTCGACACGCCGGCCTGGAGGTGCGCAGTCTTGATCTGCGCGTGTGTGTGTGTGTGTTTGTGTTTGTGTGTGTGCGCATGTGCGCGTGTGTGTCTTCGTGTGTGTGTGTGTGTGTGTGTTTTGTATGTATGAAAGCTGCCTCAAAGATGACGACCTCAAAACGGAGTATGCAGAAGGAACATATTTATCCGCTATAACCGGGGGGCAAGCTTGCTTTCTAACCTATCACCAAATCCCACACTGTTGGTCACTACTGACCGCCTTTTCCAGCCCCTTTCTAGGTAGTTAGGCTTAGGGATGTGCCCCTCACCGAGTCCTTCTGTGCCTCCCCCCTTCAGCAGGGGGGGGGCCTGCGACACGTCCAATGTCGTGCTTGGTGCAACTACAAGGGGTCAGCTTCTGCTCAGAGCCGGGTTAAGGGTAACAGGTTGAGAATCCTGTGAATGCTGGTTGAAATCCCAGTTAGAAAACCCCTTAACACGTTAGAGGTTGCGGCCCGGCTGGATATCCTTTTCGGCCACGTCTTGGCCTTTCTCCCCACGGGGGGATGTCTCTTCTGGCAATTGGCGACGAACCTGCCTTGCGTTTTCCGTTTCCCAACATGCGCTCACCGACTTCAACAAGCGTTTGCTGCCGCTGCGGTAGGGGACCTAGGGGTGCGCCCACGCTCTTTACAGAGTTGGGGTTCCCTACCACCAACAGCCAGCCATCTCAGTAAGGTGCTCGGGCCATATGGCGCCGAGCACGGTCTTATACGCCTTTAGAGGTGTCCCTGACTGTAACATCCATCATCATGTATGAGGGGGTGGGGAGTGGGTGGGGAGAGAAACGGGTGGGTGTGCTAGGGAGGACGCGTGCGTGTGTGTGTATGTGAGGGGGGGGGAGGGGGGAGAAACGTTCGAGTGCGCTGGGGAGGAAGCGCCGTCCCGGCAGGCGCGCCTGCCTGGAAGCGCGCACTCTTGCTCTGCGCGCGTACACGCACACACGCAGGGAGGATGCGGGGGCGCTGCGGGTGAGCGCTGGGGTGAGGCGCCAGTTGGGGTTGTCCCGGGTTGCCGAGTGGCAACGGAAGAGTGGGCGGAACAGCATCAGGCTGTACAGGTTTTACACGTACGTGCCCGGAGGACCCCGGGCCGTGAGTCAAGGCCTCGACTTCACGTCTAGGGGAGCTCAACTAGGAGGGCCCACAAGGCCACGCAGCGCGCCAGCCTACCAGGGAGCAGCATCAGAGTAACCTAGTGAGAGCAACGGCATCAGAGTAATAGAGTGATCTCGAGTAACGGCACCAGGATATCCCCCCCCCCCACACACACACACAAAACACGCACCTCGTCCTTCATGTGCTTGCGCTTGCCGCGCTCCGTCGGCCCGCCCGTCCGCCCGTTCTCTGACAGGCTTGACGCGAGCTTGACGGTGGTGGGAAGGTAGGCGCCAACCTGTGTGTGTGTGTGTGTGTGCGCGTGGGTGTGCGTGTGTGTGTGTCCGCCCGCTCTCTGACAGGCCCCACGCAAGCTCAACTGTGGTGGGGAGGTAGGCGCCAACCTAGTGTGCGTGTGTGCATGCGTGTCAGTGCGTGTGTGAGCTCATCGATCACTGAGCACATCGAGTCGAAGCCACGCGCCGCGGCGGATCACGTAGCGCATGCGACGTTTGAGTTTGTGTGAAACAACACTGGACTTGGGTCCGGTCTAGGCGGTGGTACTAGCACTAGAAGGTAGTCTTCGCTGGAAAGCCTGTTTGTGGACTTGGGTCTTGGCAGTGGTACTAGGACTAGAAGGTGATGATGATGGATCTTACAGTCTGTGTGACACCAGTAATGATGTATAAGACCGGTGTCGGCGCTAGCGCCCGACACCTTAAACTCAGTTTCAGTGGGAAACTGGCTGGCTACCTGGTAGGGGTGAGGGTAAACCCCCACACGCGCGCACGCACTGGACCTAGACAGGACACTGGGCCCCCAGATCCACCCTATACCACCCAGGTAGTGACAGCAACGCATTGTTGGTGTGCGCCTGTGTTCTACTACTAGTCCCGCCGCCGCCATTGGCTCCAGCAATCTCCTCCATGCCCGCCAGCAATCTCCTCCACGCCCGCCAGCAATCTCCTGTATGCCCGCCAGCAATCTCCGCCATGCCCGCCAGCAATCTCCTGTATGCCCGCCAGCAATCTCGTCCATGCATGGGCGCCGCCATGCGATCTCCATGCGCCGCGCCGCGCTCCATGCGCCGCGCCGCGCTCCATGCGCGCCAGCACCCGTACCACCCGCCTCATTCCCGTTCTTTAGCCATTCCCCGTGACACCTATGGCTGATCCTTGTTCCGCCGTCCCCTTTGGCATCTGTAACCCGTATCCTCTCCCTGTAGCCTCATTCCCCGTTCTTAACCGCCATCTCCATTATGGTGCCCGCCCGCTGGTGGGGCCTCGCCTCGCCCCATGCCGCACGGCTAGTGTATTGATTGCTGCGCCATCTATAATCTGCGCCTTGGGGCAGGGAACCCCTGCGCCACAACCTCCTCACAAAGCCTAGCCGCATGTGCCTCGCTTCCCATGTTTCTCAATTTCTCGCCATCCGCTTCCATGCTGCCGCCTGCAATCTCCTCCACGCCCGCGAGCAATCTCCTCCATGCCCGCCAGCAATCTCCTCCATGCATGCACGCGCAGAGCGCCGCCATGCAACCCCCATGCGCCGCGCGCGCCATGCGCGCGCCGCGCCCGCCAGCTCCCGTAGCCTCATTCCCCGTTCTTTACCCATGCGCCGTGACGCATTAGCCTTGTCCGCCGTCCCCTGGCATGCATAACCCGTAGCCTCATCCCCGGTAGCCGCATTCCCCGTTCTTAGCCGCCATCTCCATTATGGTGCCCGCCCGCTGGTGGGGCCTCGCCTCGCCCCATGCCGCACGGCTGGTGCATCGATCGCGTCGCCATCTAATAATCTGCGCCTTGGGGCAGGGAACCCCTGCGCCGCAACCTCCTCACAAAGCCTAGCCGCATGTGCCTCGCTTCCCATGTTTCTCAGGTAGCCTTCGCTGGAAAACCGATGTTTCTGTTGCTGCTGCTGCAACAACACACGACCCCCAAAGTGTGGACTCTTTCCACACCTTGACCGCCTCCTTGACGTTGTCCAGCTGCTGCTTCTTGTTCTTGTTCACGCGCTCCTTGCGCTCGCGCGTCAGGCGCGCGAACGGGTCCTCGCCGGGCTGTGGTTGGGAGGGAGGGTGGAGTGGGGGGTCAAAGAGTGGCGGGTCTGAGTGGTGGGTGTAGGTGTGTTTGTGTGGGGGTAGTGTGGTGTGTGTGTGTGTGTGGGTGGTGTGGTGTGGTGTGTGGGGGGGGTCAGAGTGGTGGGTGGTTGGGTGTGTGTGCGTGTGTGTGTGTGTGTGTGTGGATGGTGTGGGGGGTGGGGTGGGTGGGTTAGAGTGGTGTGTGGTGGTGGGAACATGCGCGAACGGGTGCTTGCCGGGCTGTGGTTGGGAGGGTGGGTGGAGTGGGGCTGGGTGGGTCAGTGTGTGTGTGGTGTTGTGTTGTGTGTGGTGGCGGTGGTGGCGGTGGTGGCGGTAGTGGCGAGTGGTGTATGGTGGTGCGAACATGCGTGATCGGGCCCTCAAAGGGCTTTGGTTGGGAGGGTGGTGGAGAGTGGGCCAAAGAACAGGGTGGGCGCGAGTTGGCGTGTGTGTGGGGCGGATGATGCTCGTGTGACGATAGATGATGGAAGGATGGAAGGATGGGGGGAGGGAGGGGGGCAGGAGAGGGAGAGGAGGGGCGTGTACCGATGCACCTGCTATGAGCCGTCCCATGCGTGTCGCGGCTTACCATGCACGCCGCCCCCTTGCATGTGTGCAGGCACCTGCCCCCCGCCCACACACCACGTCCTCGTCCGAAGCCTCGATGCTGGCGTGCCGAAGCGTCTATGAGGAGTGATCAACGCTAAAATACCAGGCCACGGAACCCTAACCCTAAACCCTAGTCCCTGCCCCCCACCCCCCGCCACGCCCTTGTCCGACGCCTCGATGATCGCGTGCTGCAGCTCATCGTTTGCGCGCTTGTACCCGTGGTGCTGCTACCCCAAACTGCTGCT
>VFSX01000600.1:0-25000 GCA_016618255.1 Chlamydomonas sp. UWO 241 | reverse complement strand
CATGCGGCTAGGCTTTGTGAGGAGGTTGTGGCGCAGGGGTTCCCTGCCCCAAGGCGCAGATTATAGATGGCGCAGCAATCAATACACTAGCCGTGCGGCATGGGGCGAGGCGAGGCCCCACCAGCGGGCGGGCACCATAATGGAGATGGCGGTTAAGAACGGGGAATGAGGCTACAGGGAGAGGATACGGGTTACAGATGCCAAAGGGGACGGCGGAACAAGGATCAGCCATAGGTGTCACGGGGAATGGCTAAAGAACGGGAATGAGGCGGGTGGTACGGGTGCTGGCGCGCATGGAGCGCGGCGCGGCGCATGGAGATCGCATGGCGGCGCCCATGCATGGACGAGATTGCTGGCGGGCATACAGGAGATTGCTGGCGGGCATGGAGGAGATTTCTGGCGGGCATACAGGAGATTGCTGGCGGGCGTGGAGGAGATTGCTGGCGGGCATGGAGGAGATTGCTGGAGCCAATGGCGGCGGCGGGACTAGTAGTAGAACACAGGCGCACACCAACAATGCGTTGCTGTCACTACCTGGGTGGTATAGGGTGGATCTGGGGGCCCAGTGTCCTGTCTAGGTCCAGTGCGTGCGCGCGTGTGGGGGTTTACCCTCACCCCTACCAGGTAGCCAGCCAGTTTCCCACTGAAACTGAGTTTAAGGTGTCGGGCGCTAGCGCCGACACCGGTCTGATACATCATACTGGTGTCACACAGACTGTAAGATCCATCATCATCACCTAGACGCTCCTCTCTACCACCCGCAATGCATCACCTGAACCCTCAAACCCGTAACCGCCCTAAATCATACACCAGTCAGTGATTCACCGGCCCTGCGAGCCGTATACCGCTCCGAGCCGGATTTCCCATTTCCCAGAAAACCACCCCACAATTAAAAAAATCCATTCCTCAAACAAAACCAAGCTGCCATGAACCAGCCATGAACCCCGCCAAGGGTTTGGAAACCCTCACTACACCCTCGACTTATCCTCCACCCCTCCTCCTCACCCGGTACAGGACTTCTACAACCTGGTCGACGTCTACCTAGACGCCGTCTTCCACCCGCGCTGCATCACCGACCCCAAGGTCTTTGAGCAGGAGGGGTGGCACTACGAGCTCGACAAGCCCGGCGAGGAGGTCACGTACAAGGGGGTGGTGTTCAACGAGATGAAGGTGCGTTTTCAGGTCGGGTTTAGGCCAGGTTTGGGCGAGTTGAAATGTTGCATCAGAGCATCTACTTGGGCGACTTGGTGTCTGCATGGGCGCGCCGTTCGAGGACAGGAGGCCGAGGTGCGTGGCCTGGATGACAGGGTTCCTTATGTAGCCAGCTCACGTGGCGTGGCCTGGATGACAGGGTCCTTATGTAGCCTGTAGTAGCCAGCTCACGTGGCAACGAGCGTTTGATGGCTGAGGGTCCAGCCCTCACGTTGGGCGAGGAGGTCACGTACGGGCGAGGAGGTCACGTACAAGGGGGTGGTGTTCAACGAGATGAAGGAAAGTGGCCTGGATCCTAGGGTTCAGTGTCTAGGCAGGGTGTTGCGCCTAGGGTTGCGTGTGTTTGGGACGTAATTACGCCGGGCGAGGAGGTCGCGTACAAGGGATTGGTGTTCAACGAGATAAATGTGCATGGCCTGGATGATAGGGTTTTTATATAGCCAGCTCACTTACGGGATTCTAACGAGGGTGCAGTCTCTCTCTCTGGCAAGGCGAGGAGGTCACGTACGGGGGAGTGGTGTTAAACGAGATGAAGGCAGGGGCGCCCTCCCTTGAATTTGTGTACTTCCGCGTTGTGCACCGGCTCTTTGCCCCCTTCCCGCCCCTCAAACTTCACACTCCCCCCTTCAGCAGTCACTCTTCCCGGACAACACGTACCGCCCTTCACACTCAAGACCGTACTACTATTCACACAGGGCGTCTACTCCTCCCCCGACTCTGTCGTGCAGGAGGCACTCTTCCCTCTCCTCAGCACTCTTCCCGCCCCTCACACTTCTCCCTCAACACCTTCTCCACAGCTCCACAGGGCGTCTACTCCTCCCCCGACTCTGTCTACTACCGCGTCGTGCAGCAGTCGCTCTTCCTGGACAACACCTACTGCCCCTCACACCTCTCCCTCAACACCTTCTCCACACCTCCACACCTTATTCGCACAGGGCGTCTATGCCTCCCCCGACTCGGTCTTCTACTGCGTCGTGCAGCAGTCACTCTTCCCGGACAATACCCACCGCCCCTCACACTGTTCACACTTCCCCTCACACTTGCCCCCCCCCCTCACACTGTCCCCTCCACACCTTATTCGAACAGGGCGTCTACTCGTCCCCCGACTCGGTCTACTACCGCGTCGTGCAGCAGTCGCTGTTCCCGGACAACACCTACCGCCACGACAGCGGCGGCGACCCCGTCCAGATCCCCGGCCTCAAGTACCCAGAGTTCCAGGAGTTCCACGCAAAGTACTACTCTGCGTCCAACGCCAGGCTCTGGTTCTACGGCGACGACGACCCGCTCAAGCGCCTGGAGCTGCTCGACAAGGTGCGAGACCGTACGGTGGTGTGGTGTGGTGTGCTGTGCTGTGTTGTGATGTGCTGCGCCGTGCTGCGCTGTGCTTTGCTGTGCTGTGCTGTGCTCTGCTGCGCTGTGCTGTGCGGGTGCTGTGCTGTGCTGCGCCGTGCTGCGCTGTGATGTGATGTGCCGCTCAAGCGCCTGGTGCGAGAACGCACGGCGCTGTGATCTGCTGTGCCGTGATGTGCGGGTGCTGTGCTGTGCTGTGCTGTGCTGCGCTGTGGTGTGTTGTGATGTGCTGCGTCGCTGAAGCGCCTGGAGCTGCTCGACAAGGTGCTGTGTACCTTGTACGGTGCTGTGCTGCGCTGTAAAGTACAGCTCGTGCGTTTTCACTTTGCTGTGCTGTGCCGTTCCGGGCCGCACCGTACCGTGCTATGCTGCGCTGTGTTGTGTTGCGCTGCGCTGCGCTGTACGGTTCTGTGTTTGCTGTGCTGTGCTGTGCTGTACGGTTCTGTGTGTGCTGCGCTGTGCTGTGCTGCCCCCCTCAGAACCTTCACACCCTGAACCGCCCCCTCTCCCCCGACACACAAACACGTCCAGGTCCTGTCTGAGTTTGGCGTCGTTGACGTCAACAGTGCGGTCGAGACGCAGCCGCTGATGGTCGAGCCGCGCCGCGTGGTGCACCACTACTCGGCAGGCGACCTGGAGGAGGGGGAGGTGCCCAAGGTGTGGGCGCGCGCGCGTTTGTGTGCGTGGTGGTCGATTTTACAGTCCGTCGGACGCCTTTGATGGCATGTGCATTTTTCGTGTGTATTTTGCGTGTGCATTCTGCGTGTGCATTTTGCGTCTGCATAATGCGTGTGCATTTTGCGTGTGCATTTTCGCCACATGCCATCGCCACAACCGCCACCACCATGTCACACCCTGCCACTCACGCGTACCTCGGCGTGTGGTGGGTCCTAACCGGCAAGGAGCCCAGCATCCCCAACCCAGAGACCCAGACCCCTGACTTCGGGCCCCAGACCCAAATGCCAATGCCAATGCCAATGCTGAATGCCAATGCCATTGCCCAAATGCCCAGAGCCCGAAACAACCCTTAACCTAGTGCACATCACGTCGCACAATAGGCGTCGCACAATAGCTTTCCTTTTTGCTCTAGGACTACACGTTGGCAGGCAGCCGGCTGGTGGCTACCGCCCCTGACGAGTAATTGTTAGGGCCAGAACTGGACTTGGGTCTAGGCGGTGGTACTAGGACTACAGGTATTCTTTGCTGGAAAGCCGATGTAACTGTAACTGCACATCACCACCCTGCCACACGCGTACGTCGGCGTGTCGTGGGCGCTGCCCAACGAAAACCTCGACACCCAGACTGAGCTCAATGCCTGCTTGGCATCCCTCCCTCAATCCAGACCCAGACCGCATACTTGAGGCCCCAGACCCGGAGACTGAGACTCTGAGACACCCCATTGACGTTTGTGCGTGCCACCATGCCACAGGCGTACGTTGGCGTGTCGTGGGTGCTGACCGACAAGGAGCTCGACACCGAGACTGAGCTCGCGCTCGGCTTCCTCGACTACCTCATGCTCGGCACCAACGCGTCGCCGTTGCGCAAGGTGTGCTTACATGAATGACACGCTTGCTTACGTACTCAGGCGTGTGTGTGTGTGCGAGCGTGCGTGTGCGCGTGCGTGTGTGTGTGCGCGCGCGTGTGGGCTCGGCTTCCTCGACTTGCTCATGCTCGGCACCAACGCGTCGCCGCTGCGCAAGGTATGCTTATATGGATGACATGCTTGCTTACGTACTCAGGCGTTTGTGCGTGTGCGCGTGTTGTGTGTGCGTGTGTGGGTGTGGGTGCGCGCACGTGTGGGCTCGGCTTCCTCGACTTGCTCATGCTCACCAACACGTCGCCGCTGCGCAAGTTAAGGGCTGACGCACACAAAGCAAAGAGCGAGGGCTTGTACGTGTATCTGTGTCCATGGGTGTGCGCGTGTGTGTGCGCGTGTGTCCAAGGGGGTGTGCGTGCGTATGCGTGCGTCCACACCCGGCTTCTTCGACTACCTCATGCTCGGCACCAACGCGTCGCCGCTGCGGAAGGCGTGCGTCACCCTGTGTTTTGATTTTGTGTCTTGAGGGTGTATGCATACAGCAAAAGCAAATGCACGCCGCTTTGCCACGTCCCACCCGTTCGCACGCACAACACACAAAACCGATGTGCAGTCGATGAATGACTCTGGCCTCGGCGCGGCTGTGCTGGGCGGCGGTATCGACACAAACGCCCCCCCTCCCCTCCCTCTCTCTCTCCCTCCCTCGCTCCCTCCCTCTCGCCCTCACTCACACTCGCTCGCACGCTCACACACACACGCGCACACACACGCAAGCCATGCACGAATCTGGCCTGGGCGCCGCCAAGGTATCGACGACACACGCACACACGCGCACGCATACATTCCCTCTCTGTCTCTCTCTCTCTCTCTCTCTCTCTCTCTCTCTCTCTCTCTCTCTCTGTTTCTGACCCATTCACACGCACACACACACACGCACACACACGCACATGCAGGCCATGAACGACTCTGGCCTAGGCGCCGCCGTGATTGGCGGCGGTATCGACGACGAGCTCAAGCAGCCGGTGTTCTCGCTCGGGCTCAAGGGTGTGGACCCTGAGAACATCGAGAAGGTCGAGGCGCTGATCATGGCCAAGCTGGAAGAGCTGGAAAAGGTGGGTTGTGTGAATTGTGTGGACAGTGTGGACGGTGTGGGGTTCGGGGTGAGACACGGTCGAGGCACTCATCATGGCCGATCTGGAGGAGCTGGAGAAGGTGTGCGTTTTTTTGTGTGTGTGTGTGTGTGTGTGGATTGTGTGGATTGTGGGGACAGTGGGGACAGTGTGGGGCTTGGGGTGAGACACGGTCGAGGCGCTGATCATGGCCAAGCTGCAGGTGGGTGCAGCGGTCGACATCCCCCCCCCCCCCCCTTGTCAAAACCTAGTTCCCTGAACGCACGCCTGTTCATACGGGTTGATCGACAGCGGGAAGCCCTCAAAACGCCACGGGATGCCCACAGACGCCCTTCTGGACGGCCAAAGATGCATTCGTGATCGCTAATTTTGATCTCTGATTCTGCAGGTTGGTTTCTCGTCGACC
Source organism: Chlamydomonas sp. UWO 241 (assembly GCA_016618255.1). Taxonomy (NCBI): domain Eukaryota; kingdom Viridiplantae; phylum Chlorophyta; class Chlorophyceae; order Chlamydomonadales; family Chlamydomonadaceae; genus Chlamydomonas; species Chlamydomonas priscui. The sequence continues at coordinate 19,365 of VFSX01000600.1, read as the reverse complement.
GCCGTCGAGGCCGCGATCAACTCGATCGAGTTCTCGCTGCGCGAGAACAACACGGGCAGGTGGGCTTGTGTGTGTGTGTGTGGTGGTGGCGTGCTCTGTCCCTCACGCTGCGCGCAGTTACATACACTTACATCGGTTTTCCAGCAAAGACTACCTCTAGTCCTAGTACCACCGCCTAGACCCAAGTCCAGTTCTGGCCCTAACAATTACTGCGCGCGTGGGTCCACAAGCCCTAAACCCTCCCCTCCTCATTCCCGGACCCACAAACCCTGAACCTTTCCCTGAACCCCGAAGCATATCCCCAAACCCCACCACAGCTTCCCCCGCGGCCTGTCGTTGATGCTGCGCGCTGTCGGCGCGTGGATCTACGACCGCGACCCATTCCAGCCGATCCAGTGGGAGGACGCGCTCAACAGCTTCAAGGTATGAACACTGGTGTGGACACTGGTGTGAAGACTGGTACGGACACTGGTATGAACACTGGTATGGGCACTGCAGGAGTGCAGGAAGCTGGGGAGAGTGTGCTGTGTGTGTGTGTGTGTGTGTGTGTGTGTGTCGAGAGCGGGTGCAATTGGGTTGCAGGACACGCAGTGCCCGCGTTTGTGCCCGGTGCGGAGCTCCCTGCCTTTATGTGCTGCTCCTCCGAAGGCCGAGCCCGCAGGCTGGGGCACCATACGAACTCCCCACCCCTACCTGGACACGCATACCGCCTGCCTTGTGCTGCCCCCCCCCCCTCCCCCCAAGGCGAAGCTCGCGTTGGGATCCGACGTGTCTGCCATGCTCATCCGCAAAGCCCTGGCACGCGCGTCGCCCCTCTCCCTGCTTTGTTATTTTTCTGCCCCACAGGCCAAGCCCCCAGGAGGCTGGATCCTGCTTCCGGGGGGGGGGGGACCATGCGAGCACACACACACACACACACACATACACACAGCCTAACACCCCTGCCTTGCTTTCTTGCTCCCCCCCCGAAGGCCAAGCTCGCGTCGGGCTCCGACGTGTTTGGCCCGCTCATCCGCAAGTACATCCTCGACAACAAGCACCGCGTGTCGGTCACGCTGCTGCCTGATGCCACGCTCGCAAAGGTGGGGTTTAAAATTGCTGCTGCTTTAAGGTCGGGGGTTAAGGTGCTTTAAGGTGTGCGCCATGAAACTCATAGACCTAGCTTAAAATTGGGCTTCAGAGATGGGGATAAGTCGCAAGTCCGCAAAGTACATCCTGACAACCAGCACTGCGTGTGTATCACGCTGCTGCCCGACGCCACGCTCCCAAAGGTGGACTTTTGGGTTGCGTAGCCCAGAACCCAAAGCACGAATATAGCAAGGGGCTAGGGCTTGGTAGTTTAGACGCGAGTCCATCCTCAACAACAAGCACCACGTGTCGAGTAACGCTGCTGCCCAACGCCACGCTCGCTTAGGTGGACTTTGGGGTTGTGCAGCCCAGAACCCATAACACAAATCTAGCTAGGGGGTTGGGCTTGTTAGGTGGGACGCGAGTCCATCCTCAACAAGCACCGTGTGTCAAGTAACGCTGCTGCCCGACGCCACGCTCGCTTAAGTGGACTTTTGGGTTGTGCAGCCCAGAACCCATAACACAAATCTAGCTAGGGGCTAGGGCTTGTTAGGTGAGACGCGAGTCCATCCTCAACAAAAAGCACCGCGTGTGAGATTATGCTGCTGCTCGATGCCGCGCTCGCAAAGGTGGTTTTTTTTAAACCGCAAATACTAAGCTCAGACCGCGCTCTAGCGCAGCTAAAAGGCGTAGTTAAGACGCGAGTCCATCCTCGACAACAAGCAAAGGTGGGGTGGCTGTAAACAGCCCTTCTTAGAACAATAGCAGTCGCATCGGCTTTCCAGCAGAGCCATCTGAGCCCTCAAACCAGAACAAGCCCTTGCCGCATCTTGACACACTGATCAATAGCCTCTGCTGCCGCCTCTGCTACGGTGGAGGTCTAGGGGACACGACCCCGCAGGCTTGTGAAACCCGGCTGTGCCCCCACGGGGAGGAGGTTGCATCCGGAGGCCCAGTGTCCCTGCCTAGGTCCAGCCCCGTCCCACTAGCCCCCCCACCACCAGTAGCCAGCCACCCGCCTGTAGTGCTGGGGCGCTGTACGCCGAGCAAGGTCGAATGCGCTGCCTGTTAGGTACGTCAAGACTGTTAAGGCCATCATCACCCCACCCCCCTCAACCCCAACCCAACAGAGGCGGTCGACAGCGAGGAGAAGGGGCGCCTCGCGTCGCACGTGGCCGGCCTCTCTCGCGACCAGCTTGACCCCTGCCCCTGCTCACACTGACGCATAAACTCACGCACACACACACGCACACACGAACACACACACACGCACACACACACACACACTCGCAGGCTGTCGACAGCGAGAAGGGGTGCCTCGCGTCGCACGTGGCGGGCCTCTCTGGCGACCCACACCCCTGCTCACACTCAACCAACATTAGAGAGAGAGAGAGATATCGTTACAGAGAACTCTGCACGGCAGACCTAGATAGGCTGTTTCTAGTCATCAATTGAGGAGATTCCGTTTGAAGGCGGGAGACCAACCGTGCGCCAGCAAGAGGGTGAACAACCTCATTCGTAAAGCAGTGGGGGAAAGGGGCAGTGGCGGGTCATTGACGGCTGTGTTCGTCAATCCGCCTCGACTGAGTTTAAACTAGGTGTCGGCAGAAGGACTTCCACAGTTGTGGAAATCATGCTGAATGATCCACTCGGTGGTGACTCGCTCGGCGAACTCGGGGCGCTCGGGGATGTCGCGTGTGAAGTTGAAGAGATGGATGTTTGCGGAGGGCGTAGAACGTGACGGAGTGGGCGCAAAAGTCACTGGCGTGAGCCGGAAGAAGGTGATGGCGCCGCCGGCATAGAGCGAAGTCGTGTCCGAACAGCGGTAGTCGTGCAAGTGGGAGGCAGTGGCAGGGAGGCAGCGGGAAGGTAATCGGAGGGTTAGGGAGGGGCGGGGGGCACAAGATGGGGTGGGGTGCAGCGGGGATGGAGGGGTGGAAGACAGGAGAAGGGAGGGAGGAGAGGGGAGAGAGGAGGGAGCCACACTGTGGCCCGGCCACATGGCGCATACATAGGCGCTGGTAGCATGGGGGGGGGTGCATGGGGTGCATGTGCGCGCATGGGGCGCATGGGGAGGGGCAACTCCATGTGACGAGCATGTGGGTGTATGGAGGTCGACGGGGCGGCAGTGGGATAAGCGGTGGGTCTCTTGAGGTGGGGCGTGGGGTCGAATGAACGACTGGGCAGTGGGCGGTGGGCGGGACGGTGGCGGCTGGAGGAACTCGGTAGCTCAAGCGCTGAGCGTTGGCTCGGGCCGCATGGCGGTCGAGGTGATGGCACTGAGATACCTGGGCTCCGTTGTCTGAAGCTGTAGAGCTGCGGGGGGAGGGAAATCTGTGCGGTAGGGCGTCACGTGTTTTTTGCCATGTGGAGGGCGTGCGAGAGAGTGCGGATGGACTGAGTTCCTGGATGCATGCGTCGACTGGCTGCTGAATTGGCAGCCCGACGACAGGGGGCGTACGGAGGAGGAGAGGCGGCGAGAATCGGCGGCGGCATGGGTGAAGGGGGGTCGACGTAGGCGGCGGCGATGACTGCGCGGGCGCAGCGCCCACAGAGTGGGGCGCCCACAGAGTGGGGCGCCCACAGAGTGAACCAACATTCACGCACGCACACACACACACACACACATGCACGCGCGCGCGCACTCGCAGGCTATTGCCAGCGAGGAGGAGGGGCGCCTCGCGTAGCACGTGGCTGGCCTCTCTGGCGACCCACACCCCTGCTCACACTCGACCTACATTCACGCACACGCACACCCCCCCCCACACACACACAGACACACACACACACACGCACACACACACGCACACTCGCAGGCTGTCGACAGTGAGGAGAAGGGGCGCCTCGCATCGCACGTGGCCGGCCTCTCCGGCGACCAGCTAGAGAAGATCGCCGCCGAGACTGCGGAGCTCAGGCTCAGGCAGGAGACGCCAGACACGCCCGAGGCGCTCAAGGTGTGTGTGTGTGTGCGTGGTGTGTGTGTGTGTGTGTGTGGTGCGTGCATTGCAGTAGGGGCTGCCCTGCCACTACGGGACACCCTCTAGCGCGCGCCTGCTGCACATGCCCGTGTGGCATGCACTGGCCACACCGTGCTGCCACGTTGCTGCTGCTGCTGTTGCTGCTGTTGCTGCTGCCACGTTGCTGCTGCTGCTGCTGTTGTTGCCGTTGCTGCTGCCACGTCGCTGCTGTTGCTGTGATTGTTGCTGCTGCTGCCGCTGTTGCCACGTTGCTGCTGTTGCTGCTTCTGCTGTTGCTGATGTTCTTTTGTTGTTTTACTGCCCGCCTTGGCACCTGACCCCCCCCTCCTCCCACGGTGCGTCGCGACGCGCCATCGTACTGACCTCGACCCAGCACCTGACCCCCTCCCCCCACACACACACGCACACACACACACACGCCCTTCCCCCCCCACACACACAGTGCGTCCCGACGCTCCAGCTGACTGACCTCGACCCCAAGATCTCGACCGTCCCCACCGACGTGACCAAGATCGCCGGCGGGTGCGTGTAGGGCTACGTGCTGCATCCGCACACACACACACGCACGCACGCACACACACACACACATCCTTACATACATGCATCATCCATCATCCATGAAAGCTTTGCCTGAGCACCAGCAGCGCCTGTAACAGCAATGCCTTTGCAAGCACACACACACACACACAAATGCACACACACATGCACACGCACGCGCGCACACACACACGTGCACATACACGCACTCACACGCAGGTCCACGCTGCTCACGCACGACCTCTTCACGAATAACATCCTGTATGCCGAGGTGCTGCTCGACATGGGCGGCCTCCCAGGGCACCTGCTGCCGCTCGTGCCGCTCTTCTGCCGCTCGCTCACGCAGGTGCGTGCGTGGTGTGTGTTGTTGTGTGTGTCTGTCTCTCTCATTCTCTCTCCATCTCTCTCTCTCACTCTCTCTCTCTCTGTGTGTGTGCCTCTCTCTCTGCCTGTCTGCCCGTCTGTCTCGTTCTGTCCTCTTCATCTCTTCATCCTCCTTTAGTAGGGACGTTGCTAACCATTCAACGATCGATACGAACCCTTTCTGCGCACCGCGTCCGAGTTTTTTTGTCAAGCTCACCGAGCGCATCGATCCAATCACATACAGACTCCTGGACCCTCGCCCCCACTGCACTACGTGCAACACAACCGAGAGCGCATTCAAACCCAGCCCCGCAACCCTCGGCACCACTGCCACCCACCCATGCAGATGGGCACCGTGTCCAAGTTGTTCGTCAAGCTCACCGAGCGCATCAGACGGGCTCAGCGTGTCGCCCCTACTACACTACTTCACTACTGGCACACAACCGAGCGCATGCAACCCACCCCCTGAACACCTGAACCACTGCATGCAGATGGGCACTGCAAGCGAGTCGTTTGCCGAGCTCACAGAGCGCATCGGATGCAAGACGGACTCGCTAAGCGCCTACATGTTGGCCGCAAGACAACCCCGAACCCTCGCCCCTGCTACGCTTCGTGCACTTAGCCGAAAGCACATTCAAACCTTTAACCCCTCAACCCTCGACACCACTGGACCCCCTAAACCATAAACCCTTAACCCTTTACCCTTAAACCCTAAACCCTCCCCCCACACACACATGCAGATGGGCACCGTGTCCGAGTCGTTTGTCGAGCTGACCGAGCGCATCGGCCGCAAGACGGGTGGGCTCAGCGTGTCGCCGTTCACGTCGCCCGTGCGCGGCAAGACGGAGCCGATTGCCAAGATCATGGTCCGCGGCAAGGCGATGGGGGACAAGGCGGGCGACATGATGCAGGTGCGGGTGTTGGTTGTGGTTTGTGGGTTGTTGCCTGTCGCCGGCAGTTGTTAGGTCGTTGGTTGCTAGGCGGGCACAGGACAGCAGCGGTGGTTGGGGGTGGGCTGCTGGTGAGCCAAGGGCATGGTTCCTAGCAAGGCGATGCGCGACGAGGCGGGCGGGCGACATGATGCAAGTGCGGTCGTGGGTTGTTGATTGCTAGTTGCTGGCTGCCTCCGGCATTTGCACTTAGTTGGGCGCAGTGATGAGCCAGTCGCGACGACCCGTTGTCCTCGGCAAGGCGGGCGACGTGATGCAGGTGCGGTTGGCGGTTGTGGTTGTGGGTTGTTTCCGACAGCTGTTAGGTAGTTGCTTGCTAGTTGGGCACAGGTCAGCAGCAGTGCTTTGGGGGTGGGCTGCTGGTGAGCCAAGGCGATGGTCCGCGGCAAGGCGATGGGAGACGAAGCGGTCGACATGATGCAGGTGCGGCCGCTAGTGCACCTAGTGCATCTAGTGCACTCAAAAGTCGGTTGTTTGTTGCCTCCGACAGTTGTAATTGGTAGGGCGTCTGGTGGGCACATGTCAGCAGTGGATGAGCCGATTGCCGAGACCATGGTCCGCGGCAAGGCGATGGGAGACGAGGCGGGCGTCATGATGCAGGTGCGGTCGTGGGTTGTGGGTTGTCGGCTGTCGGCAGTTGTTAGGTCGTTGGTTGCTAGTTGGGCACAGGTCAGGAGCTGGCAGTTGTAATTGGTAGGTTGTTTGGTGGCCACATGTCAGCAGTGGATGAGCCGATTGCCAAGATCATGGTCCGTGGCAAGGCGATGGGCAACAAGGCGTGCGACTTGATGCAGGTGCGGTCGTGGGTTGTGGTCTGTGGGTTGTGGGTTGTTGGCTGTTCGCTGCCAGCGACAGTTGTTTGATAGCTGGTTGTTAGTTGGGCTCAGGACGGCAAGGCGGAGCCGATCGCAAAGACCGTGGTCCGCGGCAAGGCGATGGGAGACGAGGCGGGCGACATGATGCAGGTGCGGTCGTCGGGTGTGGGTTGCTGGTTGTTAGCTGGGCACAGGTCAATGGTGGTTGGGGGTGTGACCGGCTGCTGGGCTCGTCAACCCGGTGGGGCCTGGTGCATGGCTCTCGTAACGTGTAACACGCGTAACGTGTAACGCGCTTACATGCGTAACACGCGTGTAAGCGCGTTACACTTGACGTGTTGACGCGTACCGTGTACTGCGTAACGTGTTACGCGTTTTTCAGGGTTGAGGATTTAGGGCGCCATGCATGCTATGCGGGGCATTCGGCTTTTTCCCCAGCCGGGGCAGTGGGCGCAGCGATTGGGGCGTGGGATCCTCGCGCCCGCCTCTACTACTACCGCAGCGGATGACGCCCCACACTTTGGCCGTCAACACTTGTGTGACGCTGCCCCCCCCCCCCGCTCCTCCCAACACAGCTGCTCACCGCAAAGCTCGACGACGCGCACAAAACCACCTCGACCTAGATGGGGCCACCTGAACCCCTGACACACACACACACACACACACACACACATACGCAGGTTGTGCGCGACGTGCTGCTCACCGCCAAGCTTGACGACCGCGCGCGCTTCACTCAGATGGTGGCAGAGACCAAGGCCGGCATGGAGTCTGGCGTCATCTCTGGCGGGCACTCGTACGCCGCGCGCCGCCTCAACGCGCAGCAGTCGGTGGCCGGGTGGATGGGAGAGCAGGTGTGTGTGTGTGTGTGTGTGTGTGGTCGTTGTTGCAGTCCGCCGGACGCCTTCGTTGGCGTGTTACGCCGTGCGTGGGGGGTAGGGGGGGAGGTGCCTCAACGCGCAGCAGTCGGTGGCCGGCTGGATGGGAGAGCAGGTGCGTGGGTCTGTTGGTGTGTGTTTGTGTGTGTGGGGGGGGGGGTTAACTCTTTGCAGTCCGCCGGACGCCGTTGTTGGCGCGTTCGTTCTGCGTGTGTGTGTGGGGGGGGGGACTCAACGCGCAGCAGTCGGTGGCCGGGTGGATGGGAGAGCAGGTGTGTAGGTGTGTGCGTGTGTGTGTGTTTGTGTGGGTGATCGTTTTTGCAGTCCGCCGGACGCCTTCGTTGGCGTGTGAGTCGGGCAGGGGGGGAGAGTCGGGGGGGGGGGGGGGGGGGGGGCTCAACGCGCAGCAGTCGGTGGCCGGATGGATGGGAGAGCAGGTGCGTGTGCAGGAGCGGGGGGACTGCGCGCACACAATGTGTGTGCTCACACAGATTGGCAAGCACTCTCACGCACCTGCTGCAGCACACACACACACACACGCACACACGCAGATGGGCGGGCTCGAGCATCCAACCTCCATCCGCACTCACAATTTCTCTCCCCCCACCCACCCACACACACTCTCCCCCCCAAACACACACACACACACTCGCCCCCCTCCTCCAACACACACACGCACCATCCCCTCCCGTAACACACATCTAACGTGCCATCAAAGGCTCCCGACGGACTGTAAAATTGGCGACCACACACACAACACACACGCGCGCGCAGATGGGCGGGCTCGAGTACCTGACCTTCATCCGCACACACACACACACTATCACTTCCCCCCCCCAACACACACACACAAACACACACAAACACACACACACTCACGCAGATGGGCGGGCTCGAGTACCTGACTTTCATCCGCTCGCTCGCCAAGCGCGTCGAGTCAGACTGGGACAGCGTCAAGGCCGACCTCGAGTCGATCCGGAAGGCGCTGCTCAACCGGTGAGTGGTTGTGTGAGTGTGTGTGTGTGTGTTATTTTGATTGTAAGAGTGGCCCGGGCTAGAGAGAGCGGATCATGTGCTGCTGCTAACAACGAAGAAAGGGGGGGGCCCGACTGTTGCAGCGTCAAGGCGGACTTCGAGTCGATCCGCAAGGCGCTGAACAACCAATGAGTCGTTGTGTGTGCGAGTGTTTGTGTGTGTGTGTGTGTGTGTGTGTGCGTGCATCTGTGTGTTTCTTTGGACCGCAAGAGTCCCGTGCTGAGAGAGAGCGGTGCATGTGCACCTGCCCAAACCGGAAAAAGCGCCAAGGTGGACTTCGAGTCGATCCACAAAGCGCTGCTCAGCCGGTGCGTTTTTTCGTTCCTTTTTTTGATACGAGTTCAGGGCACGCAAGGGGAGGGGGCGTTGTGTGGGCTGTGAATGGGGCAGCGGCAAGGCGGGCTTGGAGTCGACCCGCAAGGCGCTGCTCAGCCGTTGAGTGGTCATGTGTGTCCCTCTCACGCTCATGCTCACTCTCACTCTCACTACTCACCACTCACTCGCCCACTCGCCCTCGCCCCCTCGCTCTCCTTCTCTCTCCTCTCTCTCTTCTCTATCTCCCCCGTCGCTCACTCCCTCTCCATAGCCTCCCTCTCTCTCCCTGATCCCCCCACCCCCACCCTCACCCCCACCCCCAATCCGCAGCAACGGCGCCATCGTCAGCCTCAACGGAGACACGTCCACGCTCGCCCGCGCGCAGCCTATCCCTCCCTCTCTTCACTCTCTTTCTGTCCCTCACACTCCCTTGTCTCTCTCCCTCCCTCCCTCTCGCTCTCTCCTTCCCCCTCTTCTCTCTCTCTCCCTTAGCCCCCCCTCCCTCTCCGTAGTCTCCCTCTCTATCCTTCCCTGACACCCCCACCCTCACACCCAACCCCAATCCGCAGCAACGGCGCCATCTTCAACCTCACCGGAGACGCGTCCACGCTCGCCCGCGCGCAGCCGCCCTCTCTCTCTCTCGTTGGCCACTCTCTTTGACACACACACACACGCACACACACACACAATCCGCAGTAACGGCACCACCATAAACCTCACCGGGGACACGTCCACGCTCGCCCGCGCGCAGCCTCTCTCTCTCTCTCTCTCTCTCCCCTCTCTTTTTCTTGTCACTTTCCCACACACACACACACACATGCCCCATTCGCAGCAACGGCGCCATCGTCAACCTCACCGGAGACACGTCCACGCTCGCCCGCGCTCAGCCGCACGTCGAGGAGCTGCTGGCGTCGCTGCCGTCCGGGCCCTCTGGCCTCGTCATGCCGTGGTCGGCGAAGCTGCCGGCCGTCAACGAGGCGTTCACCGTCCCAACGCAGGTACGAACCCCCACCCCCACCCCATGCACACACACCATATCTCTCTGTCTCCCTCTCCGTTTCTTTTGCGCGCTGCCGAGGGGCCCCCTCGCGCCTCGTCATGCCGTGGTAAGCGAAGCTGCCGGCCATCAACGAGGCGTTCACCGTCCCAACGCAGGTACGACCCCCCACACACACACAACACACGCACACACACGCACACACACCATATATATCTTTCCCTTTTCCTCTCTTTTGCGCGCTGCCGAGGGGCCCCATCCCCCCCCCTGGCCTCATCATGCCGTGGTCGGCGAAGCTGCCGGCCGTGAACGAGGCGTTCACCATGCCGACGCAGGTGTGATCCCCCCCCACCACCACACGCGCGCACGCACACACACACGCACACACACACGCGCACGCGCACACACACACGCGTGTGCACACACACACACGCGCACACACACACACACACACACGCAGGTCAGCTTTGTCGGCAAGGGCGGCAACCTGTACGCCAACGGATGCAAGCTGCACGGCTTTCTCTACTCCACACACACACGCACGCACACACACACACACACACAGTTCAGCTACGTCGGCAGGGGCGGCAACCTGTACGCCGACGGGTACAAGCTGCATGGCTTTCTCTACTCCACACACACACGCGCAAACACACACGCGTGCACACACACACACACACACGCAGGTCAGCTACGTCAGCAAGGGCGGCAACCTGTACGCCAACGGGGACAAGCTGCACGGCCCTTAGTACTCCACGCACACACACACACACACGCACACGCCCCCCCCCCCACACACACACGTGCACGCAGGTCAGCTACGCCAGCAAGGGCGGCAACCTGCACGCCGACGGGTACAAGCTGCACGGCTCTCTCTACTCCACACACACACGCACACACACACACGTGCACACACGCACGCACGCACGCGTGCACAGGTCAGCTTTGCGGCAAGGGTGGCAACCTGTACACCGACGGATACAAGCTGCATGGCTCTCTCTACTCTACGCTTACTCACACTCAATCTGGTATAATGCGCCATCACAGGCGTCCGACGGACTGTAAAATCGACCACACGCGCATCCACGCACGCACGCACAGGTCAGCTACGTCGGCAAGGGCGGCAACCTGTACGCCAACGGGTACAAGCTGCACGGCTCAGCATACGTGATCGACAAGTACCTCGGCAACACGTGGCTGTGGGACAGGGTCCGCGTGAGCGGCGGCGCTTACGGAGGCTTCTGCTCGTTCGACCCGCAGTCGGGGTCGTTCCTGCAGCTCTCGTACAGGTGTGTGTGTGTGTGCGTGTGTGTGTGTGTGTGTCGGGTCCGCGTGAGCGGCGGTGCTTACAGAGGGTTCTGCTCGTTCGACCCCCAGTCGGGATCGTTCCTGCAGCTCTCGTACAGGTGTGTGTGTGTGTGTGTGTGTGTGGAGGGTGCGCACGTGTAGGGGGGCAGGGGGGGCTCCTGCCCGACCAGCAGCGGCGCCAATAACGTACAGCCCATGTCACACCGCCAATACCATACAGCCTATGTCACGCACGCCCACGTCAGCCACACGCACACGCGCTCGACCGCGCGCATCCACTCGCACGCAATCACGCGCACAGGGACCCCAACATGGTGGAGAATGTCGCTATCTACGACAGCACCCCCCACCCCCCCACCCCCCACCCCACACACACCCCACACACACACACGCCTTGCTGCCGCTTCTAATGCATTCCCGCCTCCTCCCCCCCACACACCAGGGACCCCAACCTGATGGAGACTGTTGCGTTACGACGGCACACACGCACACACACACACACGCACAAGCACACACACACTGCTGCTGTATCCCCCCCTCCCCCCGCCAGGGACCCCAACCTGATGGAGACTGTCGCGATCTACGATGGCACACACACGCACACACACATACACACACACACACGTGCCATGCTGCTGCTGATGATGGATTCCCGCCTCCTCCCCCCCCCCTGCTCCATGCCAGGGACCCCAACCTGATGGCAGCACACAAATCACACACGCGCACACACACACACTCAACACGCGCGCGCACACACACACACACTGATGAAGTACCCCCCCCCCCCCCCCCAGGGACCCCAACCTGATCAAGACCGTCACGATGTGCGGCAGCACACACACGCACACACACACACACATGCCTTGCTGCTGCTGCTGATGGATTCCCGCCTCCTCCCACCCACCCCCTTCCCCCGCCAGGGACCCCAACCTGATGGAGAGATGTCGCGATCTACAACAGCACACACACGCGCCTTGCTGCCGCTTATAATGCATTCCCGCCTCCCCTTGCCCCAGCCAGGGACCCCAACCTGATGGAGACTGTCAACAGCACACACACACATACACACACACACACACGCCAGGGACCCCAACCTGATGGAGACTGTGGCGATCTATGACGGCTCGGCCGACTACCTGCGCGGCCTAACGCTCGACAAGGACGAGCTCACCAAGGTGGCGTGTTATCTGCGTGGCAGCTGCATGGTAGCTGCATAGTAGCTGCATGGTAGCTGCCGGCTCACGCTCAACAAGGGCGAGCTCACTCCGGGGTGGACTAGTTCAGTGCCCGAACGGCGCTTGCTTTAATCCTGAGTGAGTCAGTCGAGACCCAACCCACACCCAAGACCAAAGACCGAAGACCCTAGACCTAGACTCAGAGCTTTACCATTTCCTTAATTATGTGGATGGCAGCTGCATGGCAATCACTGGGAACTGTCCGCCTACTCAACCCCTACGCCCCACGCCCCCACCCCCTCCATCAACCATGGCATGGGCTATGCAGCCGTTTTCAGCCAGGCGTCGGGCCTAGCGCTGACGTAAGTCGCGGCACTCACACCACTAGTCGCGTCACGGACTGAAGTATCCATCACCGCCACACCATGCACACAGGCAGTCATCGGCACGATGGGAGGCATCGATGCGTACCAGCTGCCCCCCCCCCCCACACACACACACAACCCTTCATGCGTCATGCATGCACCCTGGACCCCTTGAAAAAAAAACTTACCCTAAACCAAAACCCTACAAACCCGCAGGCAATCATCGGCACGATGGGTGACGTCGATGCGCACCAGCTGCCCCCTACCACCCCTCCATGCGTCATGCATGCACTTTTCACCCCTTGAAATTAAAAAATACTGTACCCTAAACCTGCCCTTAACCTTCAAACCAAAACCCTACAAATCCGCAGGCGATCATCGGCACGATGGGCGACATCGATGCGTACCAGCTGCCCGACGCCAAGGGCTACACCGGGCTCTCGCGCTACCTGCTCGGAGTCAGCGATAACGAGCGCCAGGTGCGTGCGTGTGTGTATGTGTGTGTGTGTGTCAGCAACGACGAGCGCCAGGTGCGTGCGTGTGTGTGTGTGTGTGTGTAAATGTGTGTGCGCGTGCACGTGTGTGCGTGCGTGCATGTTTGCGCGCTCTTGCGCTCCCTGCTCTGCATCTCCCTCTCCCTCCCTCTCCTATTCCCCCTCCCTCCCTCCCTCCCTCTCCCCCCCCCCCTTCCCCTCTCCTCTCCCCCCCCCCTGCACCTGCTCTCGCGCACACGCTCCACTCTCCAAACAAACGCAGGCGCGCCGCGACGAGATCCTCGGCACGAGCACCGCTGACTTCAAGGTGCGTGTGTGTGTGTGTGCGTGGCTGGGGGCAGGGATAGGTGTGCGTGGCTGGGGGCAGGGGCGTCGATGGCAGTCGCCCGTCAACACGCGTGTGCACTCGGCTCTGAAGAGCAGCTCACATGCACACGCAAACGCACACACGCACACACATCGGAGCTACGCGCTGGCAGGCATCGGGCTGGTGGCTACCGCCCCTCACAACCGATTGATTAGGGTCAGGACTGGATTTGGGTCTGGGCGGTGGTGCTGGGACTAAAAGATGTCTTTGCCGCAAAGCTTGTGTTGCTGCAACTGTTCCGCCCACACGCGCACACACACACACACACGCATGCACGTACACACTGCAGGCGTTTGCTGACGCGATCGCGACCGTGAGCGGCGACGGCGGCAGGGTTGTCGCCGTCACGAACGCTGAGAAGGCCAAGGCGGTCAGCGACGCCAAGCCCGACTTCTGGACGGTGACCAAGGTTGTGTGATCAACCAACGTCAAACCGGCTGGGCGGCCGCGTTTTGTGGTCCAGGCGGCTGCGCGTCGGACGCTCTTTGCGTGTGTGCATTGTGTGTGCGTGTGTGGTTAGGGAGAGAACAGGATGCCGGCTGGCTGGGGGGACTCAAGTAGCGACTCGGTTTCAGAGCTGTGCGCGGCCCGACGATGACTGGAAGACGTGAGGTCGCTGACGCCTACTCTCTGTCATCTTATACCCCTCCCCCCCCCCCTCTCTCATCCTGTCATATCCTGTAAAATGCATTGCAATTGTGGATTGTAAACTGATTACTTACTTGGTCGAACTCACTTGGTTGGAAAACCAAATGTGTGAACTATACCAGGGTTCCCATCGCCACCGCCTCTCAATTACCCCGGATCGCGTCCTCGTGGTGGTTGGACACGCATGCGGGGGACGTTGAGGCAAGGGGGGGCGGCATCGCGCGCGGTGTGTGTGCGGCCCCTCCAGGGAGCATGCTGCGTCAGGTCGACCCCACGCCCCCAGCGATGTCCTGTTGCCCGCGTGGCCGAGCAGGACCTGGAGGAGGACTACGATGAGGGGGTGGAGGCATCGACGTCGCTGACAGAGGGGACGAGTCTCTATGACAGGGAGCAGTACATGTGGGATGGAGGAGACAACTCGTACGCCATGAACAACAAGAACAACCAGGAGCCCGACTTCAACGACCCGAACTGGTACAAGAAGGTCACGGTGAGAGAGCACGATTGGTTGTGTGTCGATGTATCGCTGTTTTTTGCATGGCGGCGGTTGTCGCGTCCTCTCCGCTCACCCCAGCCCTTGAAATGCCCCGCAGGACTGGAACGACTTCTGGAACTACCAGAAATGTGAGAGGGGGGGCGCTAGCAGGGGAGGTGGTGGGAAGGGTTGCGAGCGCATGCATGCATGCATGGGGCCATGCGGCCTTTGCATGCGGCCCGCAGCGGGCTGCCACCTCTCGAAGCCCCCCACCCCACCCCCCACCCACGCCTGGCCTCTCTCGACCGACCATGCATCCGCAGGGGACATGGAGATAGAGGGCCTGGACGACGAGCACGACGTGGGCGGCAACCCAGTGTGCAGCGAGCAGCGCGTGATGCGCATGTTTGCGGCGATCAAGGACGTGCGGCTACGGGGGGAGGTCATGCAGTGGATGCCGCCGGCGCTTTACCGCGAGCACTACACGCAGTGGGAGAACTCGCCCGTGCTGCCCGAGCGCCAGCCCATGAACCCCGACTTCAGCCACAACGACCTGCGCGCGCTGAGCGAGAAGCGGCAGCGCAAGGCCATCATGGACGCAGAGTGGCGGCGGCGGCAGGCGCTCATCGGCGTCCTCAGGTACCCGGACCCCTACGAGCTGGACGTGCGGCTCGACCCGCACGCCCAAGAGGTGCGCACCAGTGTTTCCGTTAGCCAACCCGCAACCCGACAACGTGCACTTTCGGGTTGAGATAGGCCGCTTCGGACTGGCAGGCCGGGTTGAGATTGCGCGAATTTCGATCCGAAAAGTGTGGAAATCGTCATATTCACACTTTTCCCCACAAAAAATCGCCTCCCTCGGGTTCAGATTGGCGGAATGAGCGACAGGCGCGGGTGAGCAGTCATTTCCCCAAAATCCTTAGCGGAACCACTGGTGCACACCCGACCTGGGTGGGGGCGGGGCGGGGGTATGGGGGGGGCACGCTGAGCGTTTGGCAATGCGAGCACCCCGTTTCTTGCCACTACTGCTGCGCACCAACTGTGTCTCAACATGATCCCACCGCACTGGGCTGCACGCCAGCTGCCTCACCCCTGCCCTCCCGATGCAACACCGCGCATCCAGGTGCGCGCAACGTACTGGAGCCCAGAGCAGTGGCGGTCGCTCATCACGATGGACGGGATGGGCGCCAACCCGGAGGACCACCTGGCGTTTGTGGAGAACCCGCTCGTGCCGGTCGACTACGTGCAGACGGTGGGCGTGTACTGGGTCGAGGAGACGGAGGACTTCTTGGAGTCGATCGGGCACCTGGCGACGGCCGAGGAGGAGGGGCGCTTCGACACCGAGGTCATCATCGACGCGCTCGACGCGATGGGCCTGACAGAGTCCGACCTGCTGGAGCAGGCGATCGCGCTGGAGGACATCACTGAGGAGGAGATGCAGATGCTCGAGGACGACGACAACGACGACGATTACGAGGATGAGGACGAGGACGAAGATGGGATGGTCGAGGTGCAAGACGGCGACGGGTACTAGATAACATGATGTTTGAGGCCACAAGCCAGTAAGGATTAGCCGTGCTGCTGTTGTAGCACGCGACGTAACCAGGAGACCCCTGGACGCAACACCACGATTGTGTGATGGCAGGGCTCGGCACAGCGCTTGCTCCCCGCCACAGCGTGCGCCCGCACGCCAACAGTGCGCGCCCGCACGCCAACATCAGAGCGGCTGTGGTCGCATCAGTTGACACAGCGTTGGGTGTGCAGCCTGCACAGTGGTGCTGCTTGCTTGGCGCCCGCCACCAAGTGTGGATGGCGTTACCGTGGGCTACTTGTAGCTTGACCTTTTGTGGGCCTTGAGCCTTGATTCTCTAAGTCCCACTGGAGCTTTGGAACCGTACGTGTGACCGCCAGAAGTGGATTGTAAAACTCTCATCATCATCTCATCATCATGTTGAATGCGAGGCCGCCAAACTTCCCAAGCCGGAGTGTGATCATACCTCCAATCCTTCGCACTACACTGGCGCGCCTGCCTGCACACCACCCGCGTGGTTATAGTGGCGCGCAATTGCGCACTTGATTCATCGACGGCATATCTCTCCTGCCTCTTCGAAGTCGTCCTCGTCCTCCGCCTTCGTGACGCGGCTTCGCCCTCGTGTCGTGTGCTACAGTACACTCACTCCGACACGCCGCAAGCGACGGACGTGAGCATGGCGGGCATGGCGCGCATGTGTTACTTGCCGCTGCAAATCGCATGCCCGTCACCATCGCCCATGCTGCGCACCCAAGCTGCCAAGATGAGGGAGGGGATGCGAAGCCTGCGCGCTTGCATGCGCGCAGAGCCTGCCATTGTGCAGTGCGTTCGCCCTCCATGCACGCACCCCATGCACCCATCAGCACCATGGCATGCATGACTCGCAGCTTGCCATGCCAGCTTTACACACCAAGTCCCTTCGACTCCATGTACCACCACATACCAGTCGTGCCTGTCCTCTCCACCGCTCGCAGGCACGTTGCGCACGAAGCCTCAACTCCCCCGCCGAGACTTGAGGAACCTGGTGCGAAAACTTGGCGCGAACGCTGACGCTGCTTAACAGAAGCTGGCGGCGTCTGTGATTGCGGAACTGTTTCTTGATGAGAGTCCTGAAAACCTGGCCGCCATTGTTGCCGCCGGAGCCGTCCCTGCACTGGTGCAGCTGCTGCGGGCTGGCTACGATGATGAAGCGCACCTGGCTGCAGCAACATCACTGTGGGGCCTCGCTACGAGCGCCGAGATTGCGCTCACTATCGTTGCTGCTGGAGCCGTTCCCTCCACTGGTGCAGCTGCTGGGTCCTGGCTCTTCAGCTGCGGTGCAGCAGGGGGCAGCAGGTGCACTCCAGTTCCTTGCTGAGAATGCAGAGAATGCAGTCACCATTGCTGCTGCCGGAGCCATCCCTCAACTGGTTCGGCTGCTGGGGCCTAGCTCTGCTGTGCAGGGGGGGGCGGCAGGATATCCCCTAGAAGCAGTTAGGACCTACTTTGGAGGCGTCGCACAATAGCTCTCCTTTTTGCTCTGGGACTACACGTTGGCAGGCAGCCGGCTGGTGGCTACCGCCCCTCACAAGTACTTGTTAGGGCCAGAACTGGACTTGGGTCTAGGCGGTGGTACTAGGACTAGAGGTAGTCTTTGCAGGAAAGCCGATGTACCTGTAACTGAGCTGGGTCATGCGAGAACAAACATAAATCGTCGGCATACATCAGCATTACTATGCGCTCAACCGACGACGACAACACAGAGCCGCCGGCTAGGGTCACGACTGACACGCCAGCCCCCTCTGGCATCATGTCTAGCGCCATTTTCACTATGTGGTCAATAAAAAACATTGAACAACACAGGAGCAATGACGCACCCCTGTCGCACACCAGACGACACGAGGAATTCGTGCCCGAGTTTCCCAGCCAGCCGCACGACAGCTGCGGTGTTGGTGTGAAGATCCTCCAACAGATCAATAATGTGCGGATGAACACTATATAATCTAAGGACTCTCCACAGTGCCGCACGGTTTATGCAATCGTAAGCTTTGGAATAGTCGACAAATGCCACAGCCATGCATTGTTTGTACTCGGCATGTGCCGCGCTCAGCGAGCGCAGATGCAGCAAGAGCGCTGGGAAACATCGCGCTGGATGCTGAGAGTGCGCACACCATCACTGCTGCTGGTGCCATCCCCCTACTGGTGCAGCTGCTGGGGCCCGGCTCTCCAGCTGACGCGCACAGTGCTGCATCCGGAGCGCTGATGAGCCTCGCTCTGGGCTGTGCTGAGGCTGTGGCCGCCATCGCTGCTGCCGGTGCCATCTCTCCGCTGGTGCAGCTGCTGCGGCCTGGCTCTCCACTTGATATTCAGAAGACGGTTGCAGGAGCACTGATGGCACTTGGGTTTTACCATCCCGAGAACCGCGCCGCCATTGACGCTGCGGCAGCCCGTGAAAACGTGGTGGCGAAGATGAGGGAGGTTGGCGTTCGCTGGGACTTCTGACGTGGAATGAGCTCTCACTGCTGGACAGGCTGGTTGGTCAGGCTGGTTGGCTGTGGGTGAGAGAGCAGGTGTGCGGGTGAAGGCCTGGGTGTGTGGGGGTGGAATACGCCTGGAGCATTGCAACCAAGTTTGGGCTGGTGTGAGAGCGGGGAGGCCAGCATCATCTGCGGTTGTGGTGCATCGTGTGCGCTGCATGACTGTGTGTGTTCTTTGTGTGCGTGCCATGGTACAGCAGCATAATAACAACATTGGAAGGTGTTTTCTCTCTCTGGTGTAAGGAAGGACGTGGTGTCTGGGCACTTGCACTCGTCAATGCATGCACGCGCGTGATGCACACGTCTTGCCGCATGCACACGCATGTGATGCACAAGTCTTGCCGCAAGGCTGGTCAGGAAGTCTAGGGCTGTGCCGCAAGGCACTTTCTCTTCCTGAGGGTTGGAGGTGTGGACCCTCCCACCCACACACCGACGTAACAAGTAACAAGTAACACGGGGTTTCCAGCTAAGCAGGCTACTCTTCTACTAGAGACACCCGCCGATACTCCAGCACACTTAAGTACAGAGTACCGCCGGCTCCCGGCCGATAGAC
>VFSX01000229.1:225000-279208 GCA_016618255.1 Chlamydomonas sp. UWO 241 | reverse complement strand
CGCCCACATCATCGCTGTCTCCCAGGCTGGCTCGAGCTCCCTGTCTTGGGGGCGCACGCACACATAGCACGCTGGCAGACGTCGCAGCGCAAGCCGTCAGCACTCTGATTGCACCCGACATCCCTGATCAACCAACGAAAAGAGCATCAGCACTTTTGATGTGGCAGCAGAGTGAAAAGGAGAAAGATGAGAGAGAGGGGCGACTAGGATTTGAATGCGTGTCGGCGCCACACCTCGCGACAGCTGGGCCCACCTCCGCCCATTCCCCCCCACGGCCCCAGAACGACTGCCACCGACGCCTGCACGCGCTGTCTCTCCACGCCGACGTCCGTCAGCCGCGTGTGCGTGCCTGCCTTTTGCACCTGCCGACCGCCTCCGGCTCTCTTCGTTTTCTGTTCGCAGCCCCAGGTGAGCGTGCCTGAGAACGCTATCGCACGTCAGCCTGATCACTCGTCACAGCGTCGCACCTTGTGAATCGCGCGTGGCAGGACGCGTGCCAGGCCATGAAGGGGAGAGGCAGGCACATGGGTGGCGCATGTGTCCGCGCTGCATGCCAGCGCGCCAGCCGGCGGACCGCCAGACAGCCTGGTGCTCCATGCACTGCTGCTCCAGCAAATCCACACAGCCTTGGCTATGTACGCGTGCCAGGTCACGCAGGGTAGAGGCGAGGCGCATGCGATGATGGGTGGCGCATGGAGACGTGCGCGACCGCCTGCATGCCCTTACGTTGTTGCAACTTGCGCCAGTGCCTGCCACCCCACACGCACAGCAGCCTGCACTTCTCCAGTAAAACCACAACCACACAGCCGCGGCCATAAAGAGCACTCAATGAAATGTGCTGCGCCGTGGCTCTCTGGCTCACGATTGCCTGCCCTCCTGCCTGCCCGCAGCCGCACCCCGATGTCTCACCCCACGAGCCGGAAGGAGATGAAGAAGCTGGTGAAGAAGCTTGGAGCAAGTGCTCAGCCTGGCGAGCGGCAGCAGGCTATGATGACGATGTCTCGGGTGCTTGTCGCTGCGGGAAACCAAGGCATTCATGCGACGATCGCTGCTGCCGGTGCCATCCCTCCTCTGGTGCAGCTGCTGCGGCGTGGCTCGACAGACGAGGCACACCCGGTGATGGCAGCAGGAGTGCTGGGGTGCCTGGCTGGGAATGATGAGGTCGCAGTCTCCATCGCTGCTGCCAGTGCCATCCCTCCACTGGTGCAGCTACTCAAGGATGGCTCAGCTGGGGGACAAGCAATGGCGGCAGATGCCCTGGCGGCCCTAGCTGGCAACAATGCTGCCAGGGTGGCCACCATCGCTGCTGCCGGTGCCATCCCTGTGCTGATGCACCTGACAAGGCCTGGATCTCAAGCCAAAGTGAAGGGGAAGGCGGCGTATGTGATGAGCTTCCTCTCTGCCAATTCAGAGCACGCAGCCACCATCGCTGCTGCCGGTGCCATCGCATCTGGTGCAGCTGCTACAGCCTGGCGCTACTACACTGGCACAGCATGCTGCGTCAGGAGTGCTGGTGGCCATTGTCAACGAAGATGCTGCGCATGCCGCCACCATCACTGCTGCCGGTGCCATCCCACATCTGGTGCAGCTGCTTGGGCCTGGGACTTCTGCTGACTCACTGCGGATAATCACAGCACTGCTGGGCACCCTGGTTCAGACTGACGACATCGCCATCTTGGCCGCTGCTGCTGGTGCCATCCCTCCCCTGGTGTAGCTACTGGGGGATGGATCTCCAGCTGGGGTACAGTACCATGCAGTCGCAATGCTGCTGCTGCTTGCTGTGAAGGTCGGGAGCGCTGCTACCATCGCTGCTGCTGGTGGCATCCCTCCACTTGTGCGGCTGCTGTGGCCACACTCTGATGCTCGCATTCACGAGGTCGCAACGTGCTGCACCACATTGTAGGGGTCGATGACCAGGCGGTTAAGGTTGCGATCGCTGCAGCGGGTGCAATCCCTCCACTGGTGCGGATGCTGCAGCCTGAAAGCACAGTTGCGATGCAGGTGGCAGCAGTCGCAATTCTGGTCCTCCTGGCTCACACTGCTGACATTGCAGTCACCATAGTCGATGACGGTGTCATCCCTCCCCTGGTGCAGATGCTGGGGCCTGGCTCACATCCTAAGCAGCAGAAGATGGCAGCCACTGTACTGGACCCGCTTGTCAAGAACGCTGACATCTCGGTTTCCATCGCTGCTGCCGGCGCCATCCCTCTTCTGGTGCAGCTGATCCAGGCGATGGTGCAGTGCACTGCAACCTCGGTGCTCGGTCAACTTGCTGCTGCGAACGCTGAGAATGCGGACAGCGCCGTTGCTACTGGTGCAGTTACAGTTACATCGGCTTTCCAGCAAAGACTACCTCTAGTCCTAGTACCACCGCCTAGACCCAAGTCCAGTGCTGGCCCTAACAATTACTTGTGAGGGCCGGTAGCCACCAGCCGGCTGCCTGCCAACGTGTAGTCCCAGAGCAAAAAAGGAGAGCTATTGTGCGACGCCTCCAAAAAAGGTCCTAACTGCTTCTAGGGGATAGGGGGTCAATTGGCGCTTGCCAATCTACTTGACCGCCGTGGTGGAGGGGCCGGCGCCCGAGGGGCAGCCGGACCGTACACCACGGCTCTCCACCCGACCCTATCTTGAGCACGCTCAAACGCCGTGTCCGAAAAAGTCTTCCAATCAGAACGAGTGCCACAAGTTTCGCCTAGCTGCTGAATCAGTAGCTTAAGAAAATAGTGTCGGGAGGAGGTGGGAGGCCGGCCTTGCTGCCGAGCCACATCCATTGTGCAGTCAAAAGTCGTACGAGGAAGACGAGAAGCCGGCATGCGCATCACATGGCCTAGCCACTGCATTGATCGCTTTGCCACAAGGCTCTCAATTGGCTCAGTGTCGCACGCCTGCCAATTATAAGTTAATCTGTGCCGGTCGACCAGGCGCACACCCAGAATGCGACGAAGGCAGTTAGAGTGGGCAACCTCCAATCGAGTCGGTTGTGTTTTAGTAGGGGCCCATGTTTCGCAGCCGTACAGAAAGTGGGGCAGCACGAAAGTGTTGTAAACCCGCATCTTAGACTGCACTTGCATCTTCTGGCTGGCCCAAATCTTATCAAAAGACGCAAACACGCCCAGCGCGCGACCGACTCGCACACCGATCTCCTTTTCCACACCACCACTCTGGGTAATCCAACTCCCTAGATACTTAAATGCAGAGACGGTCTTCACTTCACCACCAGCCAGCGCAAACGTGGGCAGATCCGCGTCAAAATCTGCTGGCCAAATCATCACTTCTGTCTGGCGGCGTTGATTTGCATGCCAAAGCTAGAGGACACTTTGTCAAGGATTTTCAGCATAAGCGCCAACTGAGCTGGGTCATGCGAGAACAAACATAAATCGTCGGCATCCATCAGCATTACTATGCGCTCAACCGACGACGACAACACAGAGCCGCCGGCTCGGGTCACGACTGACACGCCAGCCCCCTCTGGCATCATGTCTAGCGCCTTTTTCACTATGTGGTCAATAAAAACATTAAACAACACAGGAGCAATGACGCACCCCTGTCGCACACCAGACGACACGGGTAATTCGTGCCCGATTTTCCCAGCCAGCCGCACGGCAGCTGCGGTGTTGGTGTGAAGATCCTCCAACAGATCAATAATGTGCGGATGAACACTATATAATCTAAAGACTCTCTGCTGCTGGTGCAGTGCCCCTCATTGTGCGGCTGCTTGGACCAGACTCTCCAGATTTCGTGCATCAGGAAGCAGCGTCGGTTTACGACTTTGCTCAGTATGTTGAGATTGCTGCCATCTTCGCAGATGCCGGTGCCATTCCGCATCTGGTGCGGCTGCTGGGGACGGGCTCACCAATCGATGTGCAGCAGGAAGCAGCGGCAGCGATGCGCCGTTTGGTTCAGCTTGACGACATTGCAGCCGCCTTCGCCGCTGCTGGTGCTATCCTGCCTCTGGTTCAGCTACTCGGGGTCGAATCCCCATCTTCCATTGTGCAGTGGCTTGCCATGGTATCTTTGAAGCGCCTTGCCCTGACTCCTGAGAATGCGGCATCCATCGCTGCTGCAGGTTCCATCCCTCGTCTGGTGCGGCTGCTGCGGCCTCGCTTTGCACCTCATATTCAGATCAATGCGATGGCCGTGCTGAACTATCTCACATTCACATCAATGCAATGGCCCTGCTGAACTACCTCGCTGTGCGTGCTGACATTGCAAACACGATTGCTACAGTTGGCGCCATCCCTCTACTGGTGGAGCTGCTGGGTGCAGATTCCTCAGATGAGGTGCAGGGGCGGGCCGCTGCACTGCTGGCCTGCCTAGCTGACACTGATGACATCACGGTGGACATTGTTGCTGCTGGAGCCATTCCTCTGCTGGTGCAGCTGTTTCGGTCTGGCTGCGATGTGGAGGCGAAGGCGGCCGCGACAGCAGCCCTGAGGGCACTTACTCACAGCAGTGACGAGCACCGTGCCGCCATCGCTGCCGCCGCTGCCAGTGCTGACCTGCTGCACGCGATGAAGGGGCTGGGTTTCTGATCAGGCAACTGCAACTGCAGCAGCCCTGAGGACACTTGCGCACAGCAGTGACGAGAACTGCGCCGCCGCAAGTGCCGACCTGCTGCAGGCAATGGAGGGGCTGGGCCTCTTTGCTCAGGCAGCTGCAACTGCAGCAGCCCTGAGGGCACTCTCGCACAGCAGTGACGAGGACCGCGCCGCCGTCGCCGCAAGTGCTGACCTGCTGCACGAGATGGAGGCCTCTCTGATCAGGCAGCTGCAAATCCAAAAAAAATGACGGCAATCGCTCACCGTAGTAACGAGCACCGTGCCTCCATTACAGCCAATGCCAGCTCCCACCTTGAACATATGATGGAGGGGCTGGGCCTTTGATCAGCCATGGCTGTAGCTGGCGCGGTCCTCCTCACTTGTCATGCTGATGCTGACGCAGGCGCACAGTCCTCCTCTCTCATCATGCTGACGCTGACTTGTCTATCTGGATGGGAGCAACGGGTTGTTCGGTGGGATCGCGGATGGGGGTGATGGGCGACTAATGATGGGCGACTTTGGCAGTGTTGACGTGGGGGGCAGGGTGAGCAACGCGCCATGTGGGGGATGGGCCAGTTACATGGAGGCTAAATACATGTAGTGCTGCGGAGATCACATTGTTTACCAGATGATCACGAGTGCGCCGTGCAGTACTGGCACATGAACAACTCAGCAACGGATCCGAGCTTGCAGCGTTTTCCTGGAGCAGTTCCCTTCTCAGCAATGCACCCGAAGCAACTTACACGCGGGCACAAGCGGCAGAGTTGCCTGATCGAAGACCTCAATATGCAAAAAATCGCTGCACAGCGGACTCACGTTTACGTGCCACACAAGCCACACGTGCGCCGGTACTGCTCAACATTAACTGGCACGGTCACGTGGGGCCACCCAGCAGCGCTCTTGCCACAGGAGGGCGTTTTGTACACCCCCGCGCGCTCCCTCACGCGGACGCTTGCAGCGGCCCCGCGTTGTGGAACGTGCCGCACGTGCGTCTGAAGTGCGCGACGTCGCTCACGGCCCTTGGCTTCCCAGCTGGTCCGCAGAACTCGGTGGCTAGGTCCTCAACCTCCTCCACCGCCGCCGCCACCTCCTCAACCGCCGCCTCCAACGCCACCACTGCCGCGCCCAGCTCGACCACCGCAGCCTCCGACGCCTCCACCACCACCGCTTTGCCCCTGGATGTTTCGGCGCTGCCCACCACTGCGACGACCAACTTGCGTCGCCCGCCGCTCGCGTCTGCACGCACACGCGTGTGTGTGTGTGTGTGGTGGGGGGGGGGTGAGTGAGTGTGTGCGTGGGGGTGGGGTGGTGGGGGGGGGAGGAGGCGGGGCGGTGGGAGGCAAGCGTGGCCGCACCTGCACGCGTAAACGGCCAGAACCAGCGTCGCCCGCCCTTGCCGTCAGACAACACCGAGCGCGCGAATCCCATCAGGTCACGGCGCGTGAGCGAGCGCAGGTGGTCGACCTGGGTGGGTGCGTGTGGTGGTGTGTGGGTGTGCGCTCGAGTGCAGCGTGACCCTCACAATTTGTGCGTGTGTGCGTGCGTTTGTGCGTGTGTGCGTGTGTGTTTTGTTATGCCACCCACCTCCTGCTGCTGCCTGTCAAACACGAGCGTCCCGTGGAAGACCTCGGACCAGTATCGCCCCGCGAGCTCGCGCAGCGTCTTTGGGCGCTCGAGCTTCGTCTTGGAGAGTTCCTCGACTGCCTTGACCAGGCCCCCCTTGCGCACGCGCTCGCGCAGCACGCGCGAGAGGCAGTCGCCCACAAAGGCGTCGACGCGGTGCGCGAGCGTCGACGCGCCGAACGCGTTGGACTGGATCACGAATTGTGTGAGCTGCACGCGGTGCTCAAACTTGGAGAACATCGACACAATGTAGCCGAGCTGCATGCGCGCGTGGGGCGTGTGGGGCGCGTGTGTGCATAGTGCTTGATTGTGAGGTTGGAGGCACGGGTTTGGTTTGCTTGTTCAGGTGCCAGCGCCACTCTGCGAGGCTACCCGTCCCATCCCTTCACGTCCCTTCCTTTCTCGTCCCGTCCCGTCTTGTCCCGTCCCGTCAACTCCCCTCGCGCCCTTCCGTTTTGGGCAGCGTTTGCTCCACCCAACGCACCTGCTGCTGCGTGCGCAGCGTGTTGAAGGCGTCGCGCTTGAGCAGCTGAACGAGCAGCTGGTGCAGCGCGTTGCGGCGCAGCTCGTCCGGGCCGACCTGGTAAGTGACGACGACCGCGCTGTTCTCGTCCGAGGGGTTTGGTCCCCGCTCAACGAAGAGCACGCCCCCGGGGCACTCGGCAGCGTCCGGCATTGCGAGCACGCGCGTGTCGCGTGCCTGCAACATGAAGCAAAGTTTGGGGGTTAGCAAGGTTCGACGCCTAGAAGGCTGCTCCAAACAGGCCGAGAACACAGTGACCAGGGTCGACGGAACACAATGAGGCATCCGTGTGGTAGGGTGGTCGAGGGACACGCACCTCGGTAGCGAAGAGCGGGCGGGCGGAGAGCCCCGGGGGCCCGGCTCGCAGCAGGGAGTTGAGCTGGCCAGCCATGGCGTCGACTTCGGTCTGTGGGATGTTGCCGACGCACAGTCCGACGACGTGCACCCTGCGTGCAGTGCGTCGTGTGTGGTATGCGTGGGTTTCCGTCCACTAGGTTCTGGAGATGAACCAATCTCTGGTGGGGTGTCGTCTACACTGGTCGGTGAGTCCGGCAGTCTGTTTGCCGCACTCACTTGGACAGCAGGCGCTTCGAGACGAACTCCGTGAGCTGCTCCGCCCCGATGCCCGGCGCCACTTCGAGGTACTCTTCCACGCGCCACCGCGACAGGTTGAGCAGCAGCTCCTGGCGGTACATGGCCCACTGGTACGGCTGCTGGAAGCGCATGTTGCGGTACGCCTTCATCGTCTGCTCCTTGATCACGGCCAGGCGGTCCGGCTTGGCCTGCACGAGTGTCCGTGCATTGGCGTGTGTGCAGTTGTGAGAGAGCCTGAGACTGTACCTGTTTGCTTCTCTGCAGCGAGTGACTGCCTTCGTCTGCTCCTTGATCACGGCCAGGCAATGCCGGAGTCAGGCAGTGGCATGCGCCCGCGCATTCGTGCTGTTGAATGGTGACGTTGTGAACTTGCGTTGCAATATGTGTGAATTTGAACATGTGCACGTCACAACCCCCCTTTCCTCCCCCCCCCCCGCGTGCCAAGCAGGTGCCAAGCAGGTGCCAAGCAGGTGCCACGCAGGTGCTCCGTCGGCGCCGCAACGCCGCACCGTGAAGTGCACGACCCGTTTCAGCACCTCCTCCAGCAGCACGAGCAGCTTGTGGTTGTAGCCATTAACTGCGACCGTGAAGCCCGTGCGGTGCTCTGTCACCGAGTACGCCAGGCCAGCCAGCGACGCATCGTACGCGAGTTCATTCAGACCGTCTTCGACCAGGGAGGCAAACAGGCGTGTCATGACAGCGCACTCGGGCGAGCTGTGCGCGTTGGGGGGAGAGGAGTTGAAGGTGTGAGTTGAGAGGGGTTGCGTGTGTGTCGAGAGGAGTGCCGACAGGGGGGGGAGGGAGGATGTGAACGCGTGCTAGAGGGGTTGGGTAGGATAAGGAACCCCTGATGCGTGCCTCGCCCATGGTCGTGGCGGTCGTTGAACGGGTCGCCTGCGGCAGTGTTCTTGTTTTCAGCGTTTGGAGCCGGATTTGGGAGCCACGCAGCTGGATTGTCAGTCGAATGGCAGTCAACACATTCACTCACTTTGGAATTCGCCCCCCCCCCGATGCTACTCAATACTGGGTTATGAAGACATCCACGGACAGCTGGTGATGAGGGCTTTCAGATGCTACATTTGATCTGACCTGAAACGGCCAGGAGCTCCTGCAATTTGGATCTCCGAGGATGCCCCCTGGGAAGCCACACTCATCCATGATGTTGTGGAACGAGATGGGATCGGCAATAACTCAAGCGAATGAGCGAGCGGGCCACGAAAAAAAAAAATAGGGTTTGCTGTTTGGCCGCCCTGGGGGGAAGTTCACTGGGGGAGGCCCGCTGCAGGCTCAGTGTATTTGGGCGATGAGACATGCACCAGAGAGCAGAGGCCGTGCCCTCAGGTGTATAAGTCATGGAAGCTGTGAACAATACCCCTAGGACACCCCTTGGAAACCCCTTGGAAACCACCCTTGGAAACACCCCAAGGACACCCCTTGGAAGCCGTGATAAACACCCCTAGGACACCCCTTGGAGGCACACTCACCCAAGATGTTGTGGAACGAGATGTGCGTACGGCAATAACTTGCTGCAGGCTCAGTGTATTTGGGCGATGAGACATGCACCAGAGAGCAGAGTCCCTGAGGGATCCTGAGGCGACAGCAAGGAAGCTGTGAGAAACACCCCTAGGATGACATGGGGCAAATTCGCTCACGTTGGACCTTGTCCCCCCAGAACCTACTCAATACTGGGCTGCTGATAACTATGAAGGCATCCACGGACAGCTGGTGATGAGGCCTTTCAGACGCTACATTTGGTCCTGGTGACCTGAAACGGCCAGGAACTCCTGCAATTTGGATCTCCTAGGACGCCCCCCGTGGGAAGCACACCAGTGATTTCCATTTCGGCTCTAAACCAGCCATTTGGCTGTATTCCGGTGGTACTTTGACCTTGCACACAGCTCAACCCATCCAATGGATTGTGAGTCTGACAGGCCTGCCAGACAGAGCTCGTCAACAGCTTTCCAATGACCTATGTATGAGGACAAACGGTGAATGGGAGGTAAACGGTCAACGCAGTCAAAGCAAAATCCGGCTGTGGAATAATTAATTAAAAGTCCTGAAAAGGAAATCAGTGAAGCCACACCCACCCATGATGTTGTGGAACGAGATGTGCGTAAGGCACGAGAGTTCGTTGGCCCACGTCTCCACAACCTGTGAATGTGGGGCATGTGTATGTGTGTGTGCGTGTGTGTGCATGTGTGTGCGTGTGTGTTTGTGTGTGTATGTGTGTTCACATGTGCGTGTGTGTGTGTGTGTGTGTGTGTGTGTGCGTGTGTGCGTGCACGTCTGTGAGCCTGGGCATGAAGGTGCTCGGGCTCTACGCGCCGCGGACGGTCGTATATGCCTTCAGAGGTGCTCCTGACTGTCATGTTCGGATGCCCTATACTAGAGACCAGCCCCATCGTCTGATCCGCGCAATTAAATGAGCCGCCTGAGGCACCGCCTGAGGCGTTGGGAATGTGGTAGTGCGGGGTAGGGTTTTGGTCAGAGGTGTCCCTTTACTAGGGAGCACGGTCGTATGCGCCTCCAGAGGTGTCCCTGGCTGTAATGTTCGAATGCCCTGTACCAGGGTTTCTGTCAGAGGCATCGCTGCCCTACCACATTCCCAACGCCTGAGGCGGCGCCTCAGGCGACGCATTTACTTGCGCGGATCAGGCGGAGCCTCAGGCGCGCCGACCGCCTCAGGCGTCGCATGACGCGCACCCCTGATCGCCCCAGGCGCCGCGTTAGGCGTTTAGGGCTTTAGAGTTTTAGCCGAGTCCTCTATGCCTTCAGAGGAAATAAAGAGGGACAGAGAGAGACGGGCAGAGAGAGGCAAAGAGCGAGAGAGAGAGACCCAGAGAAGCACAAGAGAGACAGAGTGTAAGAGAGAGAGTGTCCCTGACTATCAAATCCAACACCAAGCCCGACTTACGTAGGGGTCTCCTCCGAGCCTCATTGCTCCAGTGGTGGCGCAGTCGATGCACAGGGACCAGTCGGTGACGCTCTTGACGAGGGACGCGTTGGCGCAGCGGAGGTAATCCTACGCAGGCAAAATGTTTGACAGGGTTGAGTATATCGGGTTTTAGGGTTGAGGATTTGCGACCCGCTTATTTGTTGCAGGGTAGAGTGCTGTTTCAGTGGAGCGTCGATGCACAGGGACCAGTAAGTGATGTCCTTGACAAGAGACGTGTTAACGCAGCGGAGGTAATCATGTGTGCATTAGGAGAGGGGGGGAGTTTGGTGTGTGTGTGCCTGTGTGTGTGTGTGCGTGCGTTTGTGTGTGTGTGTGTGTGTGTGCGTGTGTGTGTGTGTGTGTGTGTGTGTGTATGTGTGTGGTCGATTTTACAGTCCGTCGGACGCCTTTGATGGCGCATTAGACCCTAGACCCTGTGTGTGTGTGTGCGTGTGTGCGTGTGTGGTCACACAGGGACCAGTCAGTGACGCTCTTGACAAGGGACGCGTTGGCGTAGCGGAGGTCATCCTGTGCGCATGTGTGTGTGTGTGGGGTAGTGTGTGTGTGTGTGTGTGTGTGTGTTCCCTCCCCTCCTCCTCCTCCACTTTCGCCCCCCCTCCCCCTTCCCCCCCTCCTTCACATACACACCCTTGCCTCCCCTCCCTCTCTGAGCGAGGTGGTCTCCGCGATCAAATCCCTCAGGAACTCTGCCCCCGGCTTTGACGACATCACCTCCCCCCTCCTCAAACACGGCGGCACCGCAACCGCAACCGCCCTCCACCAGATCATCCTTACCTGTTGGAACACCACCTCCATCCCCGCCGCGTGAAACCAAGCAGACATCTGCCCCCTCTACAAGGGCGCATCCTCAGGCCCACCCACGCGCAGCAAGTCCTACCGCGGCATCTCCCTCCTGCCCATCGCTGGCAAGGTCTACACTCACATTCTCCTCAACCGCCTCAAGCTCCAGCTGGAGCCCACCCTCCACACTTCCCAGTTTGGCTTCCGTCCGGGCCGTGGCACCTTCGATGCCATCTTCACCCTACGACGCCTCCAAGAGGAGTCACACCGCGCCCGCGCCCCCCTCCATGTGGCTTACGTCGACCTGTCCAAGGCGTTCGACAGTGTCCACCACGCCGCCCTTTGGAAAACCCTCCTCCACCGCGGTGCGCACCCTGCCCTCGTCGCACGCATCGAAAGCCTCTACTCTGGTGCCACCGCCAGAGCCCGAGTCAATGGTGCATACTCCGCCCCTTTCCCTCTCAAAGCTGGCGTCAAGCAAGGCTGCCCCCTCTCCCCCCTCGTCTTCAATGTCTACATTAACACAGTTGTCCGGTCCCTGATTACCCGGCTCCCCAACGCTGGCATTCAAATTGGCTACATGATCGACGGAAAACTGTACACCCCTGAGTCCCGCAAGGACTTTTTGACCACCATCCTCCCCCTCCTTCTCTACGCCGACGACATCGCCCTGCTCGCGCCTTCCGAGGAAGACCTCCGCACCATGCTCACCCTCCTCGACCGCATCTGTTCAGACCTGGCCCTTGCGATCAACTACGACAAAACCGTGGCACAATCCCTCGGCCACCCTTCTGCCCACACCGTCCCCTCCGCCCCTATGACCATCCCCTCCAACTCCTCATCTACCCCCCACCTGGTCCACTCCACCTCCAAATTCAAATACCTGGGAAGTGTTCTGTCCTCTCCCGCCGCCCCTTCTGATGACGCTCCCAACACGTCTGATTCCGACATCCTCGACTCAGAGATCTCACGCCGGATCGGAAGTGCCTGGTACGCCTTCAACCGTCTCACTCCCCGGTTCTGGAACTCCAACTCAATCTCTCCCACTACCAAGATCCACCTCTACAACGCCTTTGTGATATCTGCGCTACTGTATGGCTGCCAGACATAGACGTTGAACAAGGCCCACATCCACTGACTTGAAGTAACCCACAACCGTTTCCTCCGCCTCATCAAGGGCATCCCTCCTCACACCACAGAGCACACTTCCACCGCCACGATGCATGCCTCCCCCCCTTGTACGTTCCCCATCATCGACACGATCAACAAGCACCATGCTACGTTCATCGGCTCCCTCATCCGCCGCCTCCCACCTCCCCCGTCCCCCTGCCCCTCCATCTCCACACACCCGCCCGTCCCTTCTCCCCTCCCACTCCCTCCCGACATCATGTACCCCCCCACTGCCGCCCTTTTCGCGTACCGCCGACCGGACATGACTTCGCTCTATGCCGGCGGCGCCATCACATCCTACCGGCTCAGCGCCGGCAACTTTTTCGCTCACTCCGTCGAAGTTCCGTTCCTCCGCAAACACACACTTTTCCAACTTCAAACGCGACATTTCCAAGCACCCCGAGTTCATGGACCTCTTGTCCAAGCGAGTCACCCCCGAGTGGATCCTCTTAGCGAAATTTCCACAACTGTGGATGTCAATATGCGGAGACCTAGTTTAAACTCAGTCGAAGCGGAGTGACGAACACAGCCGTCAGTGACCCGCATTTGCCCCTTTCTCTCACTGCTTTTTGAATGAGGTTATTCACCCTCTTGTTGGCGCACGGTTGGTCACCCGCCTCCAAATGGAATCTCCTCAATGATGACCAGAAACAGCCTATCTAGGTCTGCCGTGCAGAGTTCTCTGCAACGACATCTCTCTCTCTCTCTCTCTCTCTCTCTCTCTCTCTCTCTCTCTCTCTCTCTCTCTGTGTGCGTGTGACACGGTATCCGCACCAGTCTCCAGGAGGACTCTCCCGCTCCCCCCTTCTCCACGCCGGTGACCCGTCATTGGGCATTACCGACTGCGGAATCGTTCCGACTCACTCTGCCTAGAGAATCAGGGAATTTCGAGTAAACCCACCGACGGGGGGAATGGCTCTAGCTCACCTCTCTGCCTTGTGACACTCAATGTGTCACTAAACAGCAACAACAATTTTAACAACATCTACAACAACATCAACAAAATCAAAAACAACAACAATAACAACAACATCAACAACAACAACCCTATCCCCCTCCCCGCCCTGCCCGCGCAGGCGAGACGTCGTTTGATGTCGACGTCGATCGTGGGGGCAGCGGCGGCAGTGGAGTGTTCCCATGGGAATCGTTCCGACTGGCTCCTGCCTTGCAACTCCCATTTGTTTGTTAATAAACGCCCCTCACCCCCCCATCATCCCCCTCCCCGCCATGCCCGCGCAGGCGAGCCGTCATTTGATGGCGGTGTCGATCGTGGCGGCGGCGGCGACAGTGGAGTGTTGCCATGGGAATAGTTCCGACTGGCCTCTCCCTTGCAGTTCTCATTGTGTTGTTCCTAATCGACCCCCCCCCCCCGTCCCCCTCCCGGCCATGCCTGCGCAGGCGAGCCGTCATTTGATGTCGGTGTCGATGATGGCGACGGTGGCGGCAGTGGACTGTTCCCATGGGGATCGTTCCGACTGGCCCCTGCCTTGCAACTCTCAGTTCTTTGCTACTACCACACCCCCCCCCTCGCCCCGCCCCCCTCCCTGCCCGTCCCGCGCAGGCGACCCGTCGTTTGATGGCGGTGGCGATAATAGCGGCGGTGGCGGTGGCAGTGGATATTTCTCAGAGGATGGCCAGGCAAAGGCAGCACCCACGATGAAGGAGCTGTTGGTGAGTGTGGTAGTGTTGACCCCTTACGAGACACCCTCCTAATAACCTTAACCCACTGCAACAACACACAACCCAATCAAAATCCCCCAACGCAGTGATCCACGGCGCAGTGCACTATGATCTTGGGAGCGCACCAACCAGTAGTGCCCTTAGCACCCCCGCAGCCGCAGTGCAAGCTGTGAAATTTAGGGGGGAACTGCGGGGGTGAATCGCTGGATTTCCGCTTCAAAAAAAGTGCGAAATACGAAGATTTTCACACTTTTCCGCCAAGAACGACTCATGCGGGTGCACTTCGGCGTGTTCCCTCCTGGTGCGGGGGCAAACAGGAAATTCTTGGTATCCGACTATGACACCACTGGCACCAACGGACCCCGGTGAAGCGCATGCCCCGTGTGTGATCTCTAGAAGAGCTTGGCTTGAACAGCGACAGAGTGCTGATTCAAATAGCACCAACCGCACCCCCCTACAGGCCACCTCCACCAAAACCGACGACGAGAAGGCGGGCGCCATCATGACAGCCATGCTGAGAAAGCCCCCTTCCACAATCACACACACAAACATCTAACGGACGGACTGGGTAATCAAAAACAACACACACCAACATGCACAAGAAAACTCCGCAACGCGCCACTACAACCCACCTCCAAAAACTGCATCCCCACCAGGCCACCTTAACCAAAACCAACGAGGAGAAGGCTGGTGCCATCATGACGGCCATGCTGGGGAAAGCCCCCCCACCCCAAGCCCAGCCCACACTCAGGACATCTACCACTAGGGGCCCCCTTGGAGACTCCTACAACCCAAAACACACACACGCGCACACACACACACACACACAGAGACACACATGCAACCAGGCCACTTCCACCAAAACCGACGAGGAGAAGGCGGGGGCCATCATGACAGCAAGGTTCAAAACGGCACAAACACACACACACGCACACACACACACAACCAGGCTACCTCCACCAAAACCGACGAGGAGAAGGCGGGGGCCATCATAATGGCATGGTTCAAAACGGCACACACACACACACACACACAACCAGGCCACCTCCACCAAAACCGACGAGGAGAAAGCGGGGGCTATTATGACGGCAATGTTCAAAACGGCTCGCGGCGATAACCAGGCAGGCGTTAGCCTAGGTGTTTCTCAGGCTCCGGCGGCGCGTGCGACACAGGAGCAAGGTGCGTGTGTGAGGGGGGGGGGGCTGTGTGTGCGTGTGTGTGGAGGGGGGCGGCAACAACGCACGCACGTACGCACACACACACACACACACACACACACTCTGCAGTCTACTTTGACAAGCGCGGCGAGGGAGAGTCGTTTGGCGAGGCCTCGTTCTTCACAGACACCCCAAGTCACGAGGCGGTGATGACGTGCAGCGTGGTGCGTCTGCTGCTCGTGTCGCGCGCGACGTTTGAGGGGCTCCTCGATCAGGTGTGTTTGTGTGTGTGTGTGTGTGTGTGTATGTGTGTGTGTGTGCGCGTGTGCATGTGTCTGTATGTGTGTGTGGCATGTATGTCATGCAGCGTTGTGCGCCTGCTGCTCGTGTCGCGTGCGGCGTTCGAGGGGCTCCTCGATCAGGTGTGTGTGTGTGTGTGTGTGTGTGTGTGTGTGTGTGTGCGTGTTCGTGTGTGCGTGTGGGTGTATGTGCGTGCATGCGTGTGTGGCGTGTATGCCGTGCAGCGTGGTGCGGCTGCTGCTCGTGTCGCTCGCGACGTTTGAGGGGCTCCTCGATCAGGTTTGTGTGCGTGCGTGTGTTTGTGCGCGTGCGTGTGTGCGTGTGGGTGTATGTGTGTGCGTGTGCGTGTGTCGGTCTTGACGTAAAGCGTTTTGTGGCTGCAGCTCGTGTCGCGCGCGACGTTCGAGGGGCTGCTCGATACCCGCCACCCCCTCAAAATAAATCCCGATCACCGGTCGCTCCATGATGGAGCTGCTCCACGACTGCGACACACCACTGCTGTCACCTGTTTTTTTTGCACACAATGCAAATCTGGACGGAGAAAAACAAAAGATGCCCCCGTCCAACCCCGCTCCCCACCTACCTACCCTGCAACCGCGCCGCCCCAAAACAGTTCCCGATCGCCGGACGCTCCATGATGGAAGAGGTGCTCCACGACTGCGACGAGCGCATCGAGGACGAGCTGGCGGAGATTGACCCGGAGGACCGCGCCACCATCATCAACACGATCATGGGTGAGTGATATCCTAGTACATAGTCTCATGCGCGTCATCATCACTAGTTGTTTAATGGAAACAGAATGTCTATAGCAATCGCCTTTATTACCAGTGCATTTTGCCCACTTTGAATGCATAGTTATTAACCCGGACGACCGCGACACCAACGTCAACACGATCATGGGTGAGTCCCCTCTTGCGCTCTGACAGGTGGTATGCTCTGACTTCCCCTTTGAACTCTGCATGCGTGGTGCCAGCAGCCGTGCGTGCGGATCTTGTCCAGCCACTTTTTTTGGTTTGCAGAAAGCAGAGAAAGACCCGGAGGACCGCGCCACCGTTATCAACACAATCATGGGTAAGTTTCTGTGTGCCTGTAGGGGTGTCGGGGTAGGGGGCTGTGCCCCTAGTTGATGTTACACAGTCTGGCACACGCCTTGGTGGTGTCCAAAAGCAGGCAGCATCCGGCGTCACCGCCAGTTGTGATTTGTCTAAGGAAGAATGCAATGTAACTGACCCGGACAAACGCGCCACCCTCATCAACACGATCATGGGTGATTCCCCCCTCAGTTCCTGGCAGGTTTTTTGTGCTCGCTGGTCGAGCCGTAACTCTGGGCCTGAATGTTGCCGCCAGCCGTGCACGCGGATCTCGCCCAGCCAGTGCGGCGGCAGTTGTTTTTTGTGGTGAGGCAGAAAGCAGAGATGAACCCGGAGGACCGCGCCACCGTCATCAACACGATCATGGGTGAGTGGCATCCTAGTGCATTGGGGGTGCCCAGCAGACAGCAGCACAACCAGCAGCATCGCTGGTGCATCTGCATCTGAGAAGGCATCAGGCGAGAGGACCGCGCCACCATCATCAACACGATCATGCTTGGGTCATGTGGATGTGCGCGAGTCATGTGCGTGCGTGCATGCCCCCCCACAACTGCTCCGCGCTCCTGTCCAACAGGCGCGCCTGATTTCGCCACGGCTGACCGCTCCCATTGGCTCAGGATGGCCCGCAACTGTCGCACACCACAAACAAGACCGTGGCTGCTCATCAGTCACGTCAAATCGGCGCCGCAAAAAAGACCAGCCAGGCCACCCCGGCAGACCAAAACATCGGTCACATGCATATGTGCGTCCCCCTCAACCGCTGTCACTTCCAATCGGCGCAGCTGACCCCCCCCCCAGACCGATGTATCGACCACATGTATTTTTGCCCCCCCCCCCCCCAACCGCAGTCGTGTCCAAAAGGCGCAGCGAGACGGGGGACTTGCTCCTGTCGCAGCTGGCCAAATCGACATGCTGCATGCATTACTTTGGGTCCCTCAACTGACACACACCAGCAACACTGTGCCCCCCCCCCCACCCGCAGTCGTGTCCAATCGGCGCAGCAAGAAGGCGGACCTACTGCTGTCGCGTCTGCCCCCTCCCCCATGGCAGTCTCTGTATGCATGCGATGATGCAGGTTAGCCCACAACTCACGCGCACTTACAATGTGCCCGCACATGTGCAGTCATGTCCAATCGACGCAGCGAGAAGGCGGACCTGCTCCTGTCGCAGCTGACCCCGCGCCAGACCGCGCGCCTCGACATGCTGCGCAACGTCAAGCGAGGCGTGCAGCTGTTCTCTGACCAACACGACGACCAGCGGACCGCAAAGCTGCTGAGCCACGTGGCAAAGGCGAGCGCGGGGAGCATGGCAGGGCATAGATAGGGTACAGATTTGGGTGTTTAGAAACAAGAAAGCGGTAGGGCGCAACGTCGAGTGGGGCGTGCAACATTCATTGCACCAGCACGACAACCAGCGCACCGCAAAGCTGCTGAGCCACGTGGCAAAGGCGAGTGTGGGGAGCATGCCAGGGTTTGGTGGCATGCGTGGCGCTGCATGGCAGGTGTAGCAGTGTTGAAGATTTTCTTAGAAAGAATAATACAGGCAGGGTTTAGGGCGCAGCGTCAAGCGCGGCGTGCAGCAGATCTCTGACCAGCACGACGACCAGCGCACCGCAAAGCTGCTGAGCCACGTGGCAAAGGCGAGCGCAGAGAGCATGGCAGGGTATAGGGTACAGATTTTAGTGTTTACAAACAAGGAAACGGTAGGGCGCAACGTGACGTGCGACGTGCAGCAGTCCTTGGGCCAGCGCGACGACCAGCGCACCGCACAGCTGCTTAGGCACGTCGCAAAGGTGAGTGTGCCAAGTCGTATGGCATGTAACATGTGCCATGTACCATATACCATGTGCCATTGTGCCATGTTGTGCTATGTGGCACAACAGTGTTCCCAAACATATCTGAATTGTCAGTCAAACGCGACGGCCGGCCCCCCCACCTCCGGAACAACACGCTCCCTCCCTCCCTCGCTCCCTCGCTCCCTCCCCCCCCCTCCCTCCCTCCTTCTCTCTCCTTCCAACACCCCCACCCCCCACCGATCAATATGCATGAGCTCAAGACGCTGCTCTCCCAGGGAATGTCCCCCGACGCGGCGTCCCGCCCTCTCCCTCTCTCTCCCTCGCTGTCTCACCCCCACCCCCAACACACACACACAGACACACACACACAAACACACACACACACACAGAACAATATACACGAAGTCAAGACGCTACTATCCCAGGGAATGTCCCCCGACGCGGCATCCCACTCTCTCTCTCTCTCCCTCACTGTCTCTATCCGCCTCCCTCACACACACACACACACACGCACACACACACGCACACAGACAGACACACACACACTCACACACACACACACACACACACACAGAACAATATACACGAAGTCAAGACGCTGCTATCCCAAGGAATGTCCCCGGACGCGGCGTCCCACCCCGACGCGCGCACTGGCCTCCACATCGCGTCAGCCGAGGGCCACACACACATGGCGCGGCTGCTGCTCGAGTCGGGGGCCAACCCGATGGTGTGCGACCGCTTCGTCCGCACGCCCCTGCTGGAGGCTGCGCGGAACGGGCATGACGACATGCTGGCTCTTCTTAGAGAGTACAAGGTGTGTGTGTGTGTGTGTGTGTGTGTGTGTGTGTGTGTGCACGCGTGTGTGTGTGCACGCGTGTGTGTGTGTGTGCACGTGTGTGTGTGTTGTGTGTGTGTGTGCGTGTGTGTGTGTGTGCACGGGTGTGTGTGTGTGTGTGCACGGGTGTGTGTGTGTGTGTATGTGTGCGTGATTGTGTGCGCGACCGCTTCGTTCGCACGCCCCTGCTGGAGGCTGTGCATAACGGGCACGACGGCGTGCTTGCGCTGCTGAGGGAGTATAAGGTGTGTGTGTGTGTGTGTGTGTGTGTGCGTGTGTGTGAGTGTGTGTGCGCATGCGTGTGTGTGTGTGTGTGTGTGTGTAAGTATGCAACCATTCCACCACGTTCGAGCTGTGTGGGGCAGTCGGCAGCGGCAACCTCGATCCACTCCCCCCCCTCTCACACACAGACACACGCACACACACACGCGCACCCCCACCCCCCCAAAATGGCGCTTGAATATTCAAACGCAGGCGTCGCTCCACACCGACAACCTGACAACAGCCGTCGAGCTCTGTGGTGCCGTCAGCAGCACGCACACTGCCCCCCCTCCCCAACTTGTATTTTGAACGTTCCAACCCATGTTAACGTCCTCAAATCTTCACCCTAAACCACAAACGCGCAGGCGTCGCTCCGGACCGACAACCTGACAACAGCCGTCGAGCTGAGTGGGGCAGTCAGCAACATGAACACTCCCTCCCCCCCCCCCTTGTATTTTGAACGTTCCGACCCATGTTTATGTCCTCAAATCTCCACCCTTAACCACAAATGCGTAGGCGTCGCACCGAACCGACAACCTGGCAACAGCCGTCGAGCTGTGCGGGGCAGTCAGCAGCATGACGCCGCCCCCCCCCCCCCCAGCGTGTATTTCGAACTTTCCAACCCTTGTTTACGTCCTCGAATCTTCACATTCAACCACAAATGCGCAGGTGTTGCACCGAACCGACAACCTGACAGCCGCTGTCGAGCTCTGCAGTGCCGTCAGCAGTATGAACACCCCTTCCACCCACCTCACCCCCACCCCCAAACGTGTACATTGAACGTTCCCACCCATGTTAACATCCTCAAATCTCCACCCTAAACCGCAAATGTGCAGGCGTCGCTCCGCACCGACAACCTCACGACAGCCGTCGAGCTCTGCGGTGCAGTCAGCAGCGCACGCACCCCAACCCACTCCTCCACCCGCAATTTGTTTTGATACCCCAACCACATTTTGTCCCGGAATCAAGTCCCTTAACCCTCTACCACACCCTAAACCACACCCTAAACCCTCTACCACACCCTAAACCCTCTCCCTAAACCCTCTACCACACGTATGCAGGCGTCTCTCCGCACCGACAACCTCACGACCGTTGTGGAGCTCTGCGGTGCCGTCAGCAGCGGCGACCTCAATCCACTCCCCAACGCAAAAAAAAAAACTTTCAACGTCCTTGGATATACACCCTGGACCCTCTACCACACGTACGCAGGCGTCGCTGCGAACCGACAACCTCACGACCGTGGTGGAGCTCTGCAGTGCCGTCAGCAGCGGCGACCTCAATCCACTCCCCAACGCAAAAAAAAAACTTTCAACGTCCTTGGATATACACCCTGGACCCTCTACCACACGTACGCAGGCGTCGCTGCGAACCGACAACCTCACGACCGTGGTGGAGCTCTGCAGTGCCGTCAGCAGCGGCGACCTCAATCCACTCCCCAACGCAAAAAAAAAATCAACGTCCTTGGATATACACCCTGGACCCTCTACCACACGTACGCAGGCGTCGCTGCGAACCGACAACCTCACGACCGTGGTGGAGCTCTGCGGTGCCGTCAACAGCGGCGACCTCAATCCACTCCCCCATGCAAAAAAAAAAAAAAACTTCAACGTCCTTGGATATACACCCTGGACCCTCTACCACACGTACGCAGGCGTCGCTCCGCACCGACAACCTGACAACAGCCGTCGAGCTCTGTGGCGCCATCAGCAACGGCGACCTCATGTATGTGCGACGGCTGCTGCGAGCGGGCGTCGACCCAGAAATGACGGTCACCGATATGCGGACTGCGCTGCACATCGCGGCCGCGGAGGGGGACCTGCGATCAGTGAAGGTGTGTGTGGGGGGGGGTGCGTGTGTGTGGGGTGTGTGTGTGTGTGCGGCGGCTGCTGCGAGCGGGCGTCGACCCAGAAATGACGGTCACCGATATGCAGACTGCGCTGCACATCGCGGCCGCCGAGGGGGACCTGCGATCAGTGAAGGTGTGTGTGGGGTGGGTGTTGGGGTGTGTGTGCAACGGCTGCTGCGAGCAGGCGTCGACCCAGAAATGACGGTCACCGATATGCGGACCGCGCTGCACATCGCAGCGGCGGAGGGGGATTTCCCATCCGTGAGGGTGCGTGGGGGGGGGGGCATGTGTGTGTTTGCGTGTGTGTGTGAGTGTGTGTATGTGTGTGTGAGTGTGTGTGCGTGTGTGTGTGTGTACGTGCGGCTGCTGCTGCGAGCGGGGGTGGACCCAGAGATGACGGTCACCGATATGCGGACCGCGCTGCATGTTGCGGCCGCGGAGTGGGACCTGCGATCAGTGCGGGTGCGTGTGTGTCTGTTTGGGTGTTGGGTGGGTGGGTGGGTGCGTGTGTGTGTGTGCGGCTGCTGCTGCTGCTGCTAGCGGGGTGGACCCAGAAATGATGGTCACTGATATGCGGACCGCGCTGCATGTCGCGGTTGCGGAGGGGGACCTGCGATCAGTGCGGGTGCGTCTGTGTGTGTTTGGGTGGGTGGGTGTTAGCGTGTGTGTGTGTGTGTGTGCGGCTGCTGCTGCTAGCGGGGTTGGACCCAGAAATGATGGTCACCGATATGCGGACTGCGCCGCACATAGCTGCGGCTGAGAAGGACCTGCGCTCAGTGAGGGTGCGTGTGTGAGGGGGGGCGGGGGCATGTGTGTGTGGGGGGGTGGGGTGGGGTGCGGCGGCTGCTGCGAGCGGGTGTGGACCCAGAAATATCAGTCACCAATATGTGGACCGCGCTGCACGTTGCGGCCGCGGAGGGGGACCTGCAATCTGTGAGGGTGCGTGTGTGAAGGGAGGGGGAGGGGCGTGTGGGGGTGTGCGCGTGTGCGCGTGTGTGGGGGGGGGCGGCTGCTGCTGCGAGTGGGTGTGGACCCAGAAATGACGGTCACCAATATGAGGACCGCGCGGCGGCCGGGGGGGATTTGCGATCTGTGAGGGTGTGTGTGGGGGCATTGATTTCCTTTTCATGCTCTTTGATCATTTTCCACAGCCATCTGACTGAAATCTTGATTATTTCCGCTGGTTGCTGGTAGGCTGGCGCGCTGCGTGGCCTTGCGGGCTCTCCTAGTAGAGCCCCCCTAGACGTTTACTCTAGGCCTTAATTCACGCCCCAGGGTCCTCCGGGCGCGTACGTGTAAAACCTGTAAAACCTCGATTATTTCCGACTGTTTTTTTTCCGACCAAACCCCCAAACCCATACAGGTGCTCGTGGAGGAGGGCGCGGCGCTGATCGACCTCACCGACCGATGGGGACAGACACCGCTTGACAACGCAAAGGCGGCGGGCGCGCACGCGGTGCGTGTGCGTGGCATGCATGCCGTGCTTGGCTGTGCGACCTCGGGTTCAGGCTGCAGGCTGCAGTGCCAGTGTGTGTTGCGTGGGCGCTCTGCGCTTGCTCGCTTGCATACCACACCGATTCAATGCAGCTGGGCACAGCGATACGCAGCGGTGCGTGTGTGTGGCATGCATGCCGTGCTTGACTTTGTGGCTTGGGGTTGAAACTAAATAGATTTCAGGGTGAAGTGCCAGTGTCTGCGTGGGCGTCCTGCGCTTGCGCGCTCGCATACAATCACAATTCGACGAGTCACTTCCATCTGCACTGACACACACGCGCACACGCACGCACGCACATGCACGCACCTACAGACAGACGGTGTGTTTGCGCGCACATTGACACTCAACGATCTAGCCTGCCAGCCACACACACACCCAGCAACACGCACACACACACGCACACACACGCACACACATACACACGCACACATATACGCAGGTTGTTGCATACCTTCAGCCAATGATGGACACGGCGAAAGGCACACACACACACACACACACACAGCCGCACACACACACACACACACACAGACACACACACACACACAGGGGGACACACCCAGCGACACACACACACACACACACGCCACCCCCCCTCACACACACACAGGTTGTCGCATACCTGCAGCCGATGATGGACACGGCAACAGAGCTGCGGGCTGCATGTAACGACCAGCAGCGAGTTGCCAGGTGATGGATGTTATAATTGGGGACACCTTTGGACTATGGACTGTGTTTGACACGCAGGGGGCCAACACGTAGGCACCTCACTGGGGTGCCTACAGTGACTTCCTTTTTGGCTCTACACAGCCATTTGGCTATTTTCCGGCTGTACTTTCACCTTGCACACAGCTCAACCCATCCAGTGGATTGTTAGTCTAACAAGCCCACCAGACAGAGCACGTCAACAGCTTTCAAATTCCCTATGAGGACAAACGGTCAAAGGGAGGTCAACGGTCAACGCAGTCAAAGCAAAATCCGGCTGTAGAATAAATAATTAAAAGTCATGAAAAGGAAATCACTGGGTGCCTGGCTACTGGATCCCGGTGTTGTTTTCTAGTTTGGTAGATGAGGGTTGTGCTTCAGCTGCGCCTTGGTCTCGGGTCCCGTGCACACACACACACACACACACACACACACGCGCATGCGTGCATTCGCAAAC
This sequence comes from Chlamydomonas sp. UWO 241, assembly GCA_016618255.1. Classification (NCBI taxonomy): domain Eukaryota; kingdom Viridiplantae; phylum Chlorophyta; class Chlorophyceae; order Chlamydomonadales; family Chlamydomonadaceae; genus Chlamydomonas; species Chlamydomonas priscui. Next base: position 255,402 of record VFSX01000229.1, on the reverse strand, counting down.
ACGTCCACACGCACACATACACCCGCACGCATGCAGGCACACGCGCATTCACACACGCCCCCCCCGCCCCGCACACACACACACACGCACGCACACACACACACGCAGCTGGCTGCGTGCAGCGGCCACTGGCGACCTGTCCACGATCAACACAATGATCACGCAGCGCATCAACCCTGACGTCACCTCGCGCACGCACGGCGGGCGCACGGCGCTTATGTTGGCAGGTGCGGCTGCCTTGTAGCATGACTTCGTAGTACCTGGAGGGGTGCACAGACTTTGCTGATCCTAGGACATGTTTGTACCTTCCAATAGAATGTAAAAATAGCAGATGATGTCAAAGTCGCGACGCGCACGCACGGCGGGCGCACGGCGGTCATGGTGGAAGGTGCGACTGCGGTCGCAGTTGGCCTATGTGGCATCAAGTGTGTCGTGCACACACGTGTTGTTTGGTTTGTGGCTGGGTTTATGGCAGGTTCAGTGCTCGCTCTGTTGTGAAAATTAGAGGATGCCAACAGTCACATCGCGCACGCATGGCGGGCGCACGGCGCTCATAGTGGCAGGTGCGGTCGACTTTGTGGCACCTGAAAGGGCGTGCAGACTTTGCTGAATCTAAACCGTCGGTTTAGCGTAAATCGTCGGTTTAGGTCATGTTGGTTGCTTTCACTAGAATCAAAAACAGCAGATGATGTCAAAGTCGCGACGCGCACGCACGGCGGGCGCACGGCGGTCATGGTCGCAGGTGCGGTTGCCTTGTAGCATGACTTCGTAGTACCTGGAGGGGTGCATAGACTGTGTTGTTCGGTTACGGGCAGGTTCAGGGCAGGTTTAGGGCTGCCGGTCCAATACACAACATATGCAGGCGATGGCGTCGTGCACGCACGGCGGGCGCTCATGGTCGCTTGTGCGGTATTTTGGTGGTGAGGGTTTGGGGTGTTGAGGCGCAGTGCTAGGGCTCAGGGTCAGGGCCTAGCTGCGAGCTTTGTATTGGCATGTCCAGAGTCGAGGAACGTGCCTCTGCGAACTGCCATTCCATAGGTCAAGTTTGCTCCACTAAATTGGCCGCGGCGATGGGTTTAGGGTCTAGCTGCAAGCGGTGTATTGGCATGTCCATAGTTGCGAAGTGTGCCCCGCCAACTGCCATTCCATAGTTCCAGTTCGCTCCACTAAATTGGCAGCGGCAATGGGTATAGGGGGGGGGCGGGGTATGAAATATCCCATGTTTTTATAGGGATTGCTGTCGACGGAGCGTCTCTTTGTTTTACAACCTGCCCTCGCAGGTGGGAGTGCCCCTAACTGTGATCTATTATTTCATCGTGACAGTCCCAAGTGTGGAGGCTGTACCGTACAAGTAAGGCGCTGGGTGCTGCCTCGGCCCAAAATGGCCTCTGGGGTATGAAATATCCCTAGTCAGATCCAGTGTCACTGGAGCTGCTGATGGCCTGAGCCTGGTATCGTTTGGCCTTTATATTGTTCCTACATACCTTTGGCCTGCCTGGGCCAAGCCGGGGGCCGCCAAGTGCCCTGGGGCAGCCTCAGGGGTGCATGGCGTGCATGCGTTCATGCGCACATGGGTGGCGCATGCAACAACACCATGCACCATGAGACAGGCCATGGTTTTGGACCCTCTACTGGTCCAGCGCCTGCGGGCCAGCTTTACTACAATATAGTGAATGTGTATGCCAAGTGGGGGCTCTGGGGGGGCCTTGCTGCCCCTGCAGGGTCGATTTGGGGATCGGTGGGCAGCATGTCTCCACCGAGGGAGGGATGGGGGGAGAGCCCCTAGCAGCGGCTAGGGCTGAGGAACTGGTCAGGGATATTTCATACCCCCGGATATTTCATACCCCGCCCCCCCTAGATTCGAGCTGCGAGCAGTGTATTGGCATGTCCAGAGTTGCGGAGTGTGCCCCTGCGAACTACCATTCCATAGTTCCTGTTCGCTCCACTTAATTGGCAAGGGCGATGGGTCTATGTTCGAGCTGCGAGCAGTGTATTGGCATATGTCCGGAGTTGCGGAGTGTGCCCCTGCAAACTGCCATTCCATAGTTCCAGTTTGTTCCACTAAATTGGCAGCAGCGATGGGTATAGGTTCGAGCTGCAAGCATTGTATTAGCATATGTCCGGAGTTGCGGAGTGTGCCCCTGCGAACTATCATTCGATAGGTCCAGTTTGCTTCACATGGGCAGCAACGATAGGTCTATGTTCGAGCTGCGAGCATTGTATTGGCATATGTCCGGAGTTGAGAAACGTGCCCTTGCAAACTGCCATTCCATAGTTCCAGGTTGCTCCACTAAATTGGCAGCGGCAATGGGTCTAGGTTCGAGCTGCGAGCAGTGTATTGGCATGTCCAGAGCTGCGGAGTGTGCCCCTGCCAGCTACCATTCTATAGCTCCAGTTGGCTAAACGACATGGGCAGCGGCGATTGCCCTCCAGAGGTCCGCACGAGGGCGGGTGACCACTCGTTGCTTCCTCTCATTCCCTCGCGTACACGAACCGCATGCAGTCACATGCACACACAACAGCCACCGTCTCACTCTGTCTTCTCTCTCTCTGCGTCTCTCTTCTCCTCTTCCTGTCCATCTCGTTTCTCTCTCTCTTTGTCGCTCTGCCCATGTCTCTTCTCTCACATGCATGCACCCCCACCCCACCCACCCCTGCCCACCCATCCATCCATGTCTGCAGTTGAGGCCGGGCACGAGGCCGTTGCCACGCGCCTGCTCGAGTATGACGCCTCCACCGCTACGCGCGACGTCTCGGGCGTCACTGCCCTCTTCTACGCAGCGCGCGCAGGCAGGTTTTTGCTCCACTGGATGCATTGTATGTGGTTGTGCTTGTTGCTTGGGATGTGGATGCAGGCGCGATGGATGCACTGTATATATACTCTTTGCTTGCTCTGTGTTGTGCGTATGTACACTGTGCATGGTCACGAATCGCCTTGCGTACAAGCATTCTTTTTCGACCCTCCGTGTCTGCACACCTAGCTGCTTCACCCAGGCCCCCTGAGCCGGGCAATGGCGAGACGAGGAGATGGCGGAGTGGCAGCATTTCGTCTGGTGTCAGTTAACTGGTGTCTCGCAGTGGTCCATGGGAAGGATGTTAGTAATAAGTTTTTTTTCCGGTTCCAGCAACTTTGACCGCTCATACCAGGCACAGTACACAGCAGGTATTCATGCAACGCATGCCGTTGTGATTTTCTTGGCACGAGCTTTCCAACGCACCACTCTACGCCCTCTCCCACCAAGTTTACGGTGGTTTTCTGGGAAATGGGAAATCCGGCTCGGAGCGGTATAAGGCTCGCAGGGGAATCACTGGTGTCTCGCCCGATCAGGATCCAAACATCCTCTCCTGCCACGCACGCGCGGCACCCACCCACTCGGCGCGGCGCGGCTGCAATCTGTATTCTTACCCCCACCACCGCCCCAAATGTCTCGCTCCTTGATGAGTTCACAACAACACCTATCGCATCATCACCGCGCAGGTCGCAATGACATGGTCATGGACCCCCTCGCCTGCTTTCGTTTTTGTTGTGTTTCCTTTGTTACAACATCTAAAACTCCATTGTACACACAGCGCCTGTTATCTCATCATCTCATTCCGTAACCCTGAACCCCCGAGCCCTGAACCCTCATCCGCAGGTCACGACGAAACGGCCGTGGACCTCCTCGCTCGCTTTTTTGTTCCATACAACCCTCCATGCGTGAATGTCACACGCATAGTGTATGATCATGTCACTCCTTAACCCTGAACACCTTAACCCTGAACCCTCCTCCGCAGGTCACGACGACCTGGTCATGGACCTCCTGGCTCACGGCATCACACTGAGCATGGACCCACAAGTGGTCTCGTACCACATGTGCGCTGCTGCTGCCGACGTCGCGGCTGGTGGGTGTGGGGTGTGCGTGGAAAAGTGTGGGGGTGTGGGATTGTGGAGCCAGGTGTTCTCGTACCACATGCGTGCTACTGCTGCCGGCGCCGCAGCTGGTGGGTGGGTTGTGAGTGGGGGTGGAGGGGGGGGCGGGGGCAGGGCGTGCGCCGCATACACAGCCTGGCACGCACACACACTCACACCCGCACTCGCACGCACACGCCCCAGGCGACCAGCGCGTGCGCCGCATGCGCAGCCCGGCACGTGCACACACACACACACACGCACGCACAAGCCACAGGCAAAGAGAGCGTGCGCCGCATACACAGCCTAAAACACATCCACACTCGCACGTACACACACACACTCACACCCACACGCGCACACGCCGCAGGCGACCAGAGCGTGCGCCGCATGCGCATCCTGCGCACAGCTGGAGCGGACCCGCTCGGCGTGCTGATCACCGCCGGCACATCGCCGTTGCATGTGGCTGCGGGCGCTAACAACGTACCGGCTGTAAAGTACCTGCTCATGGTGGGTTGCTGGGATGTAACGGATGGTGGCAATGGTGTTGCTGCATGCCAATGCTGGAGTGATGCTTGGCAGCTGGGGCGGTAGCTAGCTAGGGCACGCTGCATGTGGCTGCGGGCGCTAACAACGTGCTAGCTGTCAAGTACCTGCTCATGGTGGGTTGCTGGGATGTAGCGGCAATGGTGCTGCTGCATGCCCTCCTCGCTTCTCCTCTTGCATGTAGCGCGGGCACAGGCAGCTTCAGTGTGTCAGTGCCGATGCCAATGCCATGCAACCGACACGCCCCTCCCTCTCAGTCCCCCTCCCTCTCTCCTGTCCCCTTTCTCACATGACAGGAATGTGGCGCCGATGCGGGCGGCCTCAACGCCAGCGGCCTGACCCCCCGCCAGCTCGCCCAAGCCACCGGCGCGGCCGACGCCGACGCTGTCCTGGCCACGTGGCTCGGTGCTCGGAGCGGTCCTCGCGCGAGCGGCTCCGGCATGGCCCGCATGCGCGGGGTCAGCTTCTGCGGCTCGCGCCTGCAGTCGCTCGCCGAGGTGCGTTTGTGACAGCAATTTCCCCCCGTTTTTTCTGGTCTCGTTGGCCGCCTGGGCGGCCCGGTGTTGACCCCCCTCCCCCCACCCACCCCCACCCCCCCCCACCCCACCCCCCCCACCCCCCCCCTCCACCCCCCCACCCCCACCCCTCCCCACCTCACCCCACCCCACACATAGGTTGGTGCCACGACTACAGGGTCGCCGTCCGCTGCGGTAGCCCGCATATGGAGCAAGGAGGGCGCGACTGGCAAGCCCGTCCCCGCCATGCGCCCGCCGTTTGGCAGCACCAGCAGCGACACGCCGCCTTTGTCGACGTGCGACTCGGACGCGAGCCACAGCAGGGCCAGCGCCGCGTCCTCGGCGCCGCAGCATCAGCAGCAGTGGGGTACGTTCCGGTCGGTCGACCCAGTCACTGGGGCGCTGACCTCCAGCTCGGGCGCGCCGCCCCCTCCTCCGCTGCCCTTCAACATCGCGTCCGCGGCTGCGCGCGCGAGCCCCACGTTTGGCGCCCGAGGGAGCCCCTCGCGCATGGGGGGCGCCTACGTGGGGGACCGCGGCCGCGACCCTGACTTTGCCACCGCCTCCGCCAACAGCCTCAACTCCCCGTCCTCTTCGACCCCGCTGCTCGGCGCCCCCGCGGCAGTCCCGCTGCTCGTCAACGACAGCGACGACACCTCCAGCTGTCCATCGACCCCGACCAACGCGACCGCGTCGACGCCGCTCCTACTCGCAATGGGCGGCGGCGGCTCGAGGATCGGCCGCGGTGGCCGCGGCGCGAGCCTCATGATGCCCAGCAGCAGCCGGCCCGGCAGTCCCGCGCCGTTTTCCGGGAGCGCCGCGCGCGCCACGCCGCTGGTGCCCCTGCCGCTGCCGCCGCTGCCGCTGCCCGCCCCGGCGGCTGTTCATGTGGTGTCCCCGCTCCCGCGCAGCAGCCACCCGTCCGCAGCAGCCGCAGCTGTGAGCGACTCGGCAAATTCGGTGCAGGGCGTGGGTGGGGCGGCGTTAGCATCGGCGTTGCCCTCGCGCTCGATGCTGGGCAGCACCGGATCAGCAGCAGGGCAGGATCAGCAGGACGGAGTGGCTGCGGCAGCGGCGGAGGCGGCGGTAGCGGCCGCGGCGGCGGGCATGCTCGGTGCGGTGCGCGGGGGCGTGGGCCTGGAGGGGGACGTGGACGCAGACGGGGGTGCAGACGCCTTGGAGGAGCAGCAGCAGCAGGGCAGCAGCAGCAGCAGCGCCGCTCCCGCCATGCCTGCTGGTGGCGTGGCCCAGGTGCCCCCGGTGGTGCTGGCCGCGTCGTCACCGACGCCCCATGCCGCCGTGGCACACGTAGAGGCGGCGTCTTCGGCCGCGGCCGCAGAGAGCGCAGCGGCAGACGCCGCCACCGCGGGCGTGCGCGACGCGCTGGCCGACATGGTGCACGAGCTGGGCCATGTGACAGCGGTGAGCGTGGCCGACCGCGACCGCGACCGCTGGCCGTCCCCTGTGGGCGGCGTCGCCGTGGTGCTGGCAGACCTGGACGCGATGGTCGAGGAGATAGGGAACGCGCGCTCGTACGATGGCAGGATGTGATCGATGCGTGGGGGGTGACACTTGTGACACAGCTCTCGCGACTCAGGCGGCGGCGGTGTGGCAATCTAGACGCCACACACGGCGTTGGGCACAGCGGACATCGGTTTGAAATGGAAGGCTCCGCTCCCCTGCGGCGTGAACGTGCTGACGGCCACAAGTATCATGATCCGTCGTAGTCGCTGTGTGGGGCCTGGACCTGGCGTGCACACACATGGCGAGAGCGGCCATGGTGCAGCGACTGCCCACTTGTTGTTTTTACGTTTCAATCTGATGAGCCTAGTAGAACACGATGCGCCATGATCAATACAATAAATGCTGCTCCGAGTGTGTGCGACATGCAGGCAACAGGGTACAGGATTTTATGAGGGGTTCCATCCGTTCAAAGACACGGTTCGAACTCTGAACTCTCCTGCAAGGCAATAATGTCAGTGCCGAGAAGCAAGCAAGTGAAACAAAATGCAAGCGTTGGCGTGGTGGCATCGATCGCACCAAAACCATATTTCTATAGCAACTTGGACTTTGATATTTTGAACCGAAGTGGGAGAAAGAGATAGATCCCCAGTCACATTTTAACGATGGTCACAGTTCGGTTGGTGCGACGGAGTGATGCAATGGGACAATGTGCTGCTGCAGTCTCTTGCATGCCAAGTGGCGTTGAGACTGCCTCAGCCCATAAGCGCCTTTAAATGTCATGGTTCTGGGCCGAGAGGGGGATGACGACCAGCGCTAGCGCAGGAGAGCGGGTGGCTGCATGTGCCAGTTCCCAGTGTCTTGTACACAGGGAGCTGGAGTGACGTGTAAAAACTGGGAAACCTGGAAGAGTGCAGGCACAGACAGGCCTGTCGACCACAGCGGCGCCGCTGTGGTCGCCGGCGCACAGGTACCCACCCCTACAGGAGGGTACGTGATCATGTCCTCAGCGTCGTTCAGTCAGAGCTCAGTGGCGCAACAATGTTCACCATCGATTCACAGCGCCACATGTATGGGTGTCGCATGCCTGACATTATGTGCACGCTAGGGAGCCAGCTGCAGCAGCAGTGGGGGGGAGTGACACCAGGCAGCGCAGCAATTTCAGCTTGCTCCACAGCATGGTTGCCCTGTAGCCAGGGAACTTAACATGTTGCTGATGTGGCACAATGCAGGTTGCACAGCAGTACTTTTCCAATTGGGCGGTAAACTGCCTTTGGCGGTTTCTGGGCGGTAAAAAGGGATTTTTTTTGTGGGGTTTCAACCAGGGGGGGGGGGCAGAAAACACGAGAAATGGAACACAAGCTGGATCTTGTCTCCTTGCTGTGAATGTTCCAAAACCATCGGAATTTGGACACCTGGGGGCTGAGATATGAGGGCTCAAAGATGGGGGGGGGGGGGGGGCAGGGGGGGTCCAGAGCTTTCTTCGGGGGTTTCAGCACTTTCTTTCTAGTGGGCCGTTTTGGACGGGAAACCACCATTGGAACCGCCTTGATGAGAGGAGCACAATTCCACTCTAAGAAGTGACCCTTGGTTATAGGGGGGGGGGGTAACACCCCCTTGACGCCCCAACTCCCCCGCGTGCTCCCTTCAACAGTCCCCACAAAGAATTTTAGCAACCTTCATGGATTGAGATGGGACTGACGCCATCTGAATCTCCTTGGAGAGCACAGCAAAACATTTCAGGGGAGTCAACCCCAAATCTGCCTGGGAAGTGTGAACTGGAGGGTCCACACTCCTTGGTGCCCGCCAACTAAGCCATGGAATGGCTAGATTTGGGGGGTGATTTGGGCCATCTGCCGGCGACTTAGACATTGCGATGGACAGCCCTCACTGACAGAAAGCCATGCGCATTGATCCCGGCTCCATGCATGGCGTATTTTGTGAGATGGGGGGGGGGAGGAAGGGGGGATCGAATTTATTTGTATCATGTATTCCAGCATTTTATTTTCTGCCCCCTCCCCCCCCTCCGTGGTTTCGACAGATAACCAGCAGCTAACCAGCAGCTAAACTAGACAGATAACCAGCAGCTAAACTAGTGGCACTCATTCTGATTGGAAGACTTTTTCGGACACGGCGTTTGAGCGTGCTCAGGATAGGGTCGGGTGGAGAGCCGTGGTGTACGGTCTGGCTGCCCCTAAGGCGCCGGCCCCTCCACCACGGCGGTCAAGTAGATTGGCAAACGCCACTTGACCCCCTATCCCCTAGAAGCAGTTAGGACCTATTTTGGAGGCGTCGCACAGAAGCTCTCCTTTTTGCTCTGGGACTACACGTTGGCAGGCAGCCGACTGGTGGCTACCGCACCTCACACAAGTACTTGTTAGGGCCAGAACTGGACTTGAGTCTAAGCGGTTGTACTAGGACTAGAGTTAGTCTTTGCTGGAAAGTCGATGTAACTGTAATTGTAACCAGCAGCTGCAGCTACCCCCAGCAGCGACAGCAGTTTAGCATGGTAATTTCCAGGGGAAATTATGGGCTAGCATTGCGCACATATTAGCATGGTAAGGCAGCGCACTGATGTGGGGAGTGCAAGGCATTCGCATCAGCATGGTAAGCTGCGAACAAAACTAGTAGCCACTAAACGACGTGACGCACCTCAACATAGTTATTTCCCGAACTTTAGGGGGGAGTAAGCGTCCTTTTAGGGGGGGAAGGGGTACCAACGGCCTGTTTCTGAAAATTCTCTGGGGAAATGAACGTTTCAGCCCTGGGGGGGGGGCAGAACAGCAGATTCTTGACCCCATGATCAAAACTTAGAATTTTCACACCGGACCAGCGCCATGCCCTCCCCCTCCTTTTGTTGGGTCTATATCCACCCCTAACAAAAACGGGCCGCGGGGGGTTGGTGGGTTGGTCCGGAAACTTACAAAAACAATCATGTAACTTTCTACCCTGACATCCACTTGATGCGAAAGTGGGCGCGTTGGATTCCCCTTGCCAAGAGGAGTCCAAATCCACCCTCAGATCACACACACACACAAGAGATAGTGCACTGGTGTGAGGATGTGAGAGGGTCCCACACCGGACGGCTGGTGTGGACCACTAGTTCTCACCCCTTGCGAGCCAGAATGCTCTGCAGAGCTCCGATTGGGCTGGTGAAGCACGCGCTAGATTTGTCTTATGACAGGGATGCCCAGTGCATGGTCGTTTATGTATTGAATTGGTTGGGAGGGTGTGTATGGGGCTTGGAGTGTGAGGGTTGCACCGGGGCGTGTGGCTGCCTTCTGAGGCCAGTTTCAAGAATTTGGTGTGAGTTGCACAGCAACCAAATGGAACCAGAGATCGGGAATGGTGTTGCGGAGCTGCCCACCAATTGCAAGTCTTGACTCAAGCAGGTAAGCGGAAGGTGTACTTTGGGTTGGTTGGTCCCCCAGGGGACTTTTCAAAGAAGGAAAAAACCATGGGGTCTGTAAAAAAACAAATCTGTCCCCCCCCCTCCCCTGTTTCAGCTCTACTGTAGGGGGGGGCGGAATAGGGGGCTAAATCCACAGTTGCAGCCGCGCGCCAGCCAAGCGTTGCAAAGGAAGCTAGGTGCACGAGGGATGCTGCTGCGTCACACGCCATGGCAAGCATCAGTGCTTCCTTGATTGATTGTAATTGATTTTTTTTTACTGTTTATTTATTTATTTATTGAGTCTTACAGCCACGCCAACGGCGGCCGCAGGCTGCGCCCTGGGAAAAAACAAAAAAAACGGAAAAAAAACAAATCGGGCGGTAATTTGGCGGTAACCCCCAGGTAACCCCTCCCAGAAAAACAATTCATTCTTTCAGCCGGAAAAACGTCTATGGCGGTCTACCGCCCAATCGAGGAAGCACTGGCCAGCAGGCCGTGCACCAGTGGTGTCCCTAAGGAAAATGACAAAGTCGTGTTTGCCCCCGCCGCTTCGCGGCCGAAACCTTGGTTTGCCCCCGCCGCCATCTGAGGGTCAAGCCAGCGGCCGGGGGCTGCGCCCCCGGACCCCCGCTTACCGAACTGAGTTGAGATGACATGTGAGGCAAGAAATGTGAGGCCAGAACCAGCATAGTTACATGTACCTCCACCTGCTCTTCTAGCTAGTTACCTAGCTCTGCCCCCGCTGCAGCACAGCCTTGCGCCTCTTGGCCGCGTCCGTGCGGCGCAGCTTCTTGTCGTGCCAGAACTTGAGTGCCTTTGGGAAGTCGAAGTTGTCGACCAAGTACTTGGGGGCCTTGAACAGCCGCGCCGCAGCAGTCAGGTACTCAGCCAGCAGCCGGTTGCGCTGGACGTTCTTCAGGAACTTCATGGTAGCGAACATCCTCTCCTCCTCCGCCGACCCGGGCACCAGAGTGAAGGCCAGCTTGGCGAGCAGCAGCCACTCGCGCATGCCGCTTCCCACGGGGCTGCGCGCTATGCGGACTATGACTAAGCATTAGCAGGCAACCGGCTGGTGGGTACGCCCCATGGTACGCCCCTCACAAGTGATTGCTGGGGTCAGAACTGGACTTGGGTCCAGGCGGTGGTACCAAGAGTCCTAGCTAGTCTAGAACTAGAAGGATGACTTTGCTGAAAAGCCGAGGTTACTGTTACGGCCGTAAGAGCCTGCCATTATTAAAAGCTGGCCGTTTGCCCCAGAAAAAAAAACTGATGCCAAAGACACTGAAACCAGCGCAGCGGAGTTTTTTTTGTTCTTTCGGTATACTTTCGCAAAACGCTAACTTGGGTTACTAGCCACACTGTTGCTAGTGACAGCCCCGGCAAGGTCTTGAGCTAGCCGCGGAGCGACGTGGCAATTCAGCCAAGCCAAGCCCCCCCCAGGCGAGCTCTTATTATATGGTCTCTCACACACGCACACACAGATGCATGTACATGCACGCGCACCCACATAAGCGCGCGCGCACACGCCCGCACACACCCAACACACACACACACACACACAGCAGGGTGTGACACACATGGTTGTGTATCACATAGCAGGGTGTCACACACACACACCACACACACACACCTTACACACGCACACACATGCACACACATACACACACACACACACACGTGCGTGCGCGCGCGCGTGCGCCACAGATGGGTGCGCGCCGGGTGCGCGCAGATGCGCATGCATGCATGCACATGGGCACAGGGGCACCATGTCCATGCCATGCCATGCGCGCATCCTTGGCACTGTTCAGACCCCTCTCCCTCGCGTAGCACACCTTCAGTCCGCGCCCTCCCCTCTAACGCGACCGCGGACACACAGTACGCAAGCGACGCGGTAACTGACCGATCCCCGCTAGCCCCATCTGGGTCGCCAGGCAGCAATGAACTTGCTCTGAGGTGCAATCCTAGGCGGCCCCTGGCGCTCCACGCGCCCTCTCAAAAAACATATCTGCTCCCGCCTGCGGGGGGACGGCCGGCTACGCCGGCCGTCTGCCCCCGCAGTTTCCCCCCGATTTTCCCGGTTTGCCCCCGCAGCGGGGGCTGCGGGGGCTGCGGGGGCGCTAAGGACATCACTGCCGTGCACGCACCGGACATGCGCTGCACTCAACAGGTGGCCGCAGGAGGTTTTACAGTTTTGACAAGTATGCGCTCGGAGGACCCCAGGGCGTATAGCCACAAGAGCTCAAGATTCAGGTATCCCACCCCGGCCTGAACCGCACATATCATGTTCGAGGTTTGCAATCGCCACTTTGAGCGGGCAAGTGCCTAACCGCGCTGATTACGGCACACACTCGCTGGCCTGGTTTTACAGGTTTTACACATGCGCGCCCGGAGGACCTCGGGGCATGAGTGAAGGCCTAGACTACACGTCTAGGGGGGCTCTACTGGGAGAGCCCGCAAGGCACAGCCCGCCAGCCTACCCATCCTCGTCTGCCTGGTTCACTTCTGCTGACTTGCTGGTTGACTGCTGTTGAATTTCTGGTTGGCTGGTGGATCTCGCGACGAGCCGTCATGCTGTCACACGTCCTCCAGTCATGGTCACAGACGCGGATTCTGAATCAACGGTTACAGCGGCAACAGTCCAGCAGCAGTGGAGCGCACCCAGACGCACCAGCCGGGGTTTTACAGGTTTTACACGTGCGTGCCCGGAGGACCCCGGGGCGTAAATTAAGGCCTAGACTACACGTCTAGGGGGGCTCTACTAGGAGAGCCTGCAAGGCCACGCAGCGCGCCAGCCTACTAGTAAATAGTGTCCTCAGTGTTGAGCTGAGCACCAGCCGGGCACACACTCAACTTCCTGCTGAACTGAAAGTCCGACTTCTCTTGCCTGTTTGCCATCTCCCTGACTTCTCCCCCTGGGAGAAAATCCCGCGTTGCGCGTCACGCCAGGTTGCGCACGTCCTCATACTCCCTACTTGTCACCCCATCCCCCCCCCATCGATCCCTCCCCCTACGCGGCCACGCTGTCAATCAGGCTGTGTCATGCCTGTCGCGGCTTGCGTCCGAGTGACCATGGAGTCAACCACGCGCACCGCACCCCGCCCCTTTCCGGCCAAACTCCTAGTCACCGACTCGCGTTCACAGCCCCGCCTCGGCCGGCGTCTGTGTGACATGAAGTCGACCGCGTGCACAGCTTCCCGCCCCATCCCGGCCACGTTTGTACAGTTTTTTTTACATGTAAGCGCCCGGAGGACATGTGATGCGCATGCCGGCTTCTCGTCTTCCTCGTACGACTTTTGACTGCACAATGGATGTGGCTCGGCAGCAAGGCCGGCCTCCAGCCTCCTCCTGACACTATTTTCTCAAGCTACTGATTCAGCAGCTAGACGAAACTAGTGGCACTCGTTCTGATTGGAAGACTTTTTCGGACACGGCGTTTGAGCGTGCTCAGGATAGGGTCGGGTGGAGAGCCGTGGTGTACATTCCGGCTGCCCCTCAGGCGCCGGCCCCTCCACCACGGCGGTCAAGTAGATTGGCAAGCGCCACTTGACCCCCTATCCCCTAGCAAGAGGGATGAGATGGGCAGGGTGGTGCGCTAGAAGGCGCGGCTGGTCTGCAAGGGCTACAGCCAGCGGGCGGGAGTCGACTATGGGGAAGTCTGGGCGCCATGCAGCGCAGCTGTGTGCGTGCAAATGCTGGTCTCACTGGTGGCCGAGCACGACCTTGAGCTGGAGCAGCTTGACGTCAAGACTGCCTTCCTGAACGGCATGGTCGACGTGCCGCTCTGGATGGAGCAGCCGCCTGGATTTGAGGGCAGGCCTGGCATGGTCTGCCGCCTTGTCAAGGCGATCTACGGTCTCAAGCAGGCATCCAGGCAGTGGCACCTGATGCTGCGTGCGGAGCTCCAGGAGCTCGGCTTCCGTGTGGCGTCTATGGACGAGGCGCTCTACATCTGCGAGAGCGCAGACGGCGTGTGCTACCTGATCGTGCAGGCCGACGACATGCTGCTAGGCGGTGACAAGCTGGTGGTGGACAGGGCCAAGTCGGGGCTCGGTGCCAAGTTCACCATCAAAGACCTGGGAGCTGCGCGGCTGTTCCTAGGCATGGAGGTCACCCGCGACCGCGTTGCACGCACTCTCACCCTGACTCAGTACAAGATGAGTGTGGACCTGCTCCACACTTTCTCCATGTCAAAGTCCAAGGCCGTGGCTGTGCCTATGGTAGCAGGGCTTGACAGACTGGAGGGAGAGCCGTTTGTGGACGGCAGCAAGTACCGGTCTCTGGTGGGGAGCCTCATGTACCTGGCGGTGTCCACTAGGCCAGATCTGGCGCACACGGCCACCTCTCTTGGCCGCTACTCACACTCCGCGACCAAGCCCCAGTGGGAGGCTGCGCAGCACGTGCTCCGCTACCTCAACGGCACGGTCAACCTTGGCATCAAGTTTGGCGGTGGTGCTGACCACGGTCTCGTGGGCTTTGTGGACTCGGACTATGCGGGTGACGAGTCAGACCGCAAGTCAAGGAGCGGCTATGTGTTCCTGTCGGGTGCTGGTCCTATCAGCTGGTCGAGTGTGACTCAGGCGACTGTTGCTCTGTCCACATGCGAGGCAGAGTACTATGCTGCTGGATCTGCTGCCAAGGAGGCGCTCTTCCTGAGGCAGCTGATGGTGGACTTTGGGGGCCCGCTAGTGTGCGTGCCTATCCACATTGACAACCAGAGCGCTCTCGCTGTAATTGGCAGCATTGACACGTCTCGTAAACTGAAGCACATTGACGTGCGCTACCATTTTATTAGGGACAGGGTGCAGAAGAAGCATGTGGGCTTTGACTATGTATCCACTGATCAGAACGCGGCAGACTTCTTTACGAAGGTCGTGCCGGCACACAAGTTTAAGCTTTGCCGGGACATGATTGGAATGATGTGACTACAACCCACTTTGGCTGAGTGGGAGCGTCAGGAATAGACTGGAAGACAGGTAGCCAAGGGGTTGTGTGACTGAGGGTGACCCAAGTGTGGACACTCTCAGGTAGTCTGTTCCTGAGTGGTTGTAACTAGAGTTGGTCTCTCCACACAGCCGGTGTCTGTGTTCCTGACAAGGACCTATTCTGGAGGCGTCGCACAATAGCTCTCCTTTTTGCTCTGGGACTACAATTTGGCAGGCAGCCGGCTGGTGGCTACCGCCCCTCACAAGTAATTGTTAGGGCCAGAACTGGACTTGGGTCTAGGCGGTGGCACTAGGACTAGAGGTAGTCTTTGCTGGAAAGCTGATGTAACTGTAACTGCCCGGAGGACCCCGGGGCGTGAGTTAAGGCCTAGACTTCACGTCTAGGGGAGCTCTACTAGTGGAGCTTGCAAGGCCACACTCCTAGTCACCGACTCGCGTTCACAGCCCCGCCTCGGCCGGCGTCTATGTGACCATGGAGTCGACCACGAGCACCGCACCCCGCCCCATTCCGGCCACATTCCTAGTCACCGACTCGCATTCACAGCCCCGCCTCGGCCGGCGTCTGTGTGACCATGGAGTCAAACACGAGCACCGCACCCCGCCCCATTCCGGCCACACTACTCGTCACCGACTCGTGTTCACAGCCCCGCCTCGGCCAGCGTCGGCGCGACCATGGAGTCAACCACACGCACCGCACCCTGCCTCATCCCCTCCAGTTTTTGTTTACAGTTTTTACATGTTCGCACCCGGAGGACCCTGGGGCGTGAGTCAAGGCCTAGACTACACGTCTAGGGGAGCTCTATTAGTAAAGCCCGCAAGACCACGCTACTCGTCACTGAGTCGTGTTCACAGCCCCGCCTCGGCAGGCGTCTGTGTGACCATGGAGTCGACCGCGTGCACAGCTTCCTGCAGCTCCAGCCAGATGGCCTGCGCACGCAGCATGTAACAGCCACGCATGGCAAGTAAGCAGTTAGCACGAAGGGTGCTACTAGATGTCAGACCAGCCTGTCTGACTTCTCGAGATCCGACCTTTTTAGAGCGGGAACCCACACCCGGCTCTTCGATTGAAAAGCCCATTGGCTAAGGAGATGCGACAGGCCAAGCAAGGCCAGTCACACAGCAGATGGGGTCAACGGTTGAAGGTTTCAGGGGTTGTGGATAAGGGTTGAGGGTTATTCAGCCTAGGGCTGTTCAGGGCTTGACGTTCCGCGTTGTAGGCGGGGGGGGGGGGGGGGCACGCACGCACGCCCTACCACATTCCCAACCGTTGGGACCCATCCCCTGAGGCGGCGCCTCAGGCGGCGCCTTCACTTGCGCTGATCAGGTGGTGCCTCAGGCGCTCCGAGACCGCCTGAGGCGCACTCCCAACCGCCGCAGGCGCCGCCTCAGGCATCACCCCCGACTGCCTCAGGCGCCACCCCGACCGCCTCAGGCGCCCACCAGCGCCCGAGGCGCACCCCCGACCGCGTCAGGCGTTATGCCCGCCTTGGCTTGCGCGCATGAGGAGCTGGGATTGTGGCCGGGGTTTCCTTGGGGTCGGTCATCCTTTCGTTTTTTTTCCCAAAGAGGGTTTCCCGGTATCGTCAGGATTTGGGGCTGCAGGCCGAAGAATTGCTTCAAAAAGTACGGAAATCGACGATGTCACACTCTCCCCCGAAAAATCGCCTCCACACGTCGGTTTCCCTAAACGCACCCTCTCCAAAACCATTGGGGCGCGGCCTTCGGGCACGCTTTATTTCGTTTCCCGATCGGGAAGGAGACCCCTGGATTGCGGTAGGGGCGCACGCTCTGTGTGCGTGAGGGGGCGTGTGCGAGCAGCTGTCCATCGCCTCCGCTTGCCCTCGAACGCCCCCCGACACTTGTTCGCATGCACAGAAGGGCCCTGGTAGGCGTGCTGCGTGGCCATGCGGGCTCTCCGAGCAGAGCTCCCCTAGACCTGTAGCCTAGGAGGTAGGCCTTGACTCACACCCTGGGATCCTCCAGGCGCGTACGTGTACAACCTGGAAAGCCCGCGTGCACAGCAGAGCGTGCGCTTCGCGCGTGCGCCGCCCGCGCAAATGAGCACGCCCGGGTTCAGGGTATATATATAGGCTGCAGGGTCTTGGGCCCACCTGGTAGACCATGCGCTGCCTGTCAACCGCCCTCTTGCCCTAAAACGCCTGGGACACCTCATCGATGCACAGCATGTTTGTGCGTGCATGTGTGTGCGTGTGTGCTTGTGCGTACCAACTCCCACCTTGTACACTATGCGCTGCCTGTCCATCGCCCTCTTGCCCTCGAATGCCTCGGGTACCACGTCGATGCACAGCATGTGTGCACTGCTCGTGCGCGTGTGTGTGCGTGTGCGTGTGTGTACCAACTCCCACCTTGTACACCATGCACTGCCTGTCCATCGCCCGCTTTCCCTCGAACGCCCACAACACCACGTCGATGCACAGCATGCGTGTGCGTGTGCGTTCGCGCGTGTGCGTGTGTGTACCAACTCCCACCTTGAACACCATGCGCTGTCTGTCCATCGCCCGCGTGCCCTCAAAAGCCTTGGGCACCACGTCGATGCACAGCATGTGTGTGTGTGCGTGTGTGCGCGTGCGTTTGTGTCTGCCAACCTTGTGCACCATGCGCGGTCTATCCATCGCCCTCGTGCCCTCACACGCCTCCGACGCCACGTCGATGCACAGCATGCGTATGTGTGTGTGTGTGTGTGTGTGTGTGCGTGTGCGTACCAACTCCCACCTTGTACAACATGCGCTGCCTGTCCATCGCCTGCTTTCCCTCGAACGCCTCGGACACCACGTCGATGCACAGCATGCGTGTGTGTGTGCGTTCGCGCGTCTGCGCGTGTGTACCAACTCCCACCTTGTACACCATGCGCCGCCTGTCCATTGCCCGCATGCCCTCAAATGCCTCGGACACCACGTCGATGCACAGCATGTGTGTGCGTGTGCGTTCGCGCGTCTGCGCGTGTGTACCAACTCCCACCTTGTACACCATGCGCTGCCTGTCCATCGCCCTCTTGCCCTCGAACGCCTCGGACACCACGTCGATGCACACGTGCCGCCCGTCCCCGTACACGTCCGAGACCGCGCGTCGCACCGAGGGCCTCAGTGATGTTGGCCCGCATGGAGTCCATGAGGGGGACGGTGACCTGGTCATGTGCGTGCGTCGTGTGTTGTCTTTGTGTGCGCGTGTGTGTGTGTGGTGTGTGTGTGTGTTGTGTGTGGCGTTTCGGTGTGCTTGTGTGTGTGTGTGTGTGTGGTGTGTGTGGTGTGGCTGTGTGGTGTGCACCGTGCATGTGTGTGTGCGTGCGTGCATGTGCACCAGGGGAAAATAACCGATCGAAGGACCACTATTGTGTTGACGGGGAGAAGAACCGATCGAGGGCGTCGGTGATGTTGGCCTGCATTGTTGGACTCCATGAGGAGGGCAGTGACCTGATCGTGTGGGGTGTGTACATGTGCATTTTGTAGGGCTGAACCGCCACACACCCACTGGCCGGAGCAACGTGGCCGCTGGAGACGCTGGCACCACCTGCACACGCAACACATCGCAACACACCACAGCACGCACCGCGCACACACACCCACCGCACCCACGCACACACCCCACACCCCACACCCCACACCACAAAATGCACACCCACCCACCCACACCCCACACACACACACCCCCCACACACACGCACACACGCACGCACACACCTGGCCGGCGGGCGCGCCTGATTCGCCTGGACTGGACGCAGCCACCACGGTCGCGCGGCGGTTGCGCTGGTGCAACACCAATTGGGCGTGGCCGGCAGACAGCGGGCGGGAGGGGGCGCTGTGTGTGTGTGTGTGTGTGTGTGTGTGTGTGTGTGTGTGTGTTTGTGCGTTGTGTGTGTGTGTGTGAATGGGTGCTGAATGGTTTCTTAGTCAGCAGTGGATAAACACGCCCCCTGACGCTGCAGGCGTTGTGCATGGGTGTGCATGGGTGTGCATGGGTGTGCGCGTGGTGCATGCAGCCATGGCGTGCATGAATGCATGCATTGCCTCACCCCACTGCCGTCAGACCCGTCGTGGCCTCGTGGTTCTGTGATGCAGCGGCAGTGCGGACAGTGGGGGCACGGCCTGGTGCCACACGGCTTCGTACGGCGGCGCGCGTACTCCGCGCGGGCGTCACAAAACTGCAAGAGGTCGAGGGTGACCTAGCGGAGAGCTGCATGGTGTGGAGGACGTGGTGATGTGGCGCTTGGCGCGTTGGAAGGCTAGCTTCCACACCTCAGGTAACCCAGGGTTCACTAGCCGCAACCAGTGAGCTAGGTTGCATACCGCCACATCATGGCGCTCATGGACTCAACGGGTGAGGTGCAAGGGCAAGGTGCTGTGTGCTGAACTTGCTGAACTTGCTGAACAGCTGAGGCATGCTGCATGCGCGTGGACAGGTTGGACACACACACACACACACACACGCCAGCCGGGGATGGTAGTGACACGACCAGGCAGAGCCAGCATGCATGCATGCCATGCATGGCGATCGCAGACCATGCAGACCATGCGAGCGTGTGCCGGCATGCCATGATGGCGTGGCACACACACAAACACGCACACGCATGATGGCGTGGCACAGACACACACGCACACGCACGGCATTTGAATCCAACTGTCGCCGCAGCATGCTCATGCTCTCCCGTGAGACCCCGCACACGCGCGATGGCCACGGCCATCCCGGCATTCCCCCCCATGCACAGGCCCGAAGGGGAAAGGACCCATGAGGACAAAGGGCCCCGCAGGCGCCAACCGTCGCGACTTCATCAAGCTGCTGCTCATCCTCGCAGGTGTGTGGGGGGGGGGGCATGCGTGTGTGCGTGTGCGTGTGTGTGTGCGTGTGGGTGTGCGTGTGCGTGTGTGTGTGTGTGTGTGTGTGTGTGTGGTTGGCTGATGCACCCGATGACCGGGCTTGGGTCGCTCGCTACCCCTGGCGCACGCCCCCCCCCACACCCACCCCCACCCTCACCCCCCACACCCACACACAAACAAACACAAGCGCACGCACGCACGTCCCTTCACGCCCACACACGCCCACAATCTTAGACATGCACCCCCCAGACGCGCCCCACACACGCACACCCTCACCCACACACCCACCCAAGCACCACCACCCCCCACACACACACACACACGCACACACACGCCCACTCAGGCACCCCACCTCCCACCCACCACACATACACACTCAAGGCTCCGTCGCCTTTATGTATGCGTACGCCACCATAGTCGCTACGCCGGCGGGCACGCGTCCTCCCAACACACACACACGCACACACGCACACACACACACACACCACACACACACACGCCCCCCCTTCCCCACATACACACACACGCACACACACACACGCACGCACACACACGCCCACACACTCCCACACGCCCACGCCCGTAAACCCTCGACTCTTAACCCACACGCGAGGCTCCGTCGTCTTCATGTATGCGTTTGCCACCATGGTCGCTACCCTGGCAGGCACATGCGCACCCACACACACACACACACGCCCCCCCACCCACACACCGCACACACACAAACCACACACACAAGCACCCCACCCATTAACACACACCCTACCACCCACCCCGCGCACACACGGCCATCCACACCAACACACAAGACCACGCACCCACACCCGCACCCACACCCCCAAACACACACAAATACGCCATTAAAGGCGTCCAACACACCGCTTCCCGCACCCACACCCCCAAACACACACAAATACGCCATTAAAGGCGTCCAACACACCGCTTCTACGTTCTACTAGTGCGCTCGGGGGGGTGGCAACCCCCCGGGCGCGCTGCGATCCAGGTGTCGACGACGCGAGTCCGATGACCCTGTAGCGTAGAGCCAATCCAAGGAGGGCATACCGGCCCGGCATCACAGACGGCCAAGGACGCCTCGCGGACTTGAGCTGGCTGGCCGCGGATGCGAGCAAAGGGGAAACAAGGCACCCCATGCATGCAGCCTTTTCCTGCCCAGTCCCCGCGTGTAGCGGGGCACGCCTGGCGACGCGTCCAAGTCGTCAATCAGAACACCAGAGTGGCTACGTTCAACGTGCGGACATGTCCTGCAGAGGATGAGGGACTGGTCAAACTGGCGAGTCTGGTGCAAGGTTGCGCCAAGCTTTGCGTCGGTGTTGCAGCGCTTCAGGAGCTGCGCAGGACCGGCTCCGGGGAGGCGCAAGTGGCTACGGGCGAAACGTCGTGGACGCTGCTATGGTCGGGTGGGGAGCACCGGCAGCGTGGGGTGGGCTTGCTGTTGTCCCCTGCATGGGCATCGGCACTCGTCTCCTGGGAGGCGGTGTCCGACCGCCTCATCCAGGCCCGCTTTGCAGCGGACCGTGGGCAGATGATCACCATCGTCAGCGCCTACAGTCCGACGGAGGCGGCGAGCGACGAGGAGGCTGGCGACTTCTACCTTCAAGTAGCGGCGCTCGCGGACAAGGCCAACGACAAGCGCGATCTGCTCATCGTGGCAGGTGATTTCAATGCAGCAGTGGGGAGGGACTCGGTGTCCGACCACGAATGCGTTGGCAAGCACCTGCCCCTCACGGAGCCAGCGGTGGCCAGCAGGAACGGTCGCCTGCTCCTCGACACTGCCACTGCATGCAGCCTGCGCGCTGCCAACACTCTCTACCCCCACAGGCCTGAGCACCAGTACACCCACATCAGCCCCATGGCTGTTGCACAGAGCAGACGGCATGCATGCTCTGTGCGCCGCCTGCACAGCGTCAAGGACTACATCCTGGTCGCGCGCCGCCGCATGCATGCGGTGACAGACTGTAGGGTGCGTAGGAGCCCAACCTGGGACAGCGACCACCGCATGGTGGTGCTGTCCATGCGCCTCCGCATGCGAGCCTCCCGCCATGCAGGCGGCTCTCAGCGGCGCGCATGGGACTCTTCACAACTGCGGCGCCCGGCTGTCCGTCGTGAGTTCAACCTCCAGCTGTCCGATCGCTTTGGGCTGCTGGAGGCCGTGCCGCCCGAGGGCGCTGATGCCCAGGCGGAGTACGACGCGATGGCTGCTGCCATTCGCGAGGTGGCCACCAACCACCTCGCTCCACGCGGCAGCCGCCGGCGGCGCGGCTGGCAGTTCACTCTGTCGCAGCGCACCCTCCGGCTCATGGACGCCCGGCAGCGCGCGCACACGGCATGGCTCAGGAGCAAGTCTGCTGCTGCCAAACGAGAGCGCAACCGCGCCAACCGCGCGGCCGACGCAGCTGTGCAGAGAGACAGGGAGAGGTGGATCGGCCAGCAGGTGGCGGAGGCGCAAGACATGCTACGCAAGAAGAATCTGCGCCAGTTTGCGCGCGCGTGCGACAGGCTGGCGGGCCGCAGCCGCAGCCATCAGATCCCACCTGCCATGCGGGACGTCTCGGGCGCGCTGCACAGCGGTCCAGACGGGGTGCTGAAGGCCATGACAGAGTCATTCGACAAGCTATATGGCGGGGAGACCAAGCTCAGCGACGAGACCCTGAACCAGCTGGAGAACGATGTAGCGGCGTTTGAGCTCACACGCGCCACAGAGGTGGACGAGGCGCACGGGCGCCCCCGACCTGGCTGAGACGGAGGCGTGTGTGCGAGCGTTGCGCTCGGCCGCCGCTCCGGGCGGTGACCAGCTGGACGCCATGCTGTTGCGGTGCCCACCTGCCATCGCATGGCTCCACCGGGTCATCATCGCCGTATGGCGGTCGGGGAGAGCCCCGAGGGAATGGAAAACTGCTATTATCACACCGTTATATAAGGGGAAGGGTCCGCGTGACTCCCCTGGTAACTACCGCGGTATAAGCCTTCTCTCTATTGCCGGGAAAGTGTACGCTGCCATACTTCTGCACCGCGTCTCCACGCAGGTTGACGGTCAGTTGCATGAGGCTCAGTGTGGTTTCAGAAAAAGCAGAGGCACTGTTGATGCGATTTTTACTCTGCGCTCGCTGAGCGCGGCACATGCCGAGTACAAACAATGCATGGCTGTGGCATTTGTCGACTATTCTAAAGCTTACGATTGCATAAACCGTGCGGCACTGTGGAGAGTCCTTAGATTATATAGTGTTCATCCGCACATTATTGATCTGTTGGAGGATCTTCACACCAACACCGCAGCTGCCGTGCGGCTGGCTGGGAAAATCGGGCACGAATTCCCCGTGTCGTCTGGTGTGCGACAGGGGTGCGTCATTGCTCCTGTGTTGTTCAATGTTTTTATTGACCACATAGTGAAAAAGGCGCTAGACATGATGCCAGAGGGGGCTGGCGTGTCAGTCGTGACCCGAGCCGGCGGCTCTGTGTTGTCGTCGTCGGTTGAGCGCATAGTAATGCTGATGTATGCCGACGATTTATGTTTGTTCTCGCATGACCCAGCTCAGTTGGCGCTTATGCTGAAAATCCTTGACAAAGTGTCCTCTAGCTTTGGCATGCAAATCAACGCCGCCAAGACAGAAGTGATGATTTTGCCAGCAGATTTTGACGCGGATCTGCCCACGTTTGCGCTGACTGGTGGTGAAGTGAAGACCGTCTCTGCATTTAAGTATCTAGGGAGTTGGATAACCCAGAGTGGTGGTGTGGAAAAGGAGATCGGTGTGCGTGTCGGTCGCGCGCTGGGCGTGTTTGCGTCTTTTGATAAGATCTGGGCCAGCAAGAAGATGCAAGTGCAGTCTAAGATGCGGGTTTACAACACTTTCGTGCTGCCCCACTTTCTGTACGGCTGCGAAACATGGGCCCCTACTAAAACACAACTGACTCGATTGGAGGTTGCCCACTCTTACTGCCTTCGTCGCATTCTGGGTGTACGCCTGGTCGACCGGCACAGATTAACTTATATTCGGCAGGCGTGCGACACTGAGCCAATTGAGAGCTTGTGGCAAAGCGATCAATGCAGTGGCTAGGCCATGTGATGCGCATGCCGGCTTCTCGTCTTCCTCGTACGACTTTTGACTGCACAATGGATGTGGCTCGGCAGCAAGGCCGGCCTCCAGCCTCCTCCCGACACTATTTTCTTAAGCTACTGATTCAGCAGCTAGGCGAAACTAGTGGCACTCGTTCTGATTGGAAGACTTTTTCGGACACGGCGTTTGAGCGTGCTCAGGATAGGGTCGGGTGGAGAGCCGTGGTGTACGGTCCGGCTGCCCCTCAGGCGCCGGCCCCTCCACCACGGCGGTCAAGTAGATTGGCAAGCGCCACTTGACCCCCTATCCCCTAGAAGCAGTTAGGACCTATTTTGGAGGCGTCGCACAATAGCTCTCCTTTTTGCTCTGGGACTACACGTTGGCAGGCAGCCGGCTGGTGGCTACCGCCCCTCACAAGTAATTGTTAGGGCCAGAACTGGACTTGGGTCTAGGCGGTGGTACTAGGACTAGAGTTAGTCTTTGCTGGAAAGCCGATGTAACTGTAACTGTAACTGTAAAGGCGTCCAACAAGACTGTAAAATCGACCACACACACACACACACACACACACACAAGGCTCCGTCGCCTTCATGTATGCATTCGCCACCACGGTCGCTACGCCGGCGGACACACGTCCTCCCAATACACACACACACACACACACACACACACACCACCACCCACCGCACACACAAGCGCCCCACCCCAAAACACACACACACCCTCCCACCACCCCCCACACACGCAAGGCTCCGTCGTCTTTATGTATGCCTTCGCCACCATGGTCGCATGGCTGAGCGGCGACTTTGCGCCGCGCGACCCCGCGCGCGCGCGCGCGGGGGCCCCGACCCCGGAGCGCGCCGGCGCCGACGCTGGCGACGCTGCCAGGCTGGAGAGGCTGCTGAAGATGAACACGAGGGACCCCGAAATCAAGGCGCAGCAGGTGTGTGTGGTGTGTGTGGGGGGTGGGTGGGTGGGTGCGTGTGTGCATGTGTGTGTGTGTGTTCGAGAGGCTGCTGAAGATGCATACGAGGGACCCCAAAATCAAGGCACAGCAGGTGTGTGTGGTGTGCGTTTGCATGCATGTGTGCGTGCGTGCGTGCGTGCGTGTGTGCGTGCGTGTGTGTGTGTGTGTGCGTGTGTGTGTGTGTGTGCGTGTGTGTGCTCGAGAGGCTGCTGAAGATTAATTCGAGGGACCCCGAAATCAAGGCGCAGCAGGTGTTTCTGTGTGTGCGTTTGTGTTTGTGTGTGTGCGTGCGTGCGTGCGTGTGTGTGTGTGTGTGTGTGTGTGTGTGTGTGTGTACCGCACAGGTCATAAATACGCAGACTACCGCACGCGCCCTTTGCCCTAAACCCCTTAACCCTAAACCCTTTAAAGGGGGGCAGGGAGGGTTGTAGCAGATATTAAAAGGTGTCCGCGCACGCACTCGTGCGCGTGCGCAGTGCGCGGCGTGCGCACAGCTGCGCCGCCAGCGCAAGCACGACACGGGCGACTACGGTTGACTAACTAAGTTCGAGTTAATCAAGGGGGGAGGGGGCAGGGAGGGGGTAGTAACGGTGTTCACGCACGCACGCATTCGCATGCGCAGGGCGCGGCGCGCGCGCAGCTGCGCCGCCAGCGCAAGCAGGACACGGGCGACTACGGTGATGGCGCGGCGGACAACGCGGGCGCCGACAAGGCGGACGTGGGGCCAAAAGTGGGTGGGTGGGTGGGTGGGGTGGAGGGGGAGGGAGGGAGGGGAGGGAGGCGAGGGAGGGAGGGAAGGGCGGGTGAGTGAGGTGGCGGCGGGCGCGGCGGCGCGGGTGGGGGTGGGTACGTTTGTGTGTGTGTGTGTGTGTGCGTGTGTGTGTGTGTGTGGTTTTGGGGGTTTGGCGTGGGGCCTGGACTGTGGTGCTGGCTTGGCGCCCACCACCTCGTGTGGGTGGCGGCGGGAAACTCTAAAGCGGCGGCCCAAATCGGCCTATCTCACCCCGCGAATGCGCTTTGCGGGGTTGCGGGGTGCCTAACGGGCATACTGGTTGCTAGGCTGAGGCATCTCCGCCGTCAGTGCTGTCATAAGTGACCACTCAAGACCCCGCTTGGGGTCGAGATGGCGCAAATCGGGGCGAAGCCGCGGGGAGGGGGGGGGGGGGGGGGGCGGAGAAACCGCCCCGGAAAGCGGGAGATTCTTTACACCTCACACTTGCCTGCGGGGAAAAACGCTCCTGCGGGTCCACATGCAGATTCTGGCCTCGAGGCTCCTGGGGTGTCACACGTCTTTGCCATTACTTTGCCTCTATCACTGTCAATTGACACCCTTGGATTGCCCCTGGAGTGGGGGGGGGTACAGGTTTTACACGTACGCGCCCGGAGGACCTTGGGCGTGAGTGAGGGTCTTCCCTACACGTCTAGGGGGGCTCTACTAGGAGAGCCCACAAGGCGACGCAGCGTGCCATCCGACCAGGGTAGGGGGGGCATGACATCGCGCAGCCGGCGTGTCGCATCGCGCTCGAGAAGGAGGCACTTGTGGTTTTGGTTGCTTTCGGTTTCTGTCGTTTTCGGTTACTTTCAGGAACTTTCGGCTCTGGTTGCTTTCGGCTTCTTTTGGTTACATTCGGTTACATTCGGTTGGGAAGAAGTGTGCGCCTCGTCAGCGACAAGGCGGACGAGGGGCCAAAGGGGATAACCACCACACACACACACATGCACACGCACACGCACACACACACGCACGCACACACACGCACGCACACGCCCACACCACTTGCTGACACACCCTCCCCCAAACACACCCTCCCCCAAACACCCTCCCAACACGCCGTGCCCCCAACACCCACACGCCCTCCACACACACACCCGAAGGGGCGGCGCTACGAGAACGATGAGGACGAGCCGGAGGCTGGGCCGGGCGGGCGGGCGTATGCGGATGTAGGCAGCGACGGCAGCGGGCGGGGGAGAGACACGGAGTGAGGGTTAAGCGTCTGCGTCTGAGGGTTTAGGTGCGGGTCGTCGTGAAAGGACGAGCCGGATGCTGGGCTGGGCTGTGTGGGCGGGGGGTAACGGACCTGCCAGTCGTTTGTGACGCACCTAGCAGGCATGGTGGAGGCAGCGGCGGCGCACGCGGGGGAGGGACCATGAGCCGCGCCGCGCTAGGGGCGGTGCACGCGAATCGGTGTGTTTTGGGGGGGAAGAGGGCCGCGCAATGCACCTCTGCTTGGATTGGATTGGATTGTTACAGGGCTGCAGGACCATGTCTACTGTCTTTATATCATACAGTGTGAGACGTCAGGGCATGCCTTCCTCTCGATCATGGCGGGCCAACCGACTTTTCTTCGTGTCTCAGCAGAGGTGTCCAGAATCATGGTATCTAGCCTCTAAGGCAGCTCCCTCACACACACGAGGGTGCGCACTGTACACTGTAAGCTGTCCAGAATCAAACGTGCAACTCCGTCTCTAGCGATTCTCCGTCGTCACCGCGCACGCGCTACTTCTTCTTGGCATTCGCAAAGTACTGGTAGGCGCAGTATGCGGTGATGCCGACAGATCCGACCAGGTTGGACCACCCCTGCGCTCCGCCGATCGCGGCACCTGACAGCACAGCCGGCAGCAGCACGCCTGTGTGTGTGTGTGTGTGTGCGCGCGCGTGTGCGTGCGTGTGTGTGTGCAGCAAGTTGGGACCACCCCTGAGAACAGCTGGCAGTAGCAGGCCTGCGTGCATGCATGTGTGTGTGTGTGTCTGTGTGTGTGTGTGTGTGTGCAGCAGGTTGGACCACCCCTGCACTCCGCCGATCGTGGCACCTGACAGCACGGCTGGCAGCAGCATGCCTGCGTGTGTGCGTGCGTGTGTGTGTGTGTATGTATGTGTGTGTGTGTGTGTGTGTGTGTGTGCAGCAGGTTAGACCACCCCTGCGCTCTGCCGACCGCAGCACCGGACAGCATGGCTGGCAGCAGCACGCCTGTGTGTGTGTGTGTGTGTGTGTGTGTGTGAGCAGCAGGTTGGACCACCCGTGTGCTCCGCCGATCGCGGCACCTGATAGCACGGCTGGCAGCAGCACGCCTGCACGCCTCTGTGCGTGTGTGTGAGTGCGTGTGTGTTCGTGTGCGTGGGTGTGTGTGTTGAACACCACCCATCCTCGATTGCGCGGCCCGGTCGCAGGCCGTCCAAGGTTCAGGCGGCGAAACGTCCCCTCCCTCCCCCGACACACACACACACACACACCACACCACACACACACACACACGCACACACACACACACACCTGAGTACGCTGCCTTGGTCGTGGCAAGTCCAAGGTTCAGGTGGGAAAACGTCCCCCCCCTTCCCCCTTAACACACACACACACACACACACACACACACACGCACACGCACACGCACACGCACACGCACACCCCCCCCTCGCACACACCTGAGTACGCTGCCTCTGTCGCGGCAAGTCCAAGGTTAAGGCGGCGGAACGTCCCCCCAGAGAGGCGCCCTCTGTCTGCGGCATCACTTAGCACGACGCATGCGACGGCAGCGAGGAGGAAACCGGGAGCCCAGGTCGCCTGGAGTGTGTGTGCGCGTGTGTGTGTGTGTGTCTGCATGCGTGTGCGTTTTGTTCAGCACGACGCATGCGACGGCAGCTAGAAGGAAGCCGGGCGCCCAGGTTGCCTGGAGTGTGTGTGTGTGTGTGTGTGTGTGTGTCTGCATGCGTGTGCGTTTTGTTCAGCACGACGCATGCGACGGCAGCTAGAAGGAAGCCGGGCGCCCAGGTTGCCTGGAGTGTGTGTGTGTGTGTGTGTGTGTGTGTCTGCATGCGTGTGCGTTTTGTTCAGCACGACGCATGCGACGGCAGCTAGAAGGAAGCCGGGTGCCCAGGTTGCCTGGAGTGTGTGTGTGTGTGTGTGTGTGTGTGTGTGTGTGTGTGTGTGTGTCTGCATGCGTGTGCGTTTTGTTCAGCACGACGCATGCGCCGGCAGCTAGAACGAAGCCGGGCGCCCAGGTTGCCTGGAGTGTGTGTGTGTGTGTGTGTGTGTGTGTGTCTGTGTGTGCATGCGTGTGCGTTTTGTTCAGCACGGCGCATGCGACAGCAGCCAGGAGGAAGCCAGGAGTCCAGGTTGCATGTACGTAGAGAAAGCAAGTGTTTGTGTGTGAGAGCATGCGAGGGAGGGAGAGTGAGGGAGAGGGAGGGAGAGGGAGGGAAAGGAAGGGAGAGGGAGGGGAAAGGAGGGAGAGGGAGAGGGAGAGGGAGAGAGAGGGAGGGAGAGGAGGGAGGGAGAGGGGGGGGGGAGGGAGTGGGAGAGAGAGAGAGAGAGTGTGTGTGTGGGAGAGAGAGTGTGGGAGAGAGAGGGGAGGGAGGGAGAGGGAGGGGGAGGGAGAGCTCGAAACACACAGACACACACACACACACACACCGAGAGAGATAACTGTTACAGATCCCACCGCTAGGTATCCTGGTTTACGGCTCTTGCCTGTGCTAAAGCACATACCCCGGCAATCGTTTCAGAAGTCAAAAACACCCATGGATCTTAGGTTCGTTTGCTAGCGGGTGACCAGCCACACACACACACACACACACACACACACGCGCGTGCACACGCACGCAGACACACACACACACATACACACACACACACACACACCTTCAGGAACATCGACACGTCTGTAATCGGCGAACCAGGCCCAGTCACGAAGAGAGCCTCTGACCCGTAGCACGCAGCAGCGGTTCCGAGGTATATCACACCTAACAGGGTGTACACGCGGCCTGCGTGTGTGTGTGTGCGTGTGTGTGTGTGTAGCGGTTCCGAGGTATAGCACACCTAACAGGGTGTACACGCGGCCTGCGTGTGTGTGTGTGCGTGTGTGTGTGTGTTTTGCATGTGTGTGTAGCGGTTACGAGGTATAGCACACCAAACAGGGTGCACACACGGCATGTGTGTGTGGTGTGTGTGTGTGTGCATGCATTCGCGTGTAAGTAAGTATGTGTGTGTGTGTGTGTGCGTGTGCGTGCGTGCGTGCACACGTGTGTGTGTGTGTGTGTGCATGTGTGTGTGTGTGTAGGGTTGTGGGCAACCGTAGATGAACGGCCCCGTGTATCTGTATATACGTACAGTAACAGTTACACGGGGTTTCCAGCTAAGCAGGCTACTCTTCTATTAGAGACACCCGCTGATACTCCAGCACACTTAAGTACTAGAGTACCGCCGGCTCCCGGCCGATAGACTACCGCTCCCGCCAGCTAGACTACCCCAAACAACGGTCTCTGAGAGACATGTCTGGCAAGGAGCATATAGGAGAGGACCTTCCTCAGGGTCACAGTAGTGGCCTTGTGGCCAGTCAAGCCGGCAGAGCCGACTGGCGCTGACTGGAACGGTCCCCGCCTGGCAGTGCATGGCTGTCCAGCTCTCGTTTGCATGGGGCTCAGCTGGCGCCCCATGCCTCATGCATGGCCAGGTCCCACCCTCCAGGGGTGCATGGACGACAGAGTTGTCATGGAGGCTGCCTGAAGACCTTCCAACGCCAGTCACCGGCAGACGAGCGACCCCGAGGATGAGCGCGGTGACGAACGCTGCGATTGGTGAAGCGGATTTACTCTGTGTTGCCTCGGCGGTCGCCACCGCTGAAGCCGTGATGGTAGCCCGCCTCCACGGGCAGCCATCTTGACCAATGTCCAGCATGCATTGACGGGCGCCAGCTCCTCCGCTCGTCGATCAACTCGTCGAGATCGGTGCCGCATGGCGTCCTGCATGGGGGGAGGATAAGGGCCGTCTCCCAGCACGGGCCGCGGCAG
>VFSX01000229.1:185000-220000 GCA_016618255.1 Chlamydomonas sp. UWO 241 | reverse complement strand
CACCCAGCCCCCCGCGACGCCTCCTACCGATCGGTACCACCCGTGGTATGCACTTGACGAGGCGCTGGGTCCCGTGCCGTGCCGCGTTGCGGGGGTAACTGTGCTGGGCGACACCAAACTTTCGGCATGTTTTGCGGCCGCGCCTCTGGACCAAATCCACTTTTGACGAGTAATTTTTAGTTGCCGCCAATCTCATTTAGATGCATGGGTCCAAGTAACATTCAAACGGCAACTTGCGATAGGCCATCCCCACCCAACCTGGGTCCACCCCAGGGGGAAAAGTGGCCAAAACGGGCAACACCAAACTTTGGGAATTTATTGTGGCTTCCCTGGTTGACCAAATCCACTTTTGACGAGTGCTTTTTAGTTGCCGCCAATCTCATTTAGACGCTTGCGTCGTGGGTGGCCGTGGCTTCACGAGACGGTGAAATGCAGAACGAAATCGTTTGGCGTCAAATGTTACACGCCACGGCTGCGTTTGACGCCAAACGGTTTCGTTCCGCATTTCACCGTCTCTCCAAGCCACGGCCACCCACGACGCAAGCGTCTAAATGAGATTGACGGCAACTAAAAAGCACTCGTCAAAAGTGGATTTGGTCAACCAGGGAAGCCACAAGAAATTCCCAAAGTTTGGTGTTGCCCGTTTTGGCCACTTTTCCCCCTGGGGTGGACCCAGGTTGGGTGGGGATGGCCTATCGCAAGTTGCCGTTTGAATGTTACTTGGACCCCAAAACGCGAAAACGCCATTTCACCCTTTCGAGGTCTGCATGCGCACAGCCCCAGCACCCCAGTCCCCAAGGAACGATCATAGATCGATTGAGAACCCTCCTACGTTTGTCGGCGCCGCGCATGGGACGCGAGGGGCGACATTAGGCGTCAGCCGACACCAAGGCTCGCCGCATGGCGCCTCCCAACGCTCCCAATGCAAACTCGACACATTCGCGATCCACTCCAAGGGTCTCGCACGCATTTCCAGTGGTGGAGCGTGCCATGCGGTGGTTTCGAGCAAAATGTTGATTTCGCGTTTTCGCGCTTGTCGATTTTTGTTAAGTAACATTCAAACGAAACTTGCGATAACATCGTCCGTCATGAAGGTCGGTTTGGGTGGGGGCGTGGGTACTGTGCAGTGGTCCCTGAGAAGGATTTTAGTAATTAGTTTTTTGCCGGCTCCAGCAACTTTGACCGCTCATACCAGGCACAATACACAGCGGGTATTCATGCAACGCATGCCGTTGGGCTGCTCTCGGCAAGAGCTTTCCAACGCGCCGCTCCACGCCCTCTCCCATCAAGTGTGTGGTGGTTTTCTGGGAAATGGGACATCCGGCTCGGAGCGGTATACGGCTCGCAGGGGAATCACTGGAACTGTGAGGTTCAGGGTGAGTTTAGGGCAGGTCTAGGGTTTATGGCGGGTTAAGGGCAGGTTTATGGCAGGTTTCGAGCTTAGGGTTTAGGGCAGGTTTAGAGGTTGGGATTCAGTCTTAGTTGACGACCCTGTACTGCCCTGGAACGGTGTGACGCACCAGCCATGAGGCGCTGGTAGGTGAGCGAGGTCAGGCGGTCGTTGTCGGCAGCGTCCTTGAGGCAGTACTCGACAGCTGCCTGCGTGTGTGTGTGTGTGTGTGTGTGTGTGTGTGTGTGTGTGTGTGTGTCTGTCTGTGTGTGTGTGTGAGCGAGGTCAGGTTGTCGTTGTCGGCAGCGTCCTTGAGGCAGTACTCGACAGCTGCCTGCGTGTGTGTGTGTGTGAGCGAGGTCAGGTTGTCGTTGTCGGCAGCGTCCTTGAGGCAGTACTCGACAGCTGCCTGCGTGTGTGTGTGTGTGTGTGTGTGTGTGAGCGAGGTCAGGTTGTCGTTGTCGGCAGCGTCCTTGAGGCAGTGCTCGACAGCTGCCTGCGTGTGTGTGTGTGTGTGTGTGTGTGCGTGAGCGAGGTCAGGTTGTCGTTGTCGGCAGCG
Organism: Chlamydomonas sp. UWO 241; assembly: GCA_016618255.1. Taxonomy (NCBI): domain Eukaryota; kingdom Viridiplantae; phylum Chlorophyta; class Chlorophyceae; order Chlamydomonadales; family Chlamydomonadaceae; genus Chlamydomonas; species Chlamydomonas priscui. The sequence goes on along the minus strand of VFSX01000229.1, from coordinate 218,051 downwards.
TCCTTGAGGCAGTACTCGACAGCTGCCTGCGTGTGTGTGTGTGTGTGTGTGTGTGTGTGAGCGAGGTCAGGTTGTCGTTGTCGGCAGCGTCCTTGAGGCAGTACTCGACAGCTGCCTGCGTGTGTGTGTGTGTGTGTTTTGTGTGTGTGTGTGTTGTGTGTGTGCGTGTGTGTGTGTGTGTGCGAGGTCGGGCGGTCGTTGTCGGCAGCGTCCTTGAGGCAGTACTTGACAGCTGCCTATATTTTTGGGGGGGGGGGGGGGCAGTGATGCCACTAAGCTCGTCAGGGGGACCCGCAAGCAGTGATGACCTGCAGTTACCAAAAAATCTTTAAAATGGAACCCCATCTAGCGACGAGTGCACGCACACACACACACACCACACGCACACACACCACGCACACGCACACACACACACACACACACACACACACACGCACTCACACGCACACGCACACACATGCACGCACACACACACACAGGCACATGCACGCACAGCACACGCACACACACACACACACACATACGCGCACCGAGATCGCCATCGTCGCGCCCGCGATCTGCACAAACGGCTCATCCAGACCGCTGGCAGGGGCTCCAGGCAGAGCAACAGCCAGCAGCAGGCCCGGCGCGGCGAGTGCCACCAAGCCCAGCGCGGCAGAGACGGCTGAGAGGCTGCCGAAGACAGCAGAGCGCTGTGTGTTTGAGGAGAGGAGGGGCGCTGCAAGGGGGGGTTGGGGTGCACGGGGTGGGAGTGAGCGGGTGGGCGGGTGGGACGGGGTGCTAGCAGGACCAGCAGTGCAAGGACGGCGGAAGAGGGTGCCGAAGAGACGGCGGAACGCTGTGCGTTTGAGAAGAGGAGGGGCGCTGTATGGCGGCAAGGGGGGGAGGGGGTGCACGGGGTGGGAGTGAGCGGGTGGGCTGGTGGGACGGGTCGCTAGCAGGACCAGCGTTGCAGGGACGGCGGAGAGGCTGCCGAAGAGAAGTTGGGGCGCTGGGCGTTTGAGGAGAGGAGGGGCGCTGCATGACGCTAGCGGGGGTGAGGGGTGCATAGGGTGGGAGTGAGCGGGTGGGCGGGTGGGAAGGGGCGCTAGCAGGACCCGCGGTGCAAGCATGGCTGAAGAGGGTGCCGAAGAGAAGCTGGGACGCTGGGTGTTTGAGAAGAGCAGGGGCGCTGCACAGGGGAGGGAGGCAAGCGGGGATTGGCACAGCAGCACATCGTGTGTTCGCGTGTGCGCGTGCGTGCGCGCGTGCGTGTGTGTCGCCGGTGTGTCTGCTTGCTTGCACGTGCACGTGGCGTGTGGGAGCAGCGCCCACCGTTCACCGCGACCGCTGTGCCGCTCGGCTTGCTGGTGCTGGTGGACGGTGGAACAGGCTCTGGGCTGGCCTGCGGCTGCTCGGAGCCGCTGCGGGCGACCAAGCCGCGCCGTGCCCCATGCATGAGCCCATGTGCACCATGCGCCTGCACACAGGGGTGTGTGGCTTGAGTCGCTGTGCCTGGCCACGGCACGCCGAGGCATCTGATTGATGCAGATAAACAGTAGGCAGCTGGTGTATCTTCCTGGAGAGCGCTCATGACCACAGAGAGATCTTGTTGCACTCACTCGGATCAGCCTTGTCGTGCGGAGCCGGCAGTGAGCCACCGCGTTCGGCGCGCGGGGTGAGGCAGCGATACTGCTTGACATGGTAGAGATCTGGAGTAGTATGAGCTAGAGATGCGCCTACATGACCTGGTGTGGCATCCACACTGTTCGTACTTTATAGAGATTTTTGGCTCTGCAGGGCTGCTCTCCTGCTGAGGCAGTGGCAACGCTTGAGCGCGTGAGAGAGAGTAAGAGTGCTGAGGTGGGAGTGCTGAGGCGGGAGTGCTAGAGCAGCCATGGGCAAGAATGACTTCCTGGCGCCAAAGGCGGTGAGTGCGCGGCACTGTATTGACGGGGGTGGCACATACGCATGTACGCGGGGCTGGGGGGCGTCGCAAGGAGCGGCGCAGGCCCCATGCATCGCCATGCATGGGGCCTGAATGGCGAGCACACGCATGGCATGGCAGCCCCGCAGTAAAGGCCTGCTGCACTTTGTGCCGAGCGTACACGCCCGTCGGCTGCGTGCACCGGCTGCGTGCACCCTTGCCTGGTCCCAGACACGGCACGTGCAAATGCACGCAACGAGCTCACACGCACACAGACAGTGGTGGCACACGCACACAGGCAGTGGCAGTGGGTGTGCGCACTCCCCTCCCCCCGGAGGCTACTCTTTCCCTGCCGCGCATGCGGGCCCGGGCAGACACAGATCTTTAAACGCATCAAGTCCAAGGGCCCGCAGGACAGCTTGTTTACACACGCCCGGGCTGCACTTTGTTGGTTGACTGCCTGCCTTGAACTGCTGCTCGCCCTTGCAGGTCGACAACCGCAGCAAGGCCAAGGGCCTGCAGAAGCTGCGGTGGTACTGCCAGGTATGCACTTCTGCTGCTGCTGCTGCTGCTGCTGCACACACACACACACACACACGGCCAGGTATGCACTGCTGCACACACACACACACACACACACACGCACACACACACACTGCCAGGTATACGCTGCTGCACGCATGCACACACACACATATGTGCACACACACACACACACACACACACACGAACGCATGCACGCACACAAGCACACGCACACACTTCCGTGCTGACCGTGCACCCTTTTCACGCACCTCTGACGCACGCAGGCACACACACACACACACACACGCGCACACACACTCACACACACACACACACTCACACACACATACACACACACACACACAGCTGTGCCAGAAGCAGTGCCGTGACGAGAACGGATTCAAGTGTCACCAGATGGCAGACTCGCACCGACGCCAGGTAGGGCACAAAGTCACACATTCAATGGAGTCACACGTTCAATGGAGTCACACATTCAACTAGTCACACATGGCCACACAAAGTCACACCAGTCACACGCGACGAGAATGGGCTCAAGTGCCACCAGATGGCAGACTCGCACCGACGCCAGGTCAGTCACATAGTCTCGCAGTCAACACACACATGGCCACACATGGCCACACTTGTCACACACAGTCACGCATGTCACACAAATTCACACGTCAGTCACACGGTTCAAGTGCCACCAGATGGCGGACTCACACCGACGCCAGGTCAGTCAGTCATCAGTCGCAGTGATCACCCCGCAAGCTGTATACCGCTCGGGGCCCGATATCCCATTTCCCTGACCCACAATTGGTGGGAGCGGGCGTGGCGGGGTGCGTTGGAAAGCTCTCACCGATAGCAGCACACCGGCGTGCGTTGCGTGGACACTCGACGTGTCTTTCGCCCGGTACGAGTGGTCAAAGTTGCTATAGCCGGGGGTGGAAAATTCACTTAAATGCTTTACAGGGGTCACTGATCAGTCGCACCTCTAAGCCACACACCTACATGACTTTGAGAGAACTCCTTGTGCCCAGACAAGCATAAGATTTCTTGATTCCTAGATTCCTGGATTCCCAGATTCATAGATTCCTATTCCTAGGAACCTGGGACTCCTATACGCAGAACCACTGTTAGCACCAGCGGCACACTTCAGCGCCGTCCAGCTCACAGAGGCCCTGTCACAATCCCAACGTCCGAGGCGAGTGAAGGCGGCCGTGACGCCTGAGGCGGTCAGGGGTGCGCCTCAGGCGGTGGTGGGTGCCTAAAGCGGTCGAGGTCGCGCCTGAGGCGGTCGGGGGCAATGTCTGGGGCGGCGCTTCAGGCGGTCGGGGGCTGGCCTCAGGCGCTCTCGGAGCGCCGCCTACTCCGCGCAAGTGAAGGCGCCGCCTCAGTCGGTGGGAATGTGGTAGGGAGGTGGCAATCACGGAGGTGTCGGCAGGATGAGCCCGCCAGTTCTGGTTCCACTGAGGATATTGGGGGAAATAATGGCTCATCCCGGGGCTTGCAGCTCGCTTCCTCCATCACAACCCGCTCGAGACGCTTGTTTTTTGCGAGAAATGCGCAAAAATTACGATCCTCACACTTCCCCTGATGCACGAGCCCACACCGAGTGACCGCGCTTTTGGTGTGAACGCTTGTGCAGACACCCTCAGGGCCTGACTGGCGCACAACCCCTAACTCGACCCCCCTCCTCCCATCCCAACCATTGCCAGATGGAGGTCTTCGGCATGAACTGCATCGAGTGACTGCTTGGACCAGTTCTCGCTCAGCGGGACCGAGCTTGGTGTGAACGCTTATGCAGAAACCCTGACTGGCGCACAACCCCTCACTCGACCCCTCCCCATCCCCCACCCCCGCCCCATTTCAACCATCGCCAGATGGAGTTCTTCGGCATTTACCCGCAACCGAGTGATTAAGGATAAGTTCTCGTTGGGATTGAGCTTGTGTGCTTGTGCAGAAACGCTGGCTGGCATGCAACACAACCTAGCTCGACCCCTTTCCATCCCCACCCCGACCACCGACCACCGACCCGGATGAACGCCTTCGGCATGAACCCGCACCGAGTGATTGAAGGCTTCAGCGAAGAGTTTGTGCAGACACCCTGACAACCCCTTGTGCAGAACTCCCGACTCACTTAACCTGTCCCCCTCCCCACCCAAACCACCGCCAGATGGAGGTCTTCGGCATGAACCCGCACCGAGTGATTGAGGGCTTTAGCGAAGAGTTTGAGGGCGAGTTCCTGGAGCACCTCAAGCGCGCGTGAGTTTACAAGTTGATACGTTAATGAGTAAATACGTGATTGAGTTTGAGGGTGCGTTCCTGGGCTCCTTAAGCGTGCGTGAGTAAACAAGTTAGTAAGTTAGTCCGTTGATGTGTTAATAATTTGGTAATTTCATAAGTTATGAGTTTGAGAGCGAGTTCCTGGGGCACCTCCGGCGCGCTTGAGTTGCACACACACACACACACACACACACACACACACATGCAGGCACACACACACACACGTGCACGGCTTCACGCACACTCACGCACATGCACACACGCACATGCATGCACGCAAACATGCACACACGCATGAACACGCACACATGTTCACGACTACGCGCCCGGACGCACACACACAGCTTTCATTTCCATCGTAATGTAATGAAGAGGAAAATTTGGGTTTGTGTATGAAGCTGTAGCTCAAAAGTGTGTACTTTCAGAGCTCTTAACCAGCTCTCTCCCCTTTGTCCTCATCCTGGATTCGTACAAAGGGAAACTCCCGTTTCATTAGTACAGCTTCATCGGGTTCTGCCTTGAGCAGAACCTTGTAGAACCCACTCACCCGTGCCGCGGCTGTGCAGCCATCGGCGCCCTGTGCAGCACACAATGCTGGTGTCGTGTTGGGTGTTACAATTACCCATGCTTCGCACTTTGACTGTCCTTCACACTTCTTTTAAGTGGTGACTCTCTTGATTAGGCGAGTTGACAGGCCCAAGGGGACCCCACGCTTGGGCCGCACCCGTTGCCAGAGGGCGCAGACTGTCCCTCTACGCCACTGTAGAGCCTTGTCCCAGCAGAAAGGCACAGGCATAAAGGGCTGCAGGGGGGGGGGCGTATGCGACACCTACAGTGCGTCAGAGCGACAGAGCCCCTCCCCACTGCAATACAGCCGGAACAGTCGAATTCGGCTGGGTGAGCAGGGGCTCATAGTGTGACAGCCACGAGCTCACGGTGCATGCACCGCCACTCAGAACGGAAGTCTGCACGGCTGCATGCCGAACCAGGCGCCGCCGTGAGTGTGGCACTCCATTTAGCTTTGGAACGAGTTGTTCTCCCTTATCGTCCGTGCGGGGTCAATCCTGTGCGGGCGAGCGATACGATCCAAGCAGTCAATCCAAAACATCAGCACAACAGTGCAGTCAGCCAGCTCAGCTCCTTGACAAGAGCGAAAGCTGGTACACAAACACACACACACACACAGAACACACACGCACACTCCCTCACAGCTACGCCTCACTTGCAGCCCCCTGTTCAGCCGCGTGGCTGCCAAGAATGTGTACAACGAGTGCATGAGCCACATGCAAATTTAACCCTACTCTCTCACTCTCTCACTCTCTCCCACACTCTCTCGCACACTCGCAGCCACCCCTTCAGCCGCGTGGCTGCCAAGAATGTGTAGAACGAGTACATCGGCGACAAGAACCACGTGCACATGAGTCCACTCTCTCACTCACACCCTCACACTTTCTCACACTCTCAGCCACCCCTTCAGCCGCGTGGCTGCCAAGAATGTGTACAACGAGTACATCGGCGACAAGAACCACGTGCACATGAACTCGACCAAGTGGCTCACGCTCACGGACTTTGTCAAGTACCTCGGACGAGAGGGGAAGTGCAAGGTGGGGCGGATCTCTCGCACTCCCTCTCCCTGTGTCTCTCCCTCCGTCTCTCTCTCTCTCTCTCTCGGGGTCTGTCTCTCCCTCCGTCTCTCTCTCTCTCTCTCGGTCTCTCTCTCTCGTTGTTTCTCTCACTCTCCATCTCGCTGTCGCTCTCGCTCTCGCACTCTCTCTCCCTCCGTCTCTCTCTCCCTTCGTCTCTCTCTCTCGGTCTCTCTCTGTTTCTCTCAGCCTCTTCCTCTCTCGGTGTCTCCCTTCATCTCTCTCTCTCTCTCTCTCCCTCTCTCTCTCTCTCTCTCTCTCTCTCTCTCTCTCTCTGCCTCTCTCTCGCTGTCCCCCTCTCGCTCTCCCTCCCTCCCTCTCTCTGTCTCGCTCTCTCCCCCTTTCCCTCTCACGCACATGCGCAAGCATGCACACAAGTGAGAGCAACGTGCACGCGCGTGCCAATGCTGGTGCGTGTGTGGCTGCAGAGCCCCCCCCCCTTCCCGGGGTCTGGAGGGCCCACACCGAAGCTGGGCAAACCATGAGCCCAACATTTGGCCTCGCCCACGGGCCACCCCACCCTGCCTAGACATCCCCACAGTACCACACAGTAACACGGGGTTTCCAGCTAAGCAGGCTACTCTTCTACTAGAGACACCCGCCGAAACTCCAGCACACTTAAGTACTAGAGTACCGCCGGCTCCCGGCCGATAGACTACCGCTCCCGCCAGCTAGACTACCCCAAACAACGGTTTCTGAGAGACATGTCTGGCAAGGAGCATAAAGGAGAGGACCTTCCTCATTGACATCCCCATTGCGCTTCTAATAACCAAAGCGACTTTGTCTGTGTCGATGGGCCAGCGGGAGAGCCACAAGGGCCGGGTGGGGCAGGACCGAGCCGGGCCGGGCGGGACGGGGAGGGGTGGGGCGGGGCTTGTTGCTGCTGAGCGCCTGCGTTTGCACGTCTTAGGTGGACGAAACAGAGAACGCCTGGTTCGTCATGATCATCCCTCTCACTCGTCACTCGCACCACTCCCACTCCCACGCGCACCCTCGCCCCCACTCTCACCCCCACCTCATTCCCATTATCACTCTCACTTCCACTCCCACTCGCACCCTCACCCCCACTCTCACTCTCACTCCCACCTCATTCCCACTCTCATTCTCACTCTCACTCTCACTCTCACTGTCATTCTCACTCTCACTGTCACTCCCTCTCCCACTCTCACTCTCACTCTCACTCCCGCTCCCCCTCTCATCACCCAGGTGGACGAGGCGGAGAAGGGCTGGTTCATCATGCTCAGCACTCTCACTCTTTAATCGCACCGTACTCACGCTCACTCGTATCACTCTGTTCACTCTTGAATTCAACGAGACGGAGAAGGGCTGGGTCCTCACTCTTCACTCTTCACCACGTGCTCACTCTCACTCCCCACACTCAATTCTGCTCTCGCACTCAGTCTCACTCCTCCTCACGCTAACTCTCACTCCCACTCGCACTCGCACCCTCACTCTCACTTTTACTCCCACCCTCACTCCCACTCCCACTCCCACTCTCATCACGCAGGTGGACGACGCGGAGAATAGCTGGCTCCTCACTTTTCACTCTCACTTTTGCTCACACCCACTCCCACTTACACTCTCACTCCCCCTCTCATCACCTAGGTTGACGAGCCGGAGAAGGGCTGCTTCATCACTCCTCACTCACTTTTGCTCACACTCACTCCCACTCTCGCTCACTCCCACTCCCACTTCCACTCCCACTCCCACTCCCACTCCCACCATCACCTCACCCCCCCCTCATCACCCAGGTGGACGAGACGGAGAAGGGCTGGTTTGTCACGCTCATCACTCGTACTCGTCAATCGCACCACTCTCACTCTCGTGTTCACTCTTATCACTCATACCACTCTGAGGTCAACGAGATGCAGAATAGCTGGCTCCTCACTCTTCACACTCACTTTTTCTCACACCCACTCCCACTCCCACTCTCACTCCCATTCCCACCCCCACTCCCATCACCCAGGTGGACGAGGCGGAGAAGGGCTGGTTCATGCTCATCACTTTTACGCTTCAATCGCACCACTCCCACTCTCACTCTTGTCACTGAGGTCAACGAGATGGAGAAAAGCTGTGACTCTTCACTCTCACTCATCACCGCGTGCTCACTCTCACTCGTCACACTCACGTTGGCTCTCGCACTCACTCTCGCACTCACTCTCACTGTCACCCTCACCCTCACCTCTACTCCCCCCCCCCACTCCCACTCCCCCTCTCATCACCCAGGTGGACGAGACGGAGAAGGGCTGGTTCATCACGCTCATTCAGAGGGACCCCATGGAGGAGATCGAGGTGAGAGCATTGATTTCCTTTTCAGGGTTTTTAATTCATTGTTCCACAGCCCAAATTTGCTTTGACCGCGTTGACCGTTGACCTCCCTTTGACTGTTTGTCCTCAGACATAGGTCAGTTGGAAGCTGTTGACGTGCTCTGTCTGGCGGGCTTGTCAGACTAATAGTCTACTGGATGGGTTGAGCTGTGTGCCAGGTCAAAGTACAGCCGGCATACAGCCAAATGGCTGTGTAGGGCCGAAAAGGAAATCACTGAGTGAGAGGCAGAGAGAAAGAGGGAGAAAGCGGAAGAGGGAGTGAGAGAGAGAGCAGCAATGGAGCTGGTAAAGCTCCTTTTAATTTCTGGGCACCACGCAGGTCTTTAGGTCTTAGGGTTTAGGGTTGGGAGAGTTTAAGAGTTTAGGTTTCCTTAAGGGTTTAGGGTTCAAGGGTTAAAAGGTTTAGGGTTTAAACCCTAAACCTAAAAAATGCAGGTTAAGTACAGGTTTAGGGTTAACCCTAACCCCAAACCTTAACCCTAGGTCAGGGCTGCGTCGTAGCCAATCATGCCGTATCACTCAGCTGCATTTGGCCAATTGATTTCATCTTCAATTGACGGCTCATGTTTTGTGCCGCGCCCATTTATATCCACAGGAGGAGAAGCGCCTTAAGCGGACTGCCGCCGAGAAGGAGGAGGAGGACCGGCACCAGTCCAACCTCAACGACCAGGTGTGTGTGTGTGTGTGTGTGTGCGTTTGTGTGTGTGGCTGTTAGTTGGGTGAGATGCGTGTAGGGAGGTGATGATGATGATGGATCTTACAGTCTGTGTGACACCAGTAATGATGTATAAGACCGGTGTCGGCGCTAGCGCCCGACACCTTAAACTCAGTTTCAGTGGGAAACTGGCTGGCTACCTGGTAGGGGTGAGGGTAAACCCCCACACGCGCGCACGCACTGGACCTAGACAGGACACTGGGCCCCCAGATCCACCCTATACCACCCAGGTAGTGACAGCAACGCATTGTTGGTGTGCGCCTGTGTTCTACTACTAGTCCCGCCGCCGCCATTGGCTCCAGCAATCTCCTCCATGCCCGCCAGCAATCTCCTCCACGCCCGCCAGCAATCTCCTGTATGCCCGCCAGCAATCTCCTCCATGCCCGCCAGCAATCTCCTGTATGCCCGCCAGCAATCTCGTCCATGCATGGGCGCCGCCATGCGATCTCCATGCGCCGCGCCGCGCTCCATGCGCGCCAGCACCCGTACCACCCGCCTCATTCCCGTTCTTTAGCCATTCCCCGTGACACCTATGGCTGATCCTTGTTCCGCCGTCCCCTTTGGCATCTGTAACCCGTATCCTCTCCCTGTAGCCTCATTCCCCGTTCTTAACCGCCATCTCCATTATGGTGCCCGCCCGCTGGTGGGGCCTCGCCTCGCCCCATGCCGCACGGCTAGTGTATTGATTGCTGCGCCATCTATAATCTGCGCCTTGGGGCAGGGAACCCCTGCGCCACAACCTCCTCACAAAGCCTAGCCGCATGTGCCTCGCTTCCCATGTTTCTCAATTTCTCGCCATCCGCTTCCATGCTGCCGCCTGCAATCTCCTCCACGCCCGCGAGCAATCTCCTCCATGCCCGCCAGCAATCTCCTCCATGCATGCACGCGCAGAGCGCCGCCATGCAACCCCCATGCGCCGCGCGCGCCATGCGCGCGCCGCGCCCGCCAGCTCCCGTAGCCTCATTGCCCGTTCTTTACCCATGCGCCGTGATGCATTAGCCTTGTCCGCCGTCCCCTGGCATGCATAACCCGTAGCCTCATCCCCGGTAGCCGCATTCCCCGTTCTTAGCCGCCATCTCCATTATGGTGCCCGCCCGCTGGTGGGGCCTCGCCTCGCCCCATGCCGCACGGCTGGTGCATCGATCGCGTCGCCATCTAGTAATCTGCGCCTTGGGGCAGGGAACCCCTGCGCCGCAACCTCCTCACAAAGCCTAGCCGCATGTGCCTCGCTTCCCATGTTTGAGGTAGAGAAGGAGGAGTGCCACCAGTCCAACCTCAACAACCAGGTGTGTAAATGGGTATGTGTGTGTGTGCGTGTGTGTGTGTGTGTGTGTGTGTGTGTGTGTGTGTGTGTGTGTGCACGCACGCGTGTGCGTGTGCGTGTGTGTGGCTGGTGGTGGAATGGGTATAGGGAGGTAGAGAAGGCGCAGGAGGACCGCCACCAGTCCAACCGCAACAACCAGGTGTGTGTGTGTGCGTGTGTGTGTGTTTGTGTGTGTGTGTGCCTGTGTGTGTGTGTGTGTGTGGCCGACTCTTCTCTCTGTCCGACGCCTTTGATGGCGTATAAGAGCCGGTGTGTATGTGTGCGTGTGTGCGTGTGTGTGTGTGTGTGTTTGTTGTGTGTGTGTGTATAGTGTTCCCGTACAGTAGTTGGTCTTTGATTGGTATGTGTGTGCGCTGGTTGCAATGCGCAGGTCGAGAATGCGCACAAGATTTATGTGTTTTCGCAGGTCAAGCGCACGCGCATTACGCACCTGCACAGTAACTGCTCTTCAATTGGTCTGCCCTCGTGGTCCTATTGTTTCCTCTCTAGCTCGAGCGCGCGCGCAACATGGCTCGCATGGCACATGCCTAAACAATGGCATGGCTCGTCGGCCGCTGCGGTTTATGACGCATCATCATCATCATCATCATCATCATCATCATCATCATCACAAGTTTTCCTTAATTTTGTGGATACCTACCTCAACCTGCGTGTGCTGTGGTCGATTTTTCAGTCCGCCGTGCGACTTTGATAGAGTGTGCAATGATGTGTGCAATGCGCAGGTCGAGCGCGCGCGCAAGATGGCGCGCATGGCGGAGGGTGGAGACGATAGCATGGCTCGTTCGCCGCTGCGGTTTATGACCGTAAAATCCATCATCATCATGACTCAATCTGTGTGAGCTGTGGTCGGTTTTGCAGTCCGCCGGACGCCTAAGATGGTGCGTGCAATGCTGTGTGCAATGTGCAGGTTGAGCGCGCGCGCAAGATGGCGCGCATGGCGGAGGGAGGAGACGACGAAGCGGGGGCGCGGGAGCTGAACCGGGAGGGACTGGGAAACGGGCCTGTCGTGCTGGGGCTGGGGCTGGGCGTGGCTGCGGGTGAGGCTGGTTGCGTGTGTGTGCGTGTGTGTGTGTGTGTGTGTGTGTGTGTGTGCGCGCGTGTGGGGGGGGTGGCTCTTATGATGGAAAGGGGCTGTGCGATGTGCCTGCCCTGTCGGGGCTGGGGCTGGGCGTGGCTGCGGGCTGGCTGGCTGTGGTTGGTTGTGGCTGGCCTGTGATGTTCCCTTGGGTTGTGTGTGTGTGTGCGTGTGTGCATGTGTGTGCGTGTGGCTCTTTTATTGGGGAGGGGCTGGGCGCTGGGTATGTTGTGCTGGGGCTGGGCGTGGCTGCGGGTGAGGCTGGTTGTGTGTGTGTGTGTGTGTGTGTGTTGTGCGTGTTGAGTGTGTGTGTGCATGTGCATGTGGCTCTGGTTATATTGGGGGGGGGCTTTGCGTGGCTGCAAGTGAGGCTGGTTGCGTGTGTGTGTGTGTGTGTGTGTGAGCGTGTGTGTGTTTGTGTGCATGTTTGTGTGGCTCTTGTGTTGGGGAGGGGCTGTGCGCTGGACCTGTCTTGCTGAGACTGGGGCTTGGCGTGGCTGCAGGTGGGGCTGGTTGTGTGCGTGCGTGTGTGTGTGTAGGGCGCAGCACGGTATATGTATACGGTATATACCGTATGTATACCGTGATGGTATAAATATCGTATACGGCGGGATATGTACCGTATACACCATTTTTTTTGGAAGGCAAGTAAAAGGCGTACAGGCCCCAACTCCCTTGAAACTGCATGGAGTTCGATGATTCGACTTGCACTGGACAGCTAATGACAAGGGTTATCCCAAGCAACGCTTGGATGCAGCATAGGGTGGAGGGAAGAATATGGTGGTTGCATGGAACGCAGGGACGCTCCGGCTGCCGTGCAGTGAGAAAACCCGAGTTTTGTGTTTCCTCTAAACCAAACATAGCAAAGTATGCTTGTTAGAGTGGATTTGTGATGCCCATCATGCCAGGCATCCGAATCCACTGTTCCTGTCTCAATCGGATCAAGGAATCAAGGGTATACACGTATACCCTTGTATATGGTATACGTTATACGGTTTTATACGGTATTCGGGCCCACGTATACGGTATACTGCCGCGCCCTACGTGTGTGTGTGTGTGTGTGTTGTGTGCGTGTGTGTGTGTGTGTGTGTGCGTATGCATGGCTCTTCTGATGGGGAGGGGCTGTGCAATGGGCCTGTCGTGCTGGGGCTGGGCGTGGCTGCGGGTGGGGCTGGTTGTGTGCGTGTGTGCGTGTGTGTCTGTTTGTGTGCGCGCGGGCGTGTGTGTGCGCATGTGTGTGTGTGTGTGTTGGGGAGGGGCTGGGCGATGGGCCTGTCGTGCTGGGGCTGGGGCTGGGCGTGGCTGTGGGTGAAGCGGGTTGTGACTGGCATGTGTCCCCCTGGGTTGCGTGCGTGTGTGCATGTGTGTGCGCGTGTTTGTGCGTGTTTGTGTCTGCTTGTGTGCCTGCGTGCGCGTCGGTGTGTGCGCCTGCATGTGTGTCGGTGTGTGCGCCTGCCTGTGCACATGTGTACGGCTCTACACGTGTGTGTCTGCGTCTGTGTGTGCGCCTGCCTTTGCGCCTGCGCGTGCATCTACGTGCGTGTGTGCCTGTGTGCCTGCGTGCATCTACGTGTGTGTCTTCTTGTGTGTGTGTGTGTGTGTGTGTCTGCCTGTCGGCCTGGCTGTGCGCGTGCATGTGCGTCTACTCGTGTGCGTCTGTGTGTGCGCCTGCCTGTGTGCCTGCCTGTCTGCCTGCCTTTGCGCCTGCGCGTGCGTCTACTTGTGTGTGAGTGTGGATGTGCGCCTGACTGTGAGTCTGCGTGCATCTATGTGTGTGTGTCTTCCTGTGTGTGTGTGTGTGTGTATATGTGTGTGTGTGTGTCTGCGTGTGTGTGTACGCCTGCCTGCTTGTGCATGTGTGTCCGCATGCCTGTGCGCCCGTCGCGCCTATCCAAAGACCCCAAACCCCTCCAACCTTTACACGGCGCAGGCAGCAGCGCAGCGGGGCCGTCGGGCGCGGGCGGGCGGGGCCTACCCCAGCGACCAGCGTCCAAGTCTGCTGCGTTTGCGGACGATGACGATGGTGGGTGCACCCACGCACACACGCATGCACACATGCACGTGTACACATGCACATGCGCACACGCACACACACACACGTGCACGCACTCGCGCACACGCACATACACACATACACACACGCAAGCAAATACAGTGACCAGCATCCAAGTCAGCTGCGTTTGCAGACGATGACGACGGTGCGTTCACTCACGCAAACACATGCACACGCACACACAAACACACACACACAAACGTGCACATGCACATGCACGCACACGCACACGCACACACACACACACATGCACGCACATACACGCACATACAAACACACACACACACACGCACGCACGCACGCACGCGCACACGCACACACGGACCCACACACGCACGCACACGGACCCACACACGCACACACGCACACACACTCGCACGTTGTGCGCAAGCGCGTCCACTAACACAGCATGGACCGGGGCACACAACACCCGCAGACACTGGCCCGTCGAACGCCGGACACAAGCTGTCCAAGGTTGAGGCGCTGATGAAGCAGGAAATGGTGAGCTTTTAGGGTTGAGGGCTTAGGGTTCGGGGGTGTGATGATGATGGATGATGGATGTTGCAGTCAGGGACACCTCTAGAGGCGTATAAGACCGTGCTCGGCGCGTATGGCCCGAGCACCTTACTGAGATGGCTGGCTGTTGGTGGTAGGGAACCCCAACTCTGTAAAGAGCGTGGGCGCACCCCTAGCTGTAGGGTACAGGGTTTAGGGTGCAGGGTTCAGGGCTTAGGTGATGAAGCAGGAGATGGTGAGAGTTTGGTCATCAGGATCAGTGATGTCCTTAGTGCCCCCGCAGCCCCCGCAGCCCCCGCTGCGGGGGCAAACCGGGAAAATCGGGGGGAAACTGCGGGGGCAGACGGCCGGCGTAGCCGGCCGTCCCCCCGCAGGCGGGGGCAGATACGTTTTTTGAGAGGGCGCGTGGAGCGCCAGGGGCCGCCTAGGATTGCACCTCAGAGCAAGTTCATTGCTGCCTGGCGACCCAGATGGGGCTAGCGGGGATCGGTCAGTTACCGCGTCGCTTGCGCACTGTGTGTCCGCGGTCGCGTTAGAGGGGAGGGCGCGGACTGAAGGTGTGCTACGCGAGGGAGAGGGGTCTGAACAGTGCCAAGGATGCGCGCATGGCATGGCATGGACATGGTGCCCCTGTGCCCATGTGCATGCATGCATGCGCATCTGCGCGCACCCGGCGCGCACCCATCTGTGGCGCACGCGCGCGCGCACGCACGTGTGTGTGTGTGTGTGTATGTGTGTGCATGTGTGTGCGTGTGTAAGGTGTGTGTGTGGTGTGTGTGTGTGACACCCTGCTATGTGATACACAACCATGTGTGTCACACCCTGCTGTGTGTGTGTGTGTGTGTGTGTGTGTGGGTGTGTGCGGGCGTGTGCGCGCGCGCTTATGTGGGTGCGCGTGCATGTACATGCATCTGTGTGTGCGTGTGTGAGAGACCATATAATAAGAGCTCGCCTGGGGGGGGCTTGGCTTGGCTGAATTGCCACGTCGCTCCGCGGCTAGCTCAAGACCTTGCCGGGGCTGTCACTAGCAACAGTGTGGCTAGTAACCCAAGTAAGCGTTTTGCGTAAGTATACCGAAAGAACAAAAAAAACTCCGCTGCGCTGGTTTCAGTGTCTTTGGCATCAGTTTTTTTTTCTGGGGCAAACGGCCAGCTTTTAATAATGGCAGGCTCTTACGGCCGTAACAGTAACCTCGGCTTTTCAGCAAAGTCATCCTTCTAGTTCTAGACTAGCTAGGACTCTTGGTACCACCGCCTGGACCCAAGTCCAGTTCTGACCCCAGCAATCACTTGTGAGGGGCGTACCATGGGGCGTACCCACCAGCCGGTTGCCTGCTAATGCTTAGTCATAGTCCGCATAGCGCGCAGCCCCGTGGGAAGCGGCATGCGCGAGTGGCTGCTGCTCGCCAAGCTGGCCTTCACTCTGGTGCCCGGGTCGGCGGAGGAGGAGAGGATGTTCGCTACCATGAAGTTCCTGAAGAACGTCCAGCGCAACCGGCTGCTGGCTGAGTACCTGACTGCTGCGGCGCGGCTGTTCAAGGCCCCCAAGTACTTGGTCGACAACTTCGACTTCCCAAAGGCACTCAAGTTCTGGCACGACAAGAAGCTGCGCCGCACGGACGCGGCCAAGAGGCGCAAGGCTGTGCTGCAGCGGGGGCAGAGCTAGGTAACCAGCTAGAAGAGCAGGTGGAGGTACATGTAACTATGCTGGTTCTGGCCTCACATTTCTTGCCTCACATGTCATCTCAACTCAGTTCGGTAAGCGGGGGTCCGGGGGCGCAGCCCCCGGCCGCTGGCTTGACCCTCAGATGGCGGCGGGGGCAAACCAAGGTTTCGGCCGCGAAGCGGCGGGGGCAAACACGACTTTGTCATTTTCCTTAGGGACACCACTGATCAGGATCATCATCGCCATGGACTTTACAGTCATGTGTGACGCACCCGAACTAGGGTTCAGGGTTCGGTTAGAGGTGATGAAGCAGGAGATGGTCAGGGGTTCAGGGTCACCCCTAGGGGTTTATGTGATGGAGCGCAGCCGTCCAAGGTTGAGGCGCTCATGAAGCAGGAGGTTGTGAGGGTTGGGGTTGGGGGCTTAGGGTTTAGGGTTCAGGGTTGCAGGGTTTCAAATCGAGGTTTAAAAGAGGAAATCCGGCACAGAGCAGTATGCACCATAGTCCGTAACTCTGCCCCTCCCTTCCCTCCCCCCCACCTCCTCCAAGAGGCCAAGGCGAAAAAGGAGATGGCCAACGCGGACGCTGCCAAAAACACTAAACCCTTTAACCCTAAACTCTGAACCTGCTCTGAACCCTCAAACCCTTAACCCTTAACCCCGAAAAAACTCCCCAGGAGGCCAAGGCAAAGGAGAAGGCCGACAAGCTGCCAAACACGCCTTGGCCTTGGGTTTGGAAACCCTACACCATAAAATCGTCTCCTTCAAACTCTTAACCCTCGACCCCCAAACCCCTCCCCAGGAGGCCAAGGCACAGGAGAAGGCCGACACGGACGCTGACGAACACGCTGAACCCTATCACCTCAGCCCAAAGCACCCTAAGCCCTAAACTCTTTACCCTCAACCCCAAACCCAAAAGACCCTAAACCTCAAAACCCCAAAACCCCCTCGCCAGGAGGCCAAGGCGAAGGGGACGGCTGATACAGAAGTCGCCGAGAATGCAAAAGCCCGTGACTCTGAACCCTTACCCACCCATGGGTGGGTGCACCCACCCACCCGTAACTCTGCCGGCTGGTGGCTACCACCCCTCACAAGTAAGTATTAGGGCCAGAACTGGACTTGGGTCTAGGCGGTGGTACTAGGAGGTAGTCTTTGCTGGAAAGCCGATGTAGCTGTAACTGTTACCCACCCACCCACCCACCCACCCAAATTACACACACAAGAGGCCAAGGCAAAGGAGAAAGCCGATGCGGATGCTGACGAACTCGCTTTGCCCTAAGCCCGTAACTCTTCACCCTCCCCCACCCTCTCCCCAGGAGGCCAAGGCAAAGCAGAAGGCTAACGCGGACGCTGACGAAAACGCTTTACCCGAAAACCTTTACCTCCTCCCCCCCTCCCCAGGAGGCAAAGGCAAAGGAGAAGGCCGACGCGGAAGCTGCTGAACACGCTCAACCCTACGCCCTAAACCCAAAGCACCCTAAACCCTGCACTCTTTATCCTACGCCCTAAACCCAAAGCACCATAAACCCTAAACTCTTTACCCTAAACCCTAAACCCAAAGCACCCTAAGCCCTAAACACTTTACCCTACGCCCTAAACCCCAAACACCCCAAACCCTAAACTCTTTACCCTAAACCCTGAACCCAAAACACCCTAAACTCTTTACCCTAAACCCTAAACCCAAAGCACCCTAAGCCCTAAACACTTTACCCCAAACCCTAAACCCAAAACACCCTAAGCCCTGAACACTCTACCCTAAACCCTAAACTCACAACACCCCAAGCCCTAAACTCTTTACCCTAAACCCTAAATCCCAAACACCCCTAGGCCCTAAACTCTCAACCCTAGACCCTTAACCGAAACACCCAAAACCCAAAACACCCTCTCCAGGAGGCAAAAGCAAAGGAGAAGGCCGACGCGGAAGCTGCCGAGAACGCGCGCGCGGTGTTCAGCGCAAAAGTGGACAACTGGCTGGTTCCAGGCATCGTCGTCAAGGTGTGTGTGCGTGTGGGTGCATACGTGCGTGCGTGTGGATGCGTGTGTGTGCATATGTGTGTGTGTGTGTGTGTATGTGCATGTGTGTGCGTGTGCGTGTGTGTGCATGTATGTGTGTGTGCGCATGTGTGCGTGTGTTTGTGTGCGTGTGTGTGCATGTGTGTGTGTGTGTGTGTATATGTGTGTGTGTTCGTGTGTGTGCATGAGTGTGTGTGTTGACGGGCGGAGGGGGGTTCGTTCAGCGCGAAGTGGACAACTGGCTGGGTTTCGGGAATTGTCGTCAAGGTGAATCCCCCTCTCTCTCTCTTTTCTCTCGCTCTCTCTCTCTCTCTCTCACGCCCCTCTTCCCTTTTTCGCTGTTGAGACGAAACTCCCATCCCCTGCGCCCACTCCCTCCCCCACACACACGCATACCCCACCCCCAAACGGTAATGAGCAAGGAGCTCAAAGAGCAGGGGTACTGCAAAGCCAAGGGCACGGTGGACACGAAGTAACACACGCCCCCTCGCCCTTCTTCCCTTGTTCGTTTTTTTATAATTATCTCAGCCCTTGCGCCCCCTCCCCCCCCCACACACACACACGCACCACCCCCAAAAGGTAATGAGCAAGGAGCCCAAATAGCACGGGTACTACAAAGCCAAGGGCACGGTGGGGTGCGTGATACAAACCAATACACCCTTTCCTTTCTCTTTTTTTAGATAAGAAGGAAAAAACTTAGCCCCTGCGTCTGCCCTGCGCCCCCTCCCTTCCCTCTCACCCCCACCCCACCACCCCACCACCCCACCACCCTAAAAAGGTGATGAGCAAGGAGCTCAAAGAGCACAGGTACTGCAAAGCCAATGGCACGGTGGGGCGTGTTATACGAACAAACACACGCCCCTTCTTCCCTTCTTCGCTGTTTAGACAAATCTCCTCAGCCCCTGCGCCCCCTTCCTCCCCCCCCACCCCCCAAAAAGGTGGTGAGCAAGGAGCTCAAAGAACACGGGTACTGCAAAGCCAAGGGCACGGTGGACCTGGTCATCGTACTGCCACAAAGCCCTCGCCCTTTTGCCATTCTTCCACTTCTTCCGAAGAAAGTCTTTGTACGTTTTAAATACACATCAGCCCCTGCGCCCCCCCCCCCCCCAAAAAAAAAACTAGGTGGTGAGCAAGGACCTCAAAGAGCACGAGTACTACAAAGCCCAAGGCACGGTGGAGCGTGCGATACGAACTAACACACGCTCCTCGCCCTTCTTCCCATCTTCGCTGTTTGGAAAAATTGCCCCAAATTACGCCCCTGCGCCCCCTCCCTCCCCCCCCACCCCACCTTCCCAAAAGGTGATGGGCAAGGAGCTCAAAGAGCACGTTTACTACAAAGCCAAGGGCACGGTGGAGCGTGCGTTACAAACTAACACACGCCCTTCCCATTTCCGATTTTGAGAAGAAAAAGAAAAACCTCAGCCCTTGCGCCCCCTCCCCCACCCCCACCAGCCCCCCAAAAAGTGATGAGCAAGGAGCTCAAAGAGCACGGCTACTGCAAAGCCAAGGGCACGGTGGAGCGTGCGATACGAACTGACACAAGGCCCTCGCCCTTTTGCCTTTCTTCTGCCCTTTTTTTATATGCACCTCAGTCCCTGCTCCCCCACCACCACCCCAAAAACAGGTGATGAGCAAGGTGCTCAAAGAGCACGGGTCCTGCAAAGCCAAGGGCACGGTGGGGAGCGGGTCATCCGTACTACCACAAGGCCCTCGCCCGTTTTGCCATTCTTCATGCCCTTTTAAATAAAATGCAACCCCTGCCCCCCCCCCCACACACACCACCCCCCCAAAGGTGATGAGCAAGGAGCTCAAAGAGCACGGGTACTACAAAGCTAAGGGCACGGTGGAGCGCGTGATCGATAAGTACGTGGGCGAGATCTCGATGGCCGACAGCGGTGACGTCGTGCGCGTGGACCAGGCGCAGGTGCGGCCTTGGTTGTTGTTATGAATGTTGGGTGTGTGTTTTCAGTGGTTTTTTATGAGACGGAAAATGAGTGGGGTGAGGGATCTTGATGGCGGACAGCGGCGACGTCGTGCGCTTGGACCAGGCGCAGGTGAGGCCATGGGTCGGCGCTTCTGCTTCCCCCCCCCACCCCTGGTAGGCTGGCGCGCTGCGTGGCCTTGCGGGCTCTCTTAGTAGAGCTCCCCTAGACGTGTCGTCTAGGCTTAAAATCACGCCCCGGGGTCGCGTACGTGTAAAACCTGTAAAACCTCCCCACACACACACCAACGCACCACGGAAGCATTGGGTTGCGACTCGAGTAGCAGAGATGCCAACCTGCCTGCCGCTCTGCCGTCACAAGTCGTGACTCACGATGCCACTTCTCACTCCGGCTCGTTGAGCCTTAGTGGGACAGCTGACACACCTCTCAGGGATGTAGAAGCTCTCAAAGAGAGGTTGGCGATTGTGACTATCAGGAGCCCCGCCGCGCTCTTGCTTGTCCTCTCCATCCAAGGCTTAGCTTATGGAAGGTCCAGAAGTGTGGAAGCGTGGGGCTTCCATACCTGCACCTACTTGGAACGGGGGACTGGGCTGGGGGGTTGGTGTGCGCCTCACTGGCTGTAGCCTTTTGGGGTCTTGTGCTTTTACTCAAGGTCTAGGCGCTCCCGTTGTGTTATGAATTCAACGACGACGACTTACTTAGAGGCTTGACTCAGGGTCAGGTTTGTGATAACAGCTGGACCAGGCACTGGTGTGGCCTTCGTTCTATTTTTTGTTCTTGTTTCATGGAATTTTGGTGTGTTTTCATGGTGGGGTGGTGGGGGCGGTGCGGGAGATATTGGATGGCGGAGAGTGGGGACCAGGGGCCGTGGCGATTTTGTTTTAGGCTACTGGTCGCCATTGCTCGCCATTCCATTGCGTGATTTCCCAGGTGTCTTAATGGTCTGACGATCACATCCGATAGAGCTCGTCAAGAGCTTGCAAATGACACGTGTTTGACGATCAATGGTCAATGCTAAGGCAGCAGTCAAGGGGGTCAACGGGACGTTGGCTACCGGGAAAACAAACCGAAAATATCAAAGCAAGATCACTGGACCAGGCGCAGGTGCGGGGTGCACAGAGCTGTCGTGATGCCCGCCATCGACAGTTGCAGTATTGTTTACAGTTTACAGTTAACAGTACGCACCCTCGGGGCGTGGGATTGAGGGAGCTGCCTTACGAGGCTAGCTACCAGACAAAGGCTAGCTACCAATCGAAGCAACAGTTACTGCAACAGTGACAGTAACAGCAGCAGCACCATCGGCTTTCCTGGAAACCACCAAAGCTGTCGCGTTGCTCGCCGCCTCACTCTGTTGAATACGAATCGGGGGGGCTTGTTTCTCATTCTTTCATGCATTCTTATTATAATAAGAATACTGGGGCCGCACGTTCAATCAGATTCCCAGCGTTGCCTGTTTCTTATCAGAATCCTGAGGCCTGCCTCGGGCCGCGCGTGGTGCGCGCACCCCCCCCCCTCAACTACGCCAGACACGAATCCATTTGCATGCATGCGCAGCTGGAGACCGTCCTCCCGGCACCTGGCGGGAAGGTCATCGTTGTGAACGGCCGCCACCGCGGGCGGCGCGGCACGCTCGAGCGAATCGATACGGAGCGCTTCCAAGCAAAGGCGAGTTGGCGAGAGAATGATCGAGGGTGGCCTTGGCCTGGGTGTTGAGGGTCGTAGATTCGGCCCGGCACCCTAGGGCGTGCCTTTTACCCTCTTTCTCATCTCATCTCAGGTGGCGCTCGGGGGCGACGAGGCAACGTGGCTGGAGTACGAGGACGTGTGCAAGCTGGCATGACGCGGCATGGCGCGCCATGCCGAGGGATGTTGTCCAAGGGGAGAGAAGCCAGACAGTCATTCGATATATGAGTTGACCAGGAAGTCAAGTGTGTGCCCTAGCCAGTGCGTCTGGGCGCCGCGCTGCTGCTGCTGTTGCTGCTGCTGTTACGGTTGATTCGTAATCGGCGTGTCTGGCCGACATGATGGCTGGAGGACACGGTGCAAGCTGGCACGACTGAGCGCAGCTGAGATCTTCAACCCGTCGACCAGCCAGTCAACAGAAGTCGAGCTGATCATGATGCCCTGGGCGCTCTACCCTGGGCGCTCACAGTGGCCATTGCAACGTGGACTGCGATGTATCCGGTTTAGGCAGGCAGCTAGGCGCCTGCAACACGTAGCACCCCTGGCCGTCGTGCCTCGCCAAGCCACAGACTAAGCCAGCCGATCCCAAACCTAACCACGCCTGCTTACCTGTACCACCGCACACCTGCATCCTCCCTTCCGCCTGCCTGTTACGTGAACGCCTCCAACTCCGTTCCAACGCGTTCGCCCCCCACACCTTCGCCATCATGCGGAACCGGACTCCGGAACCACCAGCATTGAACGCCTCCAAAAGAGAATGAGCGCCTCGATGAAGCTGCTGGTGCTGGCGCTCTGCGCCCTCCCCTTTCAGGTGATCCTGGCATGAGCCGGAGTCGATGAATCGTCGTGATCACGACGATTCATTCATGAATGCAATGCCCGACCACCCAACCCTACTCGTTACTCTCGGTGCACGCCACGCATGCCATACAACCACCTTACGGTGCACGCCTGCATGGTTGCGTGCCCAATATTATCCACGCCCCCGTCCCGTCCCTGCCCAAAGGCCCGCCTACAGCACACACACCTCAGCGCAGTCCTAGGAGTATGCCTACTCTCGGTGCACGCCGCGCTTGCCAGACCACCACCTACCGCCTGCATGGTTGGATGTCTAACCACATCCACGTCCCCGTCCCTCCACCTGCCACAGGCGGCCGCCTCAGGCTACAGCCCGTGCGACGCGTGCCCGCACCCCCGTCCCCGCACGTTGCCCTCGCCGTGCCTGAACATGCGCAACCGCGACGAGTGCGAGGGCTATCCAACTGGGGAGTGTTACTGGCGCTACCTGGACTGCAATGCACAGGGCTGCACTACACGCACTACCGCTGACCAGCTCTGCATGGACAGGGACGACGAGTGCAGCGGCCGGTGCTGCGCCAAGGCGTACAGCTCCTGCGTCGAAGACTACTCGGCCATCTGCTTCTGGGATGCTCAGTCCGGGGTGTGCAAGCGTAAAGCAGTGCTGGGCGGGGATTGAGAGCCGCCCTTGTCCGGGTGCACTGCACTCCTGCGCCGCGGCGGCCGCTCACGAGCCGCCCCCTCCCTCCTCCCCCCCCCCTGCAAAAGCACACACCGCGCTCGTGTTGGCTGGCGTGCACTGGATGACTGTGCATGCCACAGTATTTTTTTGCATTGCTCGAGCCTGGCGGGCGTTGCTCCTGCCTGCTGGGCACCGTTGAGTGCCGCGTGAGATGAGTTGGCTTGGGGCGCGGTGCAGGTGGCTGTAGATGTGCACAGCAGGAGTGTGCTTGAGATGAGTTGCAACTCAATTGGCCAATTGGCTTGGGGCGTGGTGGAGGCGGCTGTAGTTGTGCACAGCAGGAGTGTGTCTGCATGTACAAGTCTGTAACTGTAACATTGAACACTCACTGGCATTGCGTTATGGGGGCTACGCAGATGGGAGATGTGCGGGTGCTTCCCAGCACGAGAGAGGTGTGCTGGCGCCAATGCATTGATGCAAATATTTGCCCCCCAAGGTGACAAGACACACGCATGCGTGCGCCACCCTTTGGCCGCGACCGATGCCTGGGTTCATGGTTGGTGGTGACTCACAACTGATCATGAGGGGGGTAAAGGAGGTCCCCTGTGGGCGAGGGGGGCGCAGCGCTCCCATGCCTGAGCCTGGGTATCATGGCTGGAGAAACGGGGGGGGGATGTACAAGGTCTGTACATAGCGCTCGAGCATTACAAGCAGGTGGTGGTGGGGCTGGGGCTAATCGAGCGAGGCGGGAATTAATAGAGAA
The DNA here is from genome assembly GCA_016618255.1 of Chlamydomonas sp. UWO 241. Classification (NCBI taxonomy): domain Eukaryota; kingdom Viridiplantae; phylum Chlorophyta; class Chlorophyceae; order Chlamydomonadales; family Chlamydomonadaceae; genus Chlamydomonas; species Chlamydomonas priscui. Next base: position 194,136 of record VFSX01000229.1, on the reverse strand, counting down.
GACAAACTGCTGCCACCTTGCCGTCTCTTCGTCTTGTCTTACTCCGCCTCAGTGAGCTGACTAAGTGGAGCAGCTTGGGCAGGAATGGCTGGCGCCAGCCATGGCTACTGGTGGTGTCGGCCTAGTGGGGCGGGGCGTGGTGTTGGGGTGCAATGTCTGATCAATCGCTGTTACAGGGTGTGATCAGAAGCTGAGCAGAAGCTGAGCAGAAGCTGCTCAGAAGCTACACATAAGCTGCTCAGAAGCACTGGCACACGGGCGATGCCGTAACAGTCGTCCAGCCGCAGCGCACAGCCTGGGCTCACTCACACTGACTACAGCAGGGTCGACACGGTCGGTGCAAGGTGTGTGCTCAGAGGCTGCTCAGAAACGGCAAAAAGGCTCACAAGCTCTGGCGCACGGGCGCCACGGTCGAATCGCTCAACCGCTGCGCACAGCCTGAGGCCGCTCACACTGACCACAGCGGGGCCGGTACCGTCAGTACACAGTGTTTGCTCAGAGGCGGGTGCAGTGCATGGGCAGAAGCTGCCCAGAGGCTGCTGAGAGGCTTTTGAGGGGCTGCTTGGAAGCTGGTGAAGAGGTTGCTCACTGTGAACCAGGGTCACCAGAAACGGCCAACGGTCCCCACCGTTGGCGTTGGCCGTTGGCTGGGACAACGGTGCCAACGCCAACGGGCCAACGGCGCCAACGGGGCGAAAAAGCGTTCGGAAGCGAGGAAAAGTGTGGAATCGGAAAATTCGCGCGCTCCGAGCCGTTACTGGCGATACAGCGTGGCTTTATAGCCCATAAAGCGCTGTGAGTACAGTAGACACCCTGAAGAGGGCACTGGGAGCACTTGCATACCCAGGCACGCACATACACATCTAGTGCAAGGGTGTTGCGTGTGGGTCGTGCTCAGTCACTTAGTGTTGTTTCCCATGCAAGCATCATCCCCACTACTCTGTGGCTGCTAAGATCCATGATATGAGCGCTTTTACGCCACCGTTGGCCGACAGTTGGCTTAGCAAACGTTTTTATTTGCCGTTGGCGTTGGCACCGTTGGTCCGTTGGCGGTGACCCTGCTGTGAACTGTGAAGCTGAAGCTGAAGATTGTAGGCACTCAGCCGCCCAGGCAGTCTGGCGGTCTGTGCGTGCCTCGGCCATTGTTGGTATTTCTCGAGCCCTGATGATGAGCCCTGCAGGCTCATCGGCCGGCCGGCAAGCTACCTGCACACACACACGAGCCATGCTGCTAACATGCCCTACACACATGGGACGCCCTCGCTGCCCCAAAGCCTCAACTGGCAAACAGCGGGTGCTGCACCAGTGCGCCCTCCTGCAGCGTAGTGGACAGCTGCCAGCACGCATGAGCAATGCAGGCGGTGACATGGAGGCGGCGGGTTCCTGTTAGTGGCCTACCACGGGAGGTGGCCGGGTTCCTGTTGGTGGCCTGGAGGCGGCGGGTTCCTGTTGGTGACCTGGAGGCGGCGGGTTCCTGTTGGTGACCTGGAGGCGGCGGGTTCCTGTTGGTGGCCTACCACGGGAGGTGGCCGGGCAGGGGGGGGGGGTAGGCAGAGGGGCGGTTTTGGCCTTGTAGGGCTTGAGGTACTGTCGGGCGGGCAGCGGCGGGAGCTGCTTCTTCTGCTGCGAGCGCGGCGACGGGTGCCGTGCGGGGTGGCTGTGACAGACGCCCACCGCGCTGGTGTTTTTGAGTGGGCGGAGGACAGCCAGCTTGCGCACCTGGGCAATGTGCTGCACCCGTTGCTCTGATGCATGATGCCTGCTCACGCGGCTGCCCGCGGCCAGACATCCTTTGTAGTCTGCACGGCGTGGCTTGGCAGTAGCCTGGCCGCTCGGTAGTTGATGCTGATAGCTAAAAATGGCAAAAACGGCAAGCGGCTGCTGAGCCTGAAGCAGATCCCCCCACCACCAGCTGCAGGCGGTAAATCTGATCTGAGATCTGGGGTGACAGCGTGCCGATTAGCTCCTGGCAACTGGTGCTGCGCTCCGGTAGGCCACAGTGCGCTGCGGCACATGATTGCTGTAACGCACATGACCGCTTTTGAGGATTGCAATCAACAAACTGAATGGCGTGGTGCTGTGTGAGCGAGGCAAGGCACACACGTGTCCAAAGTGCCTCAAGGTGTTTTCGGCGAGGCGAATACCGTGAATGCCCACACGCGTGCCGTGGAGCGTGCCCAACCGTCTGTTGTCTGCGCGGCGGCTATAATGCTGGTGATGGTGATGTTGATGAAGAGTAGCCTGCTTAGCTGGAAACCCCGTGTTACTGTGTTACTGTGGTGATGTTGATGAATTGCACAGATGTGTGTGACGCACCTACAGGCACCGCATTCGACTGTGCTCGGCGCAGAGCGCTCAGGCACTACTAACAGGTGCCTGACTACTGGTGGTGGGGGCCTAGTGGGTCGGGGTGAGGGTGTGTGCTCCCCTGCTGGCGGTGGTGATACTGGTGGTGGCCGGAAAGGGGTGGGGGAATATGAAAAGGGGCGAGCTCAATGTCAAGCCGTAGGCAGCAGCGGGATCTGATTCTTGTGGGTCTTCAGCAAGGGACACCCCTACAGGCGTATAAGACCGCTCGGCGCATAGAGCCCGAGCACCTTACTGGGATGGCTGGGTAACGGTGGCAGGGTACCCTCTAGCAGCGGAATGGCACCAAGTGCAGCACTCACTGTCTGGTTCTGGACACTGTCGCAGCGCTGCCTGGTGCACGCCTGGTGATTTTACAGATTTTACTTAGCTGTTGCCCTTCCAAAATCCCAACGTCTGATCCGCGCCATGGAATGCGGTCATAACGCCTGAGACGGTCCGGGGTGCGCCTCAGGCGGTGGTGGGCGCCTGAGGCGGTCGGGGTGGCACCTGAGGCGGTTTGGATAACGCCTGAGGCGACGCCTGAGGCGATCAGGGGTGCGCCTCAGGCGCTCCGATCGCCTGAGGCGCCGCCTGATCCGCGCCATGGAATGGGACGTCTGAGGCGCCGCCTCAGGCGTTGTGAATGTGGTAGGGTTGTGAGGTGTAAAGAAGATGTCGGGTGAACAGAGCGAGTGTACGCGCCCGGAGGACCCCGGGGCGTGAGTCAAGGCCTAGACTACACGTCTAGGGGGGCTCTACTAGGAGAGCCCGCAAGGCCGCGCAGGCACGCCTGGTGAGGAGTGCGCCCGCAAGAGCCGCACGGGTGGCAGAATGTTGGAAGCAGCGGCGATTGTGGTGTGGTCCTAGGCAATGTCCAGTACCAGCATGTACCAGCATGCAGTGCAAAGACACGTTCGCAGTGGGGCGCGGCCCCAGCAGCCTCACAGGTGGCTGCATGGCGCCGTCGATGCGTGTGCGAGCTGCATGCATGCCAGCTTCAGGTATTTCACCTGTCCCTCCAGCTCATAGCGGCAGCCAAGGAGGTTGAGCTTGCGGAGCCTGGGGCACGACTTGAGCGGTGCCAGGCTGGTGACCTGATTATTGAACTCCATGCGCAGCTCCTCGAGCTGGCTGCACGCTGCCAGTGGCGACAGGTCCAACACGTCCTCACAAAAAGTCGTCCGCAGGCACCTGAGCTGCACACAGCTGCGCACGGCATCGATGGAGCGCAGGCCAGACCCGCCACACTCGTCGCACCCGCCGTACCCGCTGATATCGATCACTTGGAGCGTTGCAGCCAAGCTGCCACTGAACGCCGGCAAAACCTGAAGACCTCCCTGAGGTTTGCGAACGCGGTGCAACCAAGCATGCACATCTCAGTTCCGGGCGTATGGCTGGCATGCACAGCCATGGCACGCGGCGAGTGCAACGCAAGGGATTGTGTAGCACACCCCTCGCATTAGCAGTATCCTACTTGTATATGCTGTTTACTTGTACTGTCAGAGGGTCACCGATACATCTAGTTCCTTTTGCTACTCCGTTGCTACAGATTGGCATGCGCGTGCAACAGGCATGGCCTGGCTTGCCTGTCGCACGTTATGAGCGCTCAATGCAGACCAACCTGAGTGAGGGTGAGGCTAGTGAGGCCGGCTATCGACGTCGTGGTGAGGGGCCGCAGCCTGCGCCCACCATCACAGCGTGAGCTGACCAGCGTTAGGTTGCGCACGCCAGGCCACCGCACCAGAGCACCGCGCGCTCCGAGTGGCTTTGCCAAGCCAAGCACGCTGAGCACCGAGCTCCTGGGCGCACGGTACAGCTGGTCACAAGTGAAACCGCAAAAGTTTGCAGTCGCTGGGCTCACCACCGTCACAATACATGCGTCCACCTGGCGGCGCATGGCGACGCTAGTGGCCCTGAGCGCGCGCTTGCTGCTTTGATCCAGGCGCTTCCACACTTGTGGCCACAAGTCGGGAGAGAACAGAACTGCGTGCGCAGAAGCCTCCTCCTCGAGGTGAGGAGACAAAGTGGTGGAGAGAGGTGGGGCAGTCGGACGCATGCTTGCCGGAAGTGGGGGAGATGGAAGGCGGGGCGCACGCCACCGGCCAAGCCCACCCATCCACCACACAGCACAGCCTCCAACATTTTCCAGTGGTCGTCGAAAGCATGCCACCAGTTATGCATGTGCACGAGCGCTCCTGCCACGCCACAGTCGTCGCAGGCCACGCCACAGTCACCGCAGGCACACTGCATGGTCGCGCGCATCAAGCACCACCTGCAGGGGGTGTTTTGCAAAGAAGAAGCAGTGCGTAATAGGGCCTGCCAGCATGTTCAGCGCTGCCTGCTACCTGACAGCGCGCCAGCAACCTGCAACCCTCGGTGTATGCGCCGGTTGGTGGTGGCGTCGTGTCCGCGTCGTTCCTCAACGCCAAGCATGCCGTCGGGGGCATCGGTGTCGAGCCGCGCCGGGGCGACATGCTGCGTGTGCTCTTCGCCGTGGAGTCTGACGCCGTGGCCGACGCCGTCGTGCGCAACCGCTGCTGCCTGTGCGGCTTGGGCCCGTCGGTTGCGGTCTTCGATGTCCTCAGTGACCGTGAGGAGGCGCGGCACCAGGCGCTGTGGCCCGCGTTCCTCGCCGCCAAGGCTGCGGGGAAGCGGGTGCAGTTCCACCGCGCGCGCCTCGTGGTTGACGGCGCGCGGGTGGCTGCACCTGCTTGCTAGATGGCATGCCCTCTGGGGGTGTTTTTGAAGGGGAGGTGGCGCCACACACGTGCGGTGGCGGGTGCGGTGTGGTCGCTGAGTAGAGTGCTGCGGCGGGTGTGCTACTAGCCCCGCTTCCGGTGGTCTGGGGGAGGGCTTTTTGGTCCCTTCATGGTTTTATACCTTGGGTCCGCCCTCTGGCCATTTGAGGGGCTGGGTGTGCAGCCTGCACAGTGGTGCTGCTTGCTTGGCGCCCGCCACCAAGTGTGGATGGCGTTACCGCGGGCTACTTGTAGCTTGACCTTTTGTGGGCCTTGAGCCTTGCTTCTCTAAGTCCCACTGGAGCTTTGGAACCGTACGTGTGACCGCCAGAAGTGGATTGTAAACAAACATCATCAAAAAACCTGCCAGCATCACTTTATGCCTTGGCTAGCCAGCAGCACGGGGTTGGCACGCGAGAGCGTCTACCAGTGCGTGCTGACACGGTGTACTTGGCTCACCTGGGACGACAGCAACCCATTGCTGCCGCGGGATCCGATCCAAGCCCCAAATCGAACGGTAGCAGTAAGATTCAACGCAGTCGGCACTTTCCAGCGGCTGGACTGTGTGGTCTGGGGCACCGAACGCAAGGCAAATGACGGGCCAGGCGGGTGCAACATTTGATGCAAACAAACTCTCCACACTCCACACTTGCGTGCTGCCTAATGATGAGTGTTGCGTGTTTGGCTGAGACTGTCTCGTAGTCACAAGGGGGGGGGCCAAGATTCGTTGGCTTTTACTTGGTTTTAGTTTTAGCTGGTGGTTGGGCGACGACGAGCTGGTTGGGTTGAGGGGCGATATGTGGGGTCTGTGACGATCAGCACCTACCTGCATTATTTCTGCACTTCCACACACTGAACACGGCCCATCGCAATCGCAATCAAACTCGGGGCCGGGCGCTCCTGTTGTGTTGTGCTTTCGACGACGACGCAGTCAAACCTGTGCGTTCGTAAACGGTTTGGGATAACAGTTTCCTTCCCAGTTTCTTTCCCGTCAATAAAAATCCTTCCAATCCCCCCTATCCTCCTCCATGTGACGCGAGGTCTCTCGGGGGCGAGGCGAGAGACGCCAACTCTATTAAGTAGATTCGGCCTGGCCTTTCCCGCACGCTTTCGTCGTCCACTACAGGGTTTAGGCCACCATACCTAGCACTGCCTTATCTACTGTCGTCAGAATGATTGTTTAAGACAAAAATGTGCGTGATCGACGCTATGGTGCTCGTGTGAAGCTTGTGTGCGGTGCCGCACTTTTTAGCACTTGAGGTGTCCACACCTCGTCCTCAGCACCGGACACCACCACCACCCACACCACCAATCATCTTGGGCAGTTTTACAGTTTTTACATTTACGCGCCCGGAGGACCCCGGGGCGTGGGTTAGGGCCTAGACTAAAAGTCTAGGGGGGCTACTGGGAGAACCCGCAAGGCCACGCAGCGCGCCAGCCTACCATCATCTTGGGCAGTCTTGGGCACAAAGACGAGAAAGGCAAATGCTTGGTCACCTCCATTCCCACACGCGCCAACGCCGAAGCAAACTAGCCGCGGGACTTCCAGGTCTTTCGAACAAATATAGCCACCATTCCCTGCGGTCAGATCCACAGATGATGATGATGGATGTTATATGGATGTTACAGTGAGGGACACCTCTAGAGGCGTGTAAGACCGTGCACGGCGCTTATGGCCCGAGCACCTTAATGAGATGGCTGGCTGTTGGTGGTAGGTAACCCCCACTCTGTGAAGAGCGCAGGCGCGCCCCCAGGTCCCCCACCGCAGCTGCAGCAAAAGCTTGTTGAAGTAGGTGATAAGATCAAGACCCAGCAGCAACTTCACACCTGGGGGGGACCCTTCCGGCGGCCCGGTGGCACCGCCACCAAGACAGGTCTCCCCTCTCCTCTGGCACCGGCACGACACTGCGTAGCTCTCATTTACAGCATTCTTACTACAGTTACACGGGGTTTCCAGCTAAGCAGGCTACTCTTCTACTAGAGACATCCGCCGATACTCCAGCACACCCCCACAAACGTGCCTCCACCGCCATAAACGTGCCTACATCGCCATAAACGTGCGCGGCCTACAGCCCCCCCCCCTCCACACACACACACCGCCACCACCAATCGCAATCGCAGCCGCACGCTGGCCGCACAAAGTGAACAAAACTGAGCGATGACGAGGAACAGTGTGGGAACAGTTTCAAAGGAACAGAAGCCCTTCCACACTTCCACCCCCCACCCCAGCGTGTGCCCTGGCACGGCCCAGAGGGCATGCGTGCTGACAACCGGAAACTGTCAACTGACGGACTAACGTCGTCACTGTGCTGCGGGGTCAGTGCCCAGGCGCTGCCCGCGCCCAACGAATGCGCGGAAGCCGGGATCTGCCGCTGCTGCTGACGCTGCAGGCCCGGTCACGGGTGGCCGCCCGAGACCCCAGTCTGCGCGTGTGTGCGTGTGTGTGTGCGCGTGTATGTGTGTGTGTGTGTGTGTGCACTTGTGCGCGCGTGCCGGCAGCCCCACCCACCCACACAACCACCCACACAACCACATCCACACATTCACGCATTCACACCTGCACACTTGCGCTTGAGCCAGTGCGGCGTCGCGAGCGGCCGGTTGCCAGACGTGACTGGGTAGAGCTCGCGGAAGAAGTAGTGCAGGTGGCTGTGTGTGTGTGTGTGTGTGTGTGTGTGTGTGTGCGTGTGTGTGCGTGTGCATGTGTGTGTGTGTGTGTGTGTGCGTAGTGTGTGTGTGTGCGTGTGTGTGTGCGTGTGTGCATGTGTGTGTGCATGCGTGCGTGTGTGCGTGAGTGTGTGTGTGTTGGGTGCGGTGTGGCCAGACGTGACTGGGCGGAGCTCGCGGAAAAAAGTGGTGCAGGTGGCTGCAGGGTGTGTGTGTGTGTGTGTGTGTGTGCGTGTGTGCGTGTGTGTGCGCGCGTTTGTGTTGGGCGCGGTGCTGCCAGGCGTGGCAAGGTACAGCATCTGCAAGAAGCAGTGCACGTGGCAAACACACCACAAGATGAACGCTCACCCGTCGAGATCCCAATCCCGTGCGACACGTGCACATGGCTAGCCACCCTCCACCAACCTACACCAGACCACCTAGCAGCCGCGACCCACCGTCACCTCCTCCCTCCCCACACACAGCGTCCTCGGCACGTGTTCTGGCGCGCTGGTCCTTTGTGCCTCAGCGCAACACAGGTGCAACCCCACACACACTCGTGGTCGAGTATACGGTCCGCCCGAGTCTGAAGGCCAGGCGCCTTTTGATGGCGTTCTAGACCCACACGAGCGTGCACGCACGCACAAACACACTCACCCCGTCGAGATCCCAATCACGCGCCCCGTGGCTAGCCACCGCGATCCACCGCTCCACCGTCTCCCCCCCCCTGGTTTGGGGGAAGGCTTTCTGGTCCCTTCATGGTTTTATACCTTGGGCCCGCCCTCCGGCCACTGGAGGGGTTGGGTGTGGAGCCTGCACTGTGATGCTGCTTGCTTGGTGCCCGCCACGCCGTGGTTTGGTGCTACCGTGGGCTACTTTTGTAGCTTTACCTTTCTTTGGTGGGCCTCGTGCCTGCTCTCTTAAGTCCCGCTGGAACTCTGGAACCGAACGTGTGACCGCCGGCAGTGGATTGTAAAACTCTCATCATCACATAGCTCCGTCGGCATGTGGTTGTGCGCGCTGGCCCGTTGTCCTTTGCAACCCTGTTCACACCCCACACACGCGTGTGGTGCACGCACACACACACCTCGTTGAGATCCCACTCACGTGCGGCATATGGACGACATTCCCATGGGATGGCGTACACAGTGTGGTCTCCCTGCCACACCAGCATGGCCAATCATGATCAACCGCCATCGCCGCACGCCCCCCCACCCACACACACACGAAGCTGAGAAACTACTGTAGATTGGCAAAAATCGCGATTGAGGGCATCAAAACGACTAAAATTGACGAAAACCTACCCCCGCCATTGGATCAAACAACTGCAGTTTCGACACACACACACACACACCGCGGCACGAAGGCACGCAATATGGACGGTACCCACCCCGTCGAGATCC
>VFSX01000229.1:132500-175000 GCA_016618255.1 Chlamydomonas sp. UWO 241 | reverse complement strand
AGCGCGATGCCTCACGCAGAGCGCAGCTGGCATCAATAACAGCGCCCCCTGGGGCCCAGGGCGTGGGACCCCCGCGCGCACCCCACCACCACCACCACCACACACGCACACACCCTCACACACGCACGCACAGGAGCGCGACGCCTCACAGGGAGCGCAGCTGGCGTCAATGACAGCGGCCCCCAGGGCCCAGAGCGCGGGCCCCCGGCGCGCACCCCCCACCCCACCCCACCCCCCCACACACTCCACACGGGTCTAATGCGCCATCAAAGGCGTCCGACGGACTGTAAAATCGACCACACACACACACACACTCACCCACCCACAGGAGCGCGACGCCTCACGGAGAGCACAGCTGGCGTCAATAACAGCGCCCCCCGGGGCGGGCCTCCTGCGCGCCGCCGCTGGCACGGCCGCGGGCGCGGGGCTCCACGCGGCGCACCTGGTTTCGGACCACCACCGGAGTGCGCTGATCCTTGCGGTCTTCGGGTTCAAGGTGTGCGTCACACATGCGTGCATGGCTGCGTGGCTGCATGGCTGCATGCACCGGCCTTGGGACCGAATTAGCAAGGGGGGCAGCACGATGGTCGACGAGACAGGCCGCGACATTACGATCAAGGTTTCTCTCCGTCCCTGTCCGTTGCTTCCATCTCCGTTTCTGGGTCCAAGGTTTCGGCCGATGCCAGCGTGTTGTGTGCCTGCGCGCCAGCGTGTTTTTAGAGTTTGCGCGCACCTGGTTTCGGACCACCACAGGGATGCGGTGATCCTCGCGGTCTTCAGGTTTGAGGTGGGTTGTGTGTCTAGGGTGTAGCAGCAGCAGCGGCAGCAGCAGCAGCAGCAGTGCCGGGAGCAGCAGCAGTGGCGACAGCGGCGGCAGCAGCCGTGGCGGCAGCAGCAGCAGCGGTGGCAGCAGCATCAGCTGCGGCGTCAGCAGCGGCGGCGGCAGCAGCAGCGGCAGCTGCGGCAGCAGCAGCAGCAGCGGCAGCTGCGGCAGCAGCAGCAGCAGCGGCAGCTGCGGCAGCAGCAGCAGCAGCGGCAGCTGCGGCAGCAGCAGCAGCAGCGGCAGCTGCGGCAGCAGCAGCAGCAGCGGCAGCTGCGGCAGCAGCAGCAGCAGCGGCAGCTGCGGCAGCAGCAGCGGCAGCGGCAGCTGCGGCAGCAGCAGCAGCAGCGGCAGCGGCAGCAGCAGCGGCAGCAGCAGCGGCAGCAGCAGCGGCAGCACCAGCAGCGGCAGCAGCAGCGGCAGCACCTGCAGCGGTGGCACCTGCAGCGGTGGCACCTGCAGCGGCAGCACCTGCAGCGGTGGCACCTGCAGCGGCAGTAGCAGCGGCAGCAGCAGCGGCAGCAGCAGCAGCAGCGATTTCTAGTATGTGTTCAGTGTGGACATCAGGCACGCGTTACCACAAGCGGAAGTTCCCCACGCACACACTCACACACACACACACACACACACACAATCCACACCCACGGCCAATTCATCACACACACACACACACACATGCAGGCACTCGAGTGGTGGTACACCTCAGCCGAAGAACGCCTCTCCGTCGCCAAGGCCCTCCCCCCTCCCCCGCCGCCCCCGCCGCCCGCGCCGTCCCCCACTGGGGTGGGGCTGCCTGACGACGTGGGCACATGCCCGGTGTGTCGGAGGGAGACGAGCAACCCGGCTCAGGTGCGTGCTTTAGGGTTTGGTTCAGGGTTTAGGGTTTTGGTGGTTCAGAGTAGGGGTTCTCCACGGCGTCTTCTGCTCTCCCTGTGTGGGTTCAGGTTGGGGGGGTTCATTTTAGGGTTTCGCTCCCTATATGGGTTTTGGGGTTCAGTTTAGGGTTTCTCCTGGCGTCTTCTGCTCTCCCTTAACGATGGAGCTCGGGAGCCCCCAGCTAAGGCCCTTGCAGGAACCGCTCATGCAACCAACCTCCAACCAACCTACCTCGCAGCTCGCGACGTCTGGCTACGTCTTCTGCTACCCCTGCGTCTTCTCCTGCTTGGCAAATCGCAGGCGCTGCGCAGCTCCCCCTATCAAATCCCCTCGCAACAAGCCCTGCTGCTCACCAACCAACCAACCAACCCCGCAGCTCGCGACGTCTGGCTACGTTTTCTGCTACCCCTGCGTCTTCTCCTATGTGATGGAGCACGGGTGCTGCCCCGTGAGCGGCGCGAGGGCGGGCCTCGACCACATACGCAAGCTGTACGAGGCGACGTGAGGTGCTGCCGCAACAGCCAGACCAGATACGCAAGCTGTGCACGGCGATGGCTGAGGCTCGGTGCGGCAGGCAGATGATGAGTAAAACGTGTCCAAACACTCGGCCTGTCACATCTACACAAAACAATGGTTGCCAAATAATGTAAATGTGGATGAATCTGATATCTGGTGGAGAGGTCCAGCTTGACTCGTCCACGTGGCATACTCAGCAGCATCAGAGAAGCGGGCCACGCGGGCTCGCCAAAGAGAGCGTCACGGTGCCTCAGGCGGCCTGCGACAGACTGTGCACACGAGTCACACAGGCGGCCGGCCATGAAGCGCGAGCATTGCTGCCTCCAGCTGTCGCGACGCGTGTAGCCGGCCGGAGAGCGCCGCGCGCCACGCACCCACCACGCGCGTGACGGTTGAGTGCCCGCGCATGCGCGCCACCATGGCGTGCATCGCGCCTGCCAGGTCTGCCCCCTCCCCGGACGGAACTGCTGCTGCTGCTGCCGCCCCCAATGTCGCTGCTGCCGCTGCTGCTGCTGCTCCGGGTGTGCCTGCTGCCGCTGCTGCTGCTGCTGCTGCTGCTGCTGCGGCTGCCGCTGCTGCTGCTGCTGCTCCCAGCACCGCCGCCGCCCCTGCGCCCTCACCCTGCGCCTTGCCAGGCCAGAGCAGCAGCGCCACGGCCGTACGCACGTCACCCGGCGACACGCGCACACCACTACCATCACCACCGCTGCCACTACCTGCGCCGGCACCATCACCAGTGACGTCCGCAGGGACCATGCCCTCGGCCTCTTCGTACTCAAGCAGCCACTCGCGCCACGCGAGCGCCTCGTCAACCCACGCTCCGGCTGCGGCTGCTGCCGCTGTGGCTGAGGCTGTGGCTGTGGCAGATACGGCCCGCTCGGCGCACCCCCGGGGCTGGTTGCTCGCCCTCGCATGGCCGCTCTCCTCCTTTGGCGTGCCGTGCCCCACACCGGCAGCCCCGTCCGGCGCCGCAGTTGGCGTCGTTGACGGTGACTGCGGCACGGCAGACAATCCGGACTCCAGGTTGCACGCTCGTAGAGAGGCGTCAATCATGCGGAGCCACACGGCGCGTAGAAGGCAGCAGCGCGGGGGCTCAGGCGTAGCGGCAGCGGCAGCACGGGGCAGAGCAGCAACGGGAACAGCAGCAGGGGCGGTTGGCGCAGCAGCAACAGGCAAAGCGGCAGCAGCAGCAGCGGCAGCAGCAGCGGCAGCAGCGGCAGCAGCGGCAGCAGCAGGCGCAGCAGGCGCAGCAGCAGCAGCAGCAGCAGCAGCAGCAGCAGCAGTAACGCCGTCGGTTGGCGCCAGCTGTGCCAGCTGGCTGGAGAGCAGAGCTCGCGCCGATTGTGGCGGGGCGAGCAGCGGGCACGCGCGGCGCAGGGGCGGCATCTGCCTGGTAGCTTCGTCGAGCCATGCGTGGAGGGCTGCCTGCGCAGCGAGCGCAAGCGGCAGCGGCCGCGGACGCAGACGCGGTGTTCTCTGCGAATCCTCTGGCTCCGTGGACACGACGCCAGCTGCAGGGATGCCAGCGCTCGCAGCAGCTGTGCTGGCATGGATGGTGTTGGCGGTGCAAGTGTCGGCGGCGGCTGTGCTGGCATGGATGGTGTTGGCGGTGCAAGTGTCGTCGGCGGCAGTGCCAACGTCGGTGTCGGCGTCGTCGACAGCGGTCGCGGTGGCCGCGGCGGCAGCGGCAAGGTGCAGCAGCGCTACCCAGCAGGTGTCTGTGTCGACTTCAACACCTACCGTCAGGTGCACAGACGTCAGCCCGGGTGTGCACCCAGGGGAGGCGTCGCCGGGGTGCTCAGCCCCGCCAGTTCTGCCCGACGCAGCAGCAGCCGTGGCACCGGCACCCGCAGCAGCAGCAGTAGCAGCACCTGCACCTGCAGCAGCAGCAGCACCAGCACCAGCACCACCAGCACCAGCACCACCAGCCTCATCGGCAACGTCCGCATCGCCCTCGCCATCACCACCTCCGCCGACCGCGACCGCCTGGTGCACCCACCCGCGAGGGATATACAGCAGGTCGCCCGGGGCCATCACCACCTCGTGCACGCCGGCCGTGCCTGGCACCAGCTGTATCTGTGTCTGCAAACCAGGCGTGCCTCCGGACGGAGCCGCAGCATGCGCCATCTGCGCTGGGAGCACGCTACCATCGTGCGGGGGCGCCACGTGCGGTCGCGCCCCTTGCGCCAGCGCCTTGGCTTGCCCGCCAGGCGTGCAGTCGGGCGGAGCCGCAGCATGCGCCATCTGCGCTGCAAGCACGGCCCCACCTTGCGGGGGCACCTCGTACGGGTGCGCCCCATGCGGCAGCGCCTGCGCCTGACCGCCAGGCATGCTTTCGGACCGAGCCGCAGCATGTGCCATCTGCGCTGCAAGCACGCTCCCATCTTGCGGGGGCACCTCGTGCGGGCGCGGCCCTTGCGCCTGCGCCTGCCCGCCATGCGCGCCTTCGGATGCCGGCGCGGCATACGCCAGGGGCAGCTCGTGCGAGGGCGTCGGCGGGGGGCGCAGCAGCCAGGCCTTGAAGCGTGCGGAGCAGGGCGCACATGTGCAGCGGGGGTGGGAGGGGGGGGGCGGCGTGTCAGTGGTTGCACCTGATGATGGCGGATTACACAGTCTGGGGCGGAGGCACGCAGCAACATATAGGCGTCTGCGTGCGTGCCCGCCTTGGTTAGAGTGGCAAGCGCCACCCCTATCCCCTGGAAGCAGTTCGGATATATTTTAGAGGCGTCGCATAATAGCTCACCGGCCACCGCCCCTCACAAGAAATTGTTATGGCCAGAACTGGACTTGACTAGGCGCTGGTACTAGGACGAGATGGTAGTCTTCGCTGGAAAGCCAATGTTACTGTTGCTGTTACTGTACTGTTACTGTTACTGTTACTTGTTACTGTAACTGTTACTGTTACTGTTACTGTTACCGCCTTGGTCCCTCGCACCTTGGATCCCTCCAGTTGCAGCACCAGCACGCAGTGGTCGTCGTAGTGGGGAGCGAGCCCGCGCTGCCCCGCCGGTGTGACGTACAGGTTGCCTGTGGGGGCAGGAATGAATAAGGGGGCGGGAGGTGGCGTAAATATCACCTGTGGAGCGAGATTGCAAGACTGAACGAGGGGCCAGTGCACTCACAGGAACACATGCGCTCACACACGCACGCGCTCGTGCTCGCACTCACACACACAGACCAGTCCGCCCAACTGCACACCTGCTGCGCGCAGCCCCAGCGCACCCGACAGCGCCCCTGCAAGCGCGCAGCAGCCACCCCGCCAGCGGCACCCCATTGCGCGTACGACAAGCGTCGCTCCGCGCGCCATCTCGGCCAGGCAGCGGGGCGGCGGCAGCATCTCGCCTGCACGTTGGGTATTAGTTGGGGCTTAGTTGGGATTGAGTTGGGCTCGTTTGGGGCTTGGGTAGGGATTGACCGCCGAGGAGCATTCCATCGCGCGCACGACACACGTAGCCATCTCGGCCAGGCAGCGCGGCGGCGGCAGCATCTCGCCTGCGCGTTGGGTGTTAGTTGGGTATTAGTTGGGGTTGAGTTGGGCTCGCTTGGGGCTCCAGGTAGGGATTGGCCGCCGAGAAGCATCCCATCGTGCGCACGACACACGTCGCTCCGCGCGCCATTTCGGCCAGGCAGCGGGGCGGCGGCAGCGGCTCGCCTGCGCGTTGGGTGTTAGTTGGGGTATAGTTGGGCTCGCTTGGGGCTCGGGTAGAGATGGACCGCCAAGAAGCATTCCATCGCGCGCACAACAAGCGTCGCTCCGCGCGCCACCTCGGCTAGGCACCCCGCATCACACGAAGCTGGCGCCAACCACCGCGTGCAGACAACCAAGAACCCTGACCCAACACATGCCTGCCACCCACCCGCCCATTCAAACCTCTTACCCGGCTGTGCGCGCGGCACGCCACTTGACACGAGGCTCGCATCTGCACCGGCCACCATCTGCGGCTGGCCCAGCTCCCCGCGTTCGCGCGCCTCTCGCAGCGCCTGCGTGTGCATGAATGAGACCTTGGTGTGCCTTGCGTCCGGGGAGGAAGCTGGGGCGCATCTGTGCATCTGGCTCAGCTGCCCAACTGCGCGCGCCTCTCGCAGGGCCTAAGGACAAAAGCGGGGGTTGCAGGTGATTAAGCCTTGCTAGATCTCCTCTACACACACACATCAACAACAACAACAACAACAATCGTCACTCACCTGCAGTGCGCTGCCCACGTCGCTGCGCGCGAGCGGCACGTGGCACGCGGACGGCAGAAGCCGCGCGCGCAGGCGCGCCAGCCCCGGGGACGCGAGCGCCGCCAGCCCCGACTCCTCTGATATGCAGCTGCGCGGAGCGGTGCCACCATCGCCGTCGTTCCTGCTGCTGCTGCCGGGGCGCTGCGCCTGCGCCCGCCCCGCGGATGCAGCCGCCACCAGCCCCAACTCATCTGATATGCCCCGTAGAACGCTGCCACCATCGCCATCGTTCCTGCTGCTGCTGCGGGGGCGCTGCGCCTGCGCCTGCCCCGCGGACGCAGCCGCCGCCAGCCCCGACTCCTCTGATGAGCGGCCGAGCGTGAGCTGGTTGTCACCGTTGCCGCTGCTGCAGCTGGCGCGCAGGTGCAGCGGCGCGACCTCCCAGTGGCGGCTCAGGAAGCGCTGCGCAGCATGCGCAGCAGCGCCGTGCGCCACCTCCTCCGGTGCTCCTCTGTGCTCTGATGGGCCGCTGCTGCCATCCGCCGCATCATCATCGCCATGCTGCCACCCGCCGCAGCGCGCGCACGCGAGCAGCGCATGCGTCCCACTGGCAGGAAGGGTCGGCGGCGGGAAGACCGTGTCCTGTGGCCACGCGTAGCAGCACAGCAACGCGCCCAGGGCGTTGCCGTTGCACCCACCGCTCCCGCTCACGCGGCTGCCGCAGAGCCGTCGCCGCTTGGCGCCGGTGCGGCCGGCGCCATCGCCAGCAGCGGGACCACTGTCGCTATCGCCGCATCTGCCTTCAGCAGCGGATGCAGCAGCAGCACCACCACGGTCAGCCGCTCCATCCCTGTCTACCTCAACCTCGAGCGCCAGCCGGCACACTGCACATGCGAGGTCCTGCAGCAGGCGCGGGCAGCGCGGCTGCTGCACGTGCTGAGGCCCCGTCTGTGCCTGCGCCTGCTGGGGCTGCTGCTGCAGCTGCACCTCGTGCTGGTGCTCTGCCTGCGCCTGCGCTTGCTGCGTCGCGGCACTGGCAGACCACTCTCGCTGCTCCCAGACAGCGTCCGACCGTGCGGCCAGCCACGCCCTCTGCAGCAGCCGCGCCGCCCCGCGGCTGCTGCACAGCCCCCACCCCGAGCCCCGAGGCAGCAGCGTCCCGACGGCCGGACCATCGTCCTCGATTGCCAGGTCGGCGAACAGGCGCAGCTGAGGGGACAGGCGGCGCAGAGACCGGCGGAATGACCGGGGTGGGGGGACGCGCGCGCCATGGACGTCAGCGGCGCCAGCCGCCCCAGCAGCAGCAGCGGCATCAACACGAATACCACCGCCACCATCATCTTCATGGCTACCATCGTCACCCAGCGCCTGGGCAAGCGCCGGCACGATGACGCACGCGAGCAGTCGCGCACACGCGCCGGCGTCATTCAGGGCCTGCGGCACGGAGCGAGCAGGGTGTGTTGGTACGTTGCGAGGAGCCAACCGAGGAGAAGGGAGGACGGCACTGCCAGGCAGGCGTGTTGCATGGCACCTGCACACACACGCGCACGCACGCGCACGCACTCGCACACAAACCTTCCGGCTGGTGGCTACCGCACCTCACAAGTTATTGTAAGGGCCACAACTGGACTTGGGTCTAGGCGGTGGTACTAGGACTAGAAGGTAGTCTTCGCTGGAAAGCCGATGTTACTGTTACAAACCTTCCGGCCAGTCTGGCTGCACGACAGCAGACAGCACACCTCCATCGCAATCGCGCCACCGTCGCCGCCCCATGGCATGCTTTCCAGGCTGCTGCTGCTGACGCTGTCGTCGCCGCCGCCGCTGCTGCTGCTGCTGCTGCTGCTGCTGCTGCTGCTACCACGCTGTGACGGCCTAGCGGCAGTGCCGAGTGCTGCGACCGCTGCTGCGATGCCGGCAGTGTCTGCGCACGCCTGAAGATGCTCCTCAAAGGCGCCCTTGTGTGTGGTGTGTGTGTGTGTGCAGGGTGTGTGCAGGGTGTGCAGGGTGTGTGCAGGCTGCATGCATCACCACGCATGCACGCGTGCACCACTTAGCAGACACGCATGTGATCGGCACAGTACACATGGTCCACCATCACATACCACGAACTATACCCACCCCAGCCAGGAGCAGCAGCTCCTGCATGCGGCGCCAGGCAGAGGCAGCAGGGCAGTGTCCACAGGGGGGGGGGGGCGCTGCGTATGTTCGGCACTCTGAGAAGCTGGCAATATACAAGCTTCGGGTCGAACTTGAGTGTTTTTGTTTTGGCGGTCTGTTTCCATTTACCACCAAGGTGTGGACCCTGTTGCGCCAGATCGTCGTACCTGCTCATTATGGTGCGCCGCCGCTTGGCTGGCCGTTTGTAGATGGCCTCGAATCGATGACACACCGGTGCTGAGGTGCCACGCGATGGTCAAGGAGGAGTGGGAGGCGGCGAGGACGCATGCGTCATGCAGGGACGAGCAGGGGCCGCAGCAGGTGCGAACTGGCATGTGCCCAATTGAGCTACTGTAGTAGGAATAGGGGAAGAGAGAATGGAGGGCATGCGCCCGTTGCACGCACGCATGCAAGCTCATGCGCGCAGTGCCCATGCAGCCACCCCACTCTGACACAGTGCGGCACCTTCTTTAACTCGCGTCGGCCTCCTCATGACACAGGCGGAGGCGGTGTGGCTCAGCCGCCACCACCTCGCGGCCGGCGCACCCGCGGCGGCGCTGCTGCTGCGCCATCTGCTGCTGCTGCTGCGCTTGCGCCCGCCCCACGCGCGCCCGGCGCCGCTGCTGCCGCTGCTGCCCGCGCCACCCTGGGCCTCGTCCTTTCCAGGGCCGCACGCGCCGCTCGCCCGCAACCTGCTGGCCACAGCGAGCTGTGGAGGGAGTCGACTACCATGTCTGGGTGCTCCAGCCGTGCATCGACACGGGGGCGGCACTGGCGGGGGGCTCGGTGCGCTGCGCGCGCTGCGCCTGCTGCAGCAGGCCCGTCATCTACCAACTGGGCTGGTGACTGGGCAGTGGGGCGCGTGGGCACCCAGCCACAGTCGAGGTCGAGGTGGGCATGGCGGGGGCGGGCCGCATGCCGCAGCGCTTCTGCACACCAGCGTGCGAGCTGAGGCTGCTGACGGGGGTGCGGGCGCGGGTGCGAGCGACGACGGAGGCGATGCCAGGGGAGAGCGGCTGGACAGCGGGAGAGGGGCTGGTGGTGGCGGCAGCGGCATCAGGGCAGGCGGGAACAGCAGCCGGGTCTTGTGGTTGGAAAGAGAGAGGCTGCGCACACAGCAGAAGAGGCCTCAGCAGCACCAGCAGCCCCAACACCAGCAGCAGCAGCAGCCGCAGAAGCAGAAGCAGCAGCAGCACCGCCACAGCGGCCCCGGCAAGCGCCTCCCGCACTACCTCGCCAACCTCCACGCCACGCCGCACGTGCAACCCAGCGACAACGACAGTGGCAGCGGCAGCATCGCACTCATCGCACCCACCAGACCCTCCCCCACTCCCACGGGTGGTGGGGCGGACCCACACGGCCGGCCCACACCGTCCACACCGTCCACACTGTCCACACAGTTGACACCGCAGCAGCTCGAGGCGCGGCTCGCGCGGGCAGTCAGCGCAGGCGAGATCGCGGTGCTGCTGAGGGGAGCGCTCAAGTACCGCGCCAATGCCGCTGGCGCTGGTGCTGCTGGCGCTGCTGGCGCTGCTGGCGCTGCTGGCGCTGCTGGCGCTGCTGGCGCTGCTGGCGCTGCTGGCGCTGCTGGCGCTGCTGGCGCTGCTGGCGCTGCTGGCGCTGCTGGAGCTGCTGGAGCTGCTGGAGCTGCTGGAGCTGCTGGAGCTGCTGGAGCTGGCGCTGCTGGCGCCGGCGGTGCTGCTGGTGCTGCTGGCGCTGCTGGCGCCGCTGCTGCTGGTCGCCTGGGCGCAGATGCTGCCGCACCAGCAGGCGCCGCCGCCGCCGCCGCCAGCGGCGTCGTATACCACGACGCGCCGTTCCCCGCCGTGCGCGCGATGCTCCCGGTGCGCGTGATCGGCTGCGTCGCGCTCCACGCGCGCGCGCTGCTCGAGCGCCCGCTCTCGCTCCTGGCGTCCCAGCCTAACTCGCGGCCGCCGGCGTCGTCGCCGTCATTAGGCGCAGGTGCGTCTAATGACTCGCTCGGCAGGTGCTGCGCCCTGGGGATGCGCGCCGACACCCTCGGGATGCGCACCGATGCCAGCATAGAGCATACAGCATGGGGATAGCACGGTCACAAAACGGTCTGGGGATGCGCACCGACACCAGCACACAGCGCGGGCATGACTCCCACCCCCTCCCTCCTAGAGGCCGCATAGGGTTGCCCGCATGGAAATCCGTGAGTAGGGTGCAACCAGCAGCAGCTTCTTGCAGCCTCTATGGTGCAGTAAGTGGCAGCTTCTTGCATTGCGTGGTAGACTCCCCTCCCGTTCGCCAAACACACACGCCACCACCACCACGACCAACCGAGTCCCACCCTCCCGGTGTGCAGGCACGCCACCGTTGGCGGCGTCACCACCGGTCGCGGCAACGGCGCGCTATCCGCCGGCCGTGGCGAAATACACACACATCACCACCACCACCACGACGACCGACCGAGTCCCACCCTCCCGGTGTGCAGGCACGCCACCGTCGACAGCGTCACCGCTATCGGTGGCGGCGACGGCGCGCTATCCGCCAGCCTGAGCAAAACACACACACCACCACCATCACCGCCGCGACCGACCGAGTCCCACCCTCCCGGTGTGCAGGCACGCCACCGTCGACAGCGTCACCGCCATCGGTGGCGGCGGCGGCGCGCTATCCGCCGGCCGTGACCAAACACACACGCCACCACCACCACCACCACCACCACGACCGACCGAGCCCCACCCTCCCGGTGTGCAGGCGCGCCATCACCTCTACACACCTGCCTTCCCTTCAAACACACCACCACCACCACCACCACAATGACCGAATGAGTCCCACCCTCCCGGTGTGCAGGCACACCACCGTCAACGGCGTCACCCCCGGTGGCGGCGATGGCACGCTTTCCGCCGGCCGTGGCCAACACGGCCGTGGTTATGGCCGCGCTCGTGGATGCGTTGCGCGCGCACCTGGCGGTGGCCCCGAGCGCGTCCGCGCGCGCCAGCGGCGCGAGTCACGAGAGCCCCGGCCCCGGGGAGGGAGGGGAGCCCCCAAGCCAACCCCCCCAGAGTGCGCCTGGGAGCTCTCCTGTTGAGCGGGCAGACTTTGCGGCGGGCCTGCGCGCGCCCCCACGCACCAGTGGCGCGAGTCACGCGAGCCCCGGCCCCGGGGAGGCGGGGGAGCCGCCGAGCCACCCCCCGCAGAGTGCGCCTGGGAGCTCTCCTGTTGAGGGCGCAGGCTTTGCGGCGGTCGGCCCGCGCGCGCCCCCGTGCACCAGCGGCACGAGTCACGCAAGCCCCGACCACGGGGAGGGAGGGGAACTCCTGACGAGCCGCGACTGCACTACTTCAGCTGCGGCGGCCGAGCACGGGTCCACCCCACCCGAGGGACGCTGCCCACCCGTCGCGGTGCCGCATGCGCTGTTTGCATCAGATCCTGAGGCACGCACCCCCGCCCCTGTGGCTGAGGCGCTGCAGCTATCGCACACACCTGGCGCCGCGTCCGCGGCAGCGCCTGAGCCTGAGGCTCGCTGCCCCCCCGTGGGGGAGCCGCAGCCGCCCGACAACCCCGGTCTCGCTGCCAATGCGGTGACCCCCGAGCCTCCTAGGCCTACCTCCGCTCCCAACGTCCCCTGCCCGCCCATGGAGGTGCCGCAGCCGCCCGACAACCCCGTCCCCGCTGCCACTGCAGCAACCCTTGACCCGCCTGAGCTCACCCCCGCCCCCGACGTCCGCTGCCCCCTGGGGAATGCGCCACAGCCTTCCGACAACCTTGGCCCCGCTGCCACTGCGGTGACCCCCGAGCCTCCTGATCCCACCCCTACCCCCGACGTCCGCTGCCCGCCACTGGATGTGCTTCGTGCGCTGCACAAGCTCGCCGACACGTGCACCGCCCTGCGGTTCAGGCCACAAAACACCGTCGTCGCGATGGCTGCAAGCTTCATCGAGGCGCAGTTTCCTGTGCACGTGGCGGTGGCGGCGGGGCAGGGCGGCCGCGCGCAGGGGACTCGCGCATGGGCTGGCGCGGGCGGGGGGGTGGGCGGAGGGAGGTGGCGGAGGGAGGGTGAGGATGAGGACGCCGATGTGCGTGCGGCTGCGGTTGCGGCGACGCTCGCGCTGTTTCGGCTCCCGGGCGTGTGGGCGCCGCAGCCGCAGCCGCAGCCGCGGAGCACACTCGTGGCGGCGCTGCTACCGGCGGTGCGTGCGACGGCGCCGGCGATGTCGGCGGCGCAGCTGGGACGGCTCGCCGCGCTCGCGCTGCCGCACGCTGGCCCCGCGCGTGGCGGTGGCGGCCGCGGCGGCGCGTCTGAGCTTCGGGCGCTGGAGGAGGTGGCAGAGGCGGTGGCGGTGGCGGCGTGCCGCCGCGCACGCGCGAGTGAAGGAGAGGGCGACGGGCAGGCAGAGGGGGACGGATGTGAAGCTGCGCTGCTGGCGGTGCTCCCGGCGGCGCTGCTGGCGGCACGCGCGCGCGCCGCGGGGCGGCCGCGCACGGCGAATGCGCTGTCCGCGCCAGTGGGTGCGTTGCTGCGTTCGCTCGAGGAAGCAGAGGGGCGCTCGAAGACGGGCGGTGGCGGGGGCGGCAGGGGCGGGCGCGCAGGCGGCGCATTACTGCCGTCGCCCAGCGCTCTGTCCATTGCCAGCCTGGTCGTGCTGGTGTCGGTGGTGCCGCTGGGGCACCACACGCGCCCGCACATGCCACACCTCCTCGCCGCCGCCGCCTCCGCTACACCCGCATCCCTGCGGCTGTGCCTGGGTGTGGACGGGGGTGTGGAGTCCACACTGCCGGACGACCAGGCAGCCGCGCTGTGGTGCCACGCCGCGCTGGCGCTCGCTGACCTGGCCGGCTGCTCAGCCGCAACAGCAACCACCACTGCAACCGCCACCGATGTCGCCACCACCAGCGCCGCTACCACCGCCATCACTGCCGCCGCTGCTGCTGGCAGCAGCAGCAGCAGCGCCAGCAGCAGCAGCAGCGCCAGCAGCAGCAGCAGCGCCAGCAGCGGCAGTAGCAGCAGCGGCAGCAGGAATGGCAGCGGCAAAGCCAATAACACCACATCGCTCGACGACGCAGCTGCTGCCCACGCACCGTCACTCGACCCAGCACACCACGCGCGCCTTGCGTCGTGGGTGCTGCACGGCCTGCACGCCGTCCGGTCGTCTGCACCGCACGACGCTCTGATCGCACTCGCTGGACGACCGCTGGCGCCTCCCACGTCGCTGCACGTGCTCGCAGGGCGCCTGTCAGGTGCGTGTGCGCTTGCGGTGTGTTTGTGCGTGCGAACATGCTTGCACCTGTATCCATTCCAGATCTGCGTGCAGTTGGTTTCATGCTCCTGACGCTTGTGCGCATAGGAGACCTCGTACGTGTACACACACACCCATGAGAGAGACATCGTTACAGACGACTCTGAACGACAGATCTAGATAAGCTATTTATGTTCATCAGATGAGGGGCTTCCTTTTAAGACGGGTGACCAACCGTGCGCCAGCAGGGGGTACATCCGCACGCACGCCCATGTGGCCGCGCACGCACACGCACACGTGCAGGCAGCAGCTGCGAGGAAGGCACGCTGCTGCGGGACTTGCATGCAGAGGCCGCCGCGGCTGCCGTGGCATCCCACCTCTCCGGCGGGAGCGGCGCCAACGCGACCGCCGCCGCCGCCGGCCGGCTGGCGGCGTGGCATGTCTCGCGTGCGGGCCACCAGCTGGCAGCGGCTGCCTCCGACGCAACGCAGGCGCACGCACCCGACCCTCGCGGCCTGCACTGGTGGGGCGATGGGCCGCTGCTGCTGCGTGGCGGCAGCGGCGGCGGGCCTAACGGTACTACTACGAGCGAGCTGCCCAACGCGACGCGCGAGCTGCTCTCAACCGCTCCGCTGCTCGGGGACGGCCTCGCAAACTGCGGCGCCGGGGTCCCTAGCAGCAGCGACGGCGGCGGGGCCACGTCGCCGTGGGCGCTCGTCACGATCGACCTCTGCCGCCGAGTCGCGGCGCTGAACGCGCTGCCGCCGCCGCTTGCGTCGCGGCTGGCAGCCGCCACGGCTACTACGCGCCATGGCGACGACGGCATCGGCGGCGCACCAGCGCGAGCGCCGCGGCCGCGTGCAAGTGCCGCGCTCGCAGACAGCGCCCGTGGTGGCGTCGGCGTAGGCTTTGCACCACAGCTGGCGGCCGCAACCGCGACTGTCACGCCTGCAGATGGCGCCCCTGGCGGCGTCGCACCACCACCGCTGGCGGCCGCAACCGCGACTGTCACGCCCACAGATGGCGCCCCTGGCAATGGCGATGGCAGCGCCGCCGCGCCGGCGCACACATCGCCACTGTTGTCTGGAAGTGCCGCGCGCGCTGCCACACCCGCAGATGACACCCCTGGTGGCGTCGGCATTGGCGTTGGCGTCGCACCACCACGGCTGGCGGCCGCAACCGCGACTGTCGCGCCTACAGACGGCGCCCCTAGCGATGGCGATGGCAGCGCCGCCGCTCCAGCGCACGCATCACCGCTCGCCGAGGCGCTCGCCAACTGCGGCTCGTCCGTTCCGGATGCCGACCACCCTGGTGGCCACGGCATCGCTGTCCCTGGCTGGGTCGACGCCGCATGCGGTGCGCGCGCACTGTCGCTGGGCCTCGCCAGCGGCGCGGTTCCGCCGCGCGCCGCGCTGGCGCCGCTGGCGGCTCTGACCGGGTGGCTGGCGCAGCGGGTGGTGGAGCTGCCAGGTGGCAACGGTAGGGGTGGCGGTGGTGGGGGAGGGGGCGGCGGTGGCAGCGCGGCAGCGGCAGCAGCGGCGGCAGGCGAGCGCGCGGGGCTGTGCGCGGCAGCGGCGCAGCTGCTGCACGCGCACGCGGCCGCGGCGCGCGCGGCGGCGGCAGTCGCGCCCGCTGCTGGCGACAGTAGTGGCGACAGCAACGGCGCGGCGGTGGAGGCGGCGGCCGTTGGCGCGGCGGTGGAGGCGGCGGCCGTGGGCGCGGCGGTGCGCGCCGCCGCGGCTGAGGCGTGGCGCGCGGCGGCGGGCCCGCTGCTCATGGGCGCTCTGTCCGACGGTGGCCGCAGCGGCGGCGGAGTTGCAGGTATGCTTCTTGCGTGTCGTCCTCGCGACGCCCCTCCCCCCCTGTCTGGGCAGTGCTCCAGAGCCTCTTCCTCCCCCCCCCCTCCCCCCCTACCTCGCGCACACACCCAACCACACGCACTGATGCACTCCTTCCAGGCGGTGGGGGTGTCCGCCCGTCGAGCGTCACGACCCTCGCGCGCCCGCTGACCGCGCTGGGACAAGCGGACGTGCTTTCGGAGCTGGGGCGGTGGTTCGACGCGCGCCTCGCGCGCGCCGCGCCGCTGGCGAAGCTGCTCGCGCAGGAGAAGCAGATGGGCGGGCGCACGGCGGTTGCGGCCGCGGCGGGCGGTGGAGCTGGCGGCACCGGCGCTCCCGCAGGGGCGGCCGCTGCCGCCGCAGCCGCCGCGGCCGCTGCAGCGCGCGTCGCCGGCGGCACCGACTTCGGCGCGCTGTGCGCGTCGACTGGCGCCGACGGGTGGGGCATGCTGCTCTTGTTTGACTGGCCCGAGCTGCTGGGCGCGGCCCGTGGCCTGGGGCTGTGCGGCACGGGCGCCGAGGCGGCGCTGTGCGAGATCGGGATGCGGCGGGTGGGCGACGAGGGGACGGGCGCGCTGGGCGAGCTGCTGGCCGCGCTGGACGACGGCGGGGGCGGGGCTGGCAGTGGCGGCGGCGGTGGCAGTTGCAGCGGTGCTGACGACGGCGGTGTTGGCGGCGGTGTCGTCGTCGGCGGCGGCGGTGCGCAGCGCAGCGAGGCGGTGGAGAAGCTGATCAGCATGGTGCAAGTACAGGTGGGGCGTGCGCGCGGCTCCATGGCTCATAGTCCTGCCACAGCCACTGGTCCCGGTTGCCCAGGGCACCAGGGGACCGTAGTGATCAGGATCAGGATCAGGATTTGGTGGAACTCAGTTTGGTAGAAATTGCCAAATGGCTACCTCACTAATCAGGATCAGGATTTGGTAGAACTCAGTTTGGTGAATTCACCAAATGGCGTGCGCAGCGTCCGTGCGCGCCGGAAAAGTTACCAACGGTGCATTAGCAAAAATTGCGAGTTTGGGCGGGTGTCTATGAGGTCGCCTAAACTCAAAGCCCCCTTGCCCTTCGAAGCCCGAAACTAACACCTCTGCCTTACCCCCCCCCCCAACCCCCCCGTGTGGCGCAGCTGCTGGAGCGCTCCGCCCGCAGCCTGCCCCCCGAGGAGACGAGCGCTCTCGCAGCCGCCACGGCGCGCCTCGTGCGGCTCGGCCGCCCCGCGGCCGCGCGTGCGCTCATATGGCGACAGCTGCACCTCTCGCCGGGGTAGGTTTTTTCAAGGGTTTTGGGTGGGGTTTTGGGTTCAGAGGTTTATGGTTTAGGGTGTGGGGCTTCTAAGCCTTGAGGGCTTGGGGTTTGGGGTTCAGGGGTTTAGGGTTTAGGGTTTAACCAAAGCGACCGCGCATGCGCTCGTGTGGCGCCAGCTGCACCTCCCGCCAGGGTAGGCGCGATGAAGGTTATACTGGTTTTGCAGGTTTACATGTACGCGCCCAGACGACCCCGCGGCGTGCGTTGAGGCCTAGACTACACGTCTAGGGGGGCTATACGAGGAGAGCTCGCAGCGCGCCAGCCTGCCAGGGAGTCAAAAGAAGGAAGTTGTCCTCCCCCCCCTGCCACTACACAAGCGCCTGCTAGCCAGGGTAGGCGTGGTGAAGCCCTATCCAACTGTTGGCCTCCCCTCCTCCTCCCCTCCTCCTCCCCTCCTCCCCCTCTCAACCCCCCCTTGCCACCCCTCTCTTGCACATGCCCCGCAGCTCCTCCCAGCCCGCGTGGACGCCGCCAGCGCTGCTCACGCTGCTCGAAGCGGCGTGCGCGCCGCCGCCGCCGTCCCCTGGGCCATCCCGGGACCGCCCTCGCACATCCTCCCCACCCGCCACCGTCGCCACCGCCGGCGCAACCAGCGCGGGCACCTTCCCGCCAGCTTCCTCCCCACACACCCCACACCTGCGCCCGGGCCCGCCGGCGTGCAGCGTGGACGAGGCCGCCGGCTGGGCGCTCTCGCTGCTCGACGCCGCATCCACCACCGCCCCCGCAAACGCGCTGAACCACCCCACGCCACCTGTCGGCCAAAGTCAAAGTCAAAGTCAACGGCCCTCCCCGTCTGGTGTCCGTGGTCGCGGTCAGGGTGGTCGCACGACCCACGGTGCTCAGGGTGGCATCAAGGGTCAAGGGGGCGGCCACGCGCGCTCGGGCGTCGACCTCCGTGCACTCTCCGACGGGCTGTCGACCTACCTGGAGCACCTGGGCAGGGCGCACGGCGTCGAGGGCGGGGCACCGGCGGCGGCGGTGGCGACGGCGCTGCAGGTGCGGGTGCCTCCCTCTTGTCCACACGCGCTTCCGCCACACACGCACGCACGCACACACACACACACACACACGCACACACGCGCACATACACGCACGCTCTCTCTCTGTCTCTCTCTTTCTCTCTTTCTCTCTCTTTCTCTCTCTTTCTCTCTCTTTCTCTCTCTTTCTCTGTGTGTGTGTGTGTGTGTGTCTGTCTCTCTGTCTGTCTCTCTCTATATATATATGTATCTTTGTGCACACCAGGCGCCTGCTTTGGCCTGCTAGCCTCTCGTATTGTGCTTGTCACCACCTCAACACATGCCACGACACCCCTGTCCATTCAGGCAGGGTTCCAAAGCCTCCCCTCTTCCCCCCTCCCATTCATCGACCCCGCCCAAAACACGCACGTACTCGACACGCACAGTCATTTAATAGCGTGGCACGCGCACTGCACGGTCGGCGCCCACACGCACAGCCACACGCACATGCACATACACGCACGCATGCTTGCACATGCACACCCACAGGTGCAGTCATTCGATGGCGCGGCACGCGTGCTGCACGGCCGTCACCCACACGTGGCCTCACACGAGCTGAGCCCCGCGTCGGTTGCGCGCCTGCTGACGGTACGTTTGTGTTTGTGTGTTTGTGTGCGGTTTCGTGGAGAGGGAGGGAGCAGGGAGGGTGGGGGGTGGAAGGGGAGGGAGAAGGGCTCTGGTTGCCGCTGCCTCTGCCGCCTGCCTTCCTGCCTGCCTGCCTGCTGCCGGCTGTCTGCCTGTCTGCTGCTGTCTGCTGCCTCAGCTGCCTGCCTGCCTGTCTGCCGCTGCTGATGCCCGCTGCCTGCCTGCCTACTGCTGCCCACTGCCTGCCAGCCTGGTGCTGCCCACTGCCTGCCTGCCGCTGCCCCACCAGCCAGATGGCTGCCTGCCTGCCTTCTGCTGCCTCCTGCCTGCTTGCCGCTGCCCCAGCATCCATACGGCTGCCTACTGCCTGCTGCCCGTCTGTCTGCCTGCCATTCACGCCTGCTCCTGCACTCACATGTACATGCACGTAGCACTCGCATGGCACAGCCCCCCCCCCCTCCTCCCCCCGCATCTGGCTGCCGCTGCTCACGCACATACCATGCCTGCTCCAATATGCAGGCGGCGCCCACTCTCTTGGCTCGGCCTCCAGGCTGCACCTCCACCACCCACCCAAACTCGCACACGCCCACCCACACCCATCCATGCCCACTCACACGCATCCATCCTCGCAGGCGGCTCTGTCATGGCGCGGCCTCGAGTCCGCATCGCACGCCAGCTACCTCGTGCAGGAGCTCACGTGCAAGCTGGCCGACGCTGTGATGGCAGCCGCCTCCTGCCCCACCTCCGTCTCCGCCTCCTTGTCTTCCCCCCCTTCCCCCTCTTCCTCCTGCCCCAATCCCAACGTCAGCGAACGCATCAGTGGCGCCAGCGTCAGTGGCAGCGCGACTGGCGCTGCCGGCATCGGCAGCAGCAGCAGCAGTGGCAGCCACGCTAGCGGCACCGGCACCGGCACCGATGCTTTCCCAGGAAAGGTGCAGCCGATCGCAGCAGCAGCAGCACTCGGCATGTACCTCGGCCGCGCGCTGCTCCACTCCTCGCACCTGCCCCCGCCGCCGCCTGCCCACGCACTCACGGGTGGGGAGGCGCCGCGTCGGGCTGCGCCAGGGGCAGGCGCCGCGGGCTCGGGCGGCGGCGCCCCGGCAACGACGCAGACGCCGACTCTGCAGGCGCAGGCGCAGGCGCAGCAGCAGGCGCACCGTGGTGCGTCTGACGCGGCGGCCGCGCTCGGCGGGCTCTTCTCCCCGCACGCGGCCACGTGGGCGCTGGACGCGCTGACTCAGCTGCGACCAGCCGTGGGCGCCACCCTGGCCAGCCTGCCGCACGCGCAGGTGCTGCAGGCACTGGGCGCGTACGCGCACGCCGCGCGCGCGACCGTAGCGCTGGGCTGGGCGCCTGGCGATGCGCCGGCGGGCGCAGCCACCACTGCTGCTGGCGGGCGCGGCACCGCTGGTGCTGCTTCAGGGCACCAGGTGCCGCCGCGCGGCAGCGGCAGTGACGACCGCGGTGGAGACCACCACTGGGACGCAGCCGTGGCGCGGCTCGCGGGCGCGGCTGATGCTGGGCGGAGAGCGGGGGAGGGCCTGGCAGCGGCAGCTGGTCGGGCAGACGGCCCGATGGCGTCGAGAGCGCAGCGGGGGGAGGGCCTGGCGTCGGTCGCGGAAGAAGGGGGGAGAGGGGGGCGCCCCCTGTCCACACGGCGCGCCGCCGCGGCCGCAGCGCTTGCGGCGGCGCACCTGCAGCTGTCAGTCGGCGCGTTTGAACGCCTGGCCGCCGCCGCGGTGCCTACCGCGAGTGAGCTCGGCGGCGGTGGCGAGCCGACCGCCAGCATGGAAGAAGGCGGCATGCCGACGTGCGAGGGGCAAGGTCAGCGGTGGGGCGGCGACGGCAGTGGCGGCAGTGGCATCAGCAGCAGGGGCGGCGGCAACGGCAACCACTCCGCCTGGTGGCCGCTCGCAGCGCTCGCAGACGGGCTCCGCTCCGTGGGCGACCCCGCTTACGCGATCGCCGCGGTGCGCGCGCTGTCGGCTCCAGACACGCATGGTGCCAACTGTGGCGGCAGCGCGCTGGACACGGTCCCCGGGGCGCCGCTCGCGTCGCTGGCGGTCGCGCTGGCTGAGCGTGTGGGCGGCGGCGGCGACGGTGGTGCGGGAGCGCTAGCAGTGCTGCTGGCGGCTCTGCAGAACCCTGTGACAAAGGTGGGGAGGGGGGGGGGCTGACGTTTGTGCACGTGCTAGCGCACCCTCTCCACCATGCTTCCCCCCCCCCCTGATGACGGCGATAATTAGGATCTTGCAGCCTTTTGGGCGATCAATGATGATGGGTCGTACACCTAGCACTTGCATGACACTTGTCGTACACCTCCTGTCTGACGTACGCTGGCCGGACGTGTGTGTGCACGCGCGCGCAGGTGGACAGCGTGCCGCCCGCGCTCGCCTTCGACCTCGCGCGCGCGCTCGGCCGGCTGCACACCAGCGCCTCTGCCTCTGCTTCTTCTTCTGTGCGTGCCGCTGCTGCTGCTGCCACCAGCACCGATGGCAACGCCACCGCCCCAACGGACGCGCCCGGAACCGATGCAAGCGACGCCAGAGCTGCTGCCGAGGCAGCAGCAGTGGGCCCCCCGCACAGAGCGCCCCCCTACCACGACCCCAGAGGCCCGCTCCCCTCCCCTGGCCCTGGCCCTGGCCCGGCACTGCCCGACGTGCGCACCCTGCTGTCCGCGTGCCTCGGTCGCGTGGCCGCCGCGGTGGCTGGGCCACTCCGCCCGCCCAGCTGGCGAGAGGGGGGGATTAAGGGGCCCTGGGTGGTCCGCACTGCATGGGGGGGAGAGGGAGGAGCCCTGGGGAGAGGGGGGCCGCCTGGATGGCGGGACCGGGGGGAGGACAAGCCCTGGGGAGGTGGCCTGGACGGCGACGGTGGTCGTGGTCATCAGTGGCCGCCGCTCGGCTCGCAGCTGCTGCTGTCGACGCTCCTGCAGCACGAGGGGGGCGCTGCGGCCGGGGGCGGGGGCGCAGTCGGCAGGAGCGACAGTGGCGGCGGCAGCGGCGGGTGGTCGGCGCAGCAGCACGGCAGCAGCAGGGACGGCGGCGCGTCACAGCGGTCGCAGCAGCAGCAGCAGCAGCAGCAGCAGCAGCAGCAGTACTCGCGCGGCGACGCGCCGCGACCACTTGGGGGCGGCGCGGCCGACCCTAGCCCCTGCGTCGGCGCGCGCGTGGCGCAGGGCGCGCGCGTGATGGGCGCGTTTGCCCCGTTTGCGCGGTGCGTGGACCTGGGGGCCTTGGTCGAGTCGGTCGTGCGGGTTCTCAAGCGCGCGGCGGGCGACGGCGGCCGCCCCGGCTCCAGTTCTGTCGAATCGTTTGCGCCCAAGCGCTGGGGTGTGGACCTCGCCCCCCTTGCGGACCTCCTGTCGTCCAACGCGCGCCTGGTGCCCGCCCCGGACGAGGGCCTGCTGCGCATTGGGCTACTCGCGCTGCCGGCGGCCGCACGGGAGTGGTACGCCGAGCGGGATGCGGCTGCGGCTGCGGCTGCGCTGACACAGGCGACGCAGCGGGCAGCGTGCCACCCCCAGCAGCAGCATCACCACCAGAAGAACCAGAAGAACCAGCAGCAGCAGCAGCAGCAGCAGCAGTCCCAGCAACACAACCAGCAGCAGCAGCAGCAGCAGCACAGCCAGCCGCACCTCTCTTGCAACCCCCGCCAGACCGACCCCCTCCTCCTCGCCCTCGAGTCATACGCCATGGTCGCGCCCCTGTGCCGCAGCCCACCGCCCAGGTCCCTCGCAGACGTTGTGTCTACAATGCTCGCCCCGAGCGGGCCCGGGCCGGGGTGGGAGCGGCAGTGGGCGGCTGCGCGGACGCAGGGGGAGGGGGGCAAGCAGCAGGCACAGCAGGCGCAGCAGCCAGCACAGCAGCATGCCCACGCCGACGTCGGCGGCGGTGCGCTGGTCGGCCCTCCGCCCGTGGAGCTGGTGCTGGTGCTGGGGGCCATCGGCGCGTGGTGCGTGCATTCGGCGTGCGTGCTTGCGTGCGTGCATGCACCCTGATGCGCGGCCGGCACCTGACCCTTGCGCTCCTCTCGCCAACACACGCACGCACGCGCACGCGCACACACCCCACCCACTCGCACTCGCTCACAGGTGCGACCGCCCGTCGATGCAGCCGAGCGCCGAGCTCCTGGCCGCCGCGGCGGAAGCTGCTGAGCACCTGCCGCCCTCGCTGCTCGCGCCCCTCGCGGACGCGGCAGCCGTCGTAGCAGCAGGTGCGCAAACCAGTGGGTTTGTGCCAAGGCAGTGACAGTAACATGGGCTCTCCAGCAGAGGCATAGTACCACCGCCAGAGTACTCTTAGTTCTACTCGTACACCGCCTAGCACTCCCAGTACCAGCGCCGGAGCAGCAGGTGCGCCGGCGGCAGTGGTCCTGCAGTGGCGGCGACCCGCCTCTATAATACCACTTCGTTAGTTTGAGTTCCTATCATGACGGATGAACCTCCAGACATGCAAGGCCCTGATCGGATCCCCGCAGGCGGGGTGGAGATCTGAGCATGGCCCCCCGTAGCAGCTGCATCCGAGGCGACGCGCACGCACGCACGCACGCATGCACGCACGCACGCAAACAACGCAACCTCCAACTCACCTCACTGCAGCCGCGCCCACGCCTCGAGGCTCGCCAGGGTGGCTGCTACCGGAGCAGCGCGCGGCGCGCGGGGCGCTGTGGGCGTCCGCAAGTGGTGCGCTCGTGCGGGCCGCGCCGGCGCTCAGTGCGGACGACTGTGCGCAGCTGCTGCTGACGCTGAGGGGGCTGCCGGCGCTGCCGCCGCCGCCACCGCCGCCGCCTCTCCCGAGTGCGGGTGCAAGGCGGCAGGCGCAGCAGCAGGTGAAGCAGCAGCAGGCACGGCCGCTGCGCCGTGAGCCTGCGTCCTCGCTGCTGGCCGCCCTCCCTGCCGCCCTGCGCCGCGCAACGCGCCCGATCGACGCGGACGCTGCGTCAGAGCTGCTGCGCGCGCTGGCCGATGAGCTGGAACTCGCGGTGGCGATGGCGGGCGCGGATGTTGGGGGCGTGGGCGGCGCACCGGGCACAGCTGGCGGGGCTGGCGCTGGCGGTGCAGGTAATTATGTGCACGCGACGTCGACGAGCCACCTCGCGGCCGCGCACGCGGCGTTGCGCGCGCACGTGGACACGCGCGCAAGCACGACGCGTGCCACGCACGCCGCGGCCGCCGCGCGCGGCGGCGGTGTGGCGCGCCCGCACCTGCTGGGCACCGCGGGGCTGTTCCTCCGGTATGACTGCCTGCGTGCGCGCTACGCGTGGGACCTGGAGCGGGCTTACCCCGGGACAGTCGGCGCGCGTGGCGGGGGCCTCGGCAGCGGCGCGTGTGGCGACGAGGCTGCTGCGCTGGGGGGAGCGGAGGCGTGCGCGCAGGCGCTGGCTGCGGAGCGTACGGTGGGCGTGCTCGGGGCGTACACACGCGGCGGAGGGGCCGACGGCTGGGTGCTCGACGTGCTCGGGGACGCGCTCGTGCAGCAGCTGGACTGCTAACTAGGAGGGGGGGGGACCATCCGCCACTCGATGGATCCAGTGTGTGCGCACGGATCTGGTGCAGACTGTTCCAAGACTCTGTGCCAAGACTTTCCTCACTCACCCTCCCGTGAATGGTGGCCCCATGAATGGTGCAGTATCATGCTGGGAGACGGGGCACGCGCATCGGATGCACCGCCAGCGGCGCAGTGTGCAGCAGGCGTCTGCATCGTGGCCCGCCCCCTGAGTGGTGTTGTGCATCCCGTCGTGTGTGCTGGGCGGCGGACTTGCGGACACACACATGTGGACAGCGTGTAGGCCAATGTACAGTTCTTACATCTCCAACAGACAGAGAGTGTGTGGTGTCAGTAGGGGGTAGATGCTAGAGCAGCTATAGAGACTGCCAGGATTTTTTTTTAGTGAAAAATCTGGAGTCGAGAGAGACCGCCATCGACAACTATAGTGTTGTAGCCGCGGCGGCAAAATTTTGTAAAAAGATGTCCCTGACAGACCACTCGTGTATGAGATGATATGAACGGGCAAAACAACTGCCAACTCGCCGCCTCATTCACCACCTCAATCGGAAGCTTGGAGCGCCACTCGGTGCAGAAACTGACACTCGCTCAAACTAACACAAGAAAGAGGCCCCCTTGAGCTCTGAACAACGGCTGACAGCGCAAAAAACACGCGGCGATGCAGCGCTGCCCCTGGCCTTGGCCCCGCACGTGGGTCAGGCCACAGGCCGCGCTATGGTGGCGTGTGCATTCACCGCCACGCGTTGCGCCTTGGTGGGGCCACCCGCTGGGGCACCGGCCTCGAGACACGCGTGGCGCCGGCCGGCGTTGGCGGAGGGGGAGGCGCGATGCCGAGCGAGTTCTGTGTGTGGACAGGGCGGGGTGTGGAACAGAGCATGTGGGAAGTGTGGGGGAGGTGTGGTCGGGGTGTGGGGGCGGCGCAATGCCGAGCAAGTTCTGTGTGTGGGCAGGGCGTGGGACGCGTGGGCGCGGACGCGTGCGTGTGTGTGTTGGGGGGACGTGGGGGTTCGTGGTGGGCGTGCGTTCTCGACTATCTGATGCCGCACACAAGTAATGTGATGGCGCGCACAAACTGCGCCTGCTGCCCCTTGAGGTGAGGAGGCATTTGTGCAGGCAGCTCGGGTTGCGCAGGGAGGCGCGGGCGCAGGCAGTCGCATAAGCCGCAGCAGGTGCAGCCGACACACACATGCACGCACGCCGCGCACCTGCATCGTCAGGATCTGGCCGATGAGGTCTGCGCGCGACGAGCCGACGTGGCGGCCGACCTCCTTGCCCTCTCGGTAGAACAGGAAGGTGGGGACCTGCGCGGCGAGTTGTGTTGATGTGTGTTATCCAGGGTCGATGAAAACAATGCGAGCCCAGGCCCCTTGCTGTATTTTTTTTTACGCCCCTTCCCCCCTTCTGCCCCCCCCCCCCAAACAATCAGAGCCCCATCAGGTCCCCCCCACCGGTGGACCATGAGAGCCCCATGAGAGCCCCATCAGAGAGCGCCATCAGATCCCCGTCAGAGCGCCCCATCAGATCATCCCACCAGACCCCCATCAGAGCCCCATCATAGACCCCCATCAGAGCCCCGTCAGAGCGCCCGATCAGAGCCCCATCAGAGCATCCCATCAGAGCCCCTTCATGGCCCCATCAGAGCACCATCAGAGCGCCCGATCAAAGCATCCCACCAGACCCCCATCAGAGCCCCATCATTGACCCCCATCAGGGCCCCATCAGAGCCCCGTCAGAGTGCCCGATCAGAGCCCCATCAGAGCATCCCATCAGAGCCCCTTCAAGGGCCCCATGAGAGCCCCATGCGAGCGCCCTACCAGTGAACCATCTGAGCCCTATCAGAGCAGCCCACCAGTGCCCCATCAGAGCCCCATCAGAGCGCCCCATCAGAGCACCATCAGAGCACCATCAGAGCACACCATCGGAGCACCCCCACCAACAAAACCCACCTCGATGACGTTGAGCTCCTGCAGCATCGTGATGAGTTCGCCGCCCTCGTCCATCATGCGCGCGAACGACGCGTAGCCGACGAAGTTCTTTGACAGCGCGAGCACCGCGGGGTAAACGCGGATGCACGGGGACGCGCCTGACGTCGCGACAAAGACGACCTGGTGTTGAGAGAGTGTGTGTGTGTGTGTGTGTGCGGGGGGGTGAGGACATGGCGCAGGCGCCGGTGGGAATGCGTGACTGTTGTGCGTTTTTTCTTTCTTTTCGAGAGCGCGAGCTAGCGGGATAGATGCGGATTCACGGGGGCGCGCCAGGCGTTGCGAAAAATACGACTCGAGGGACACCGTTTCGAGGTAGGAGATGTTGGGATTGCGTCGAGAGAACCACGGGGTATACGCGGATGCACGGCGACGCGCCAGGCGTCAGACGCCTCCCCCACACCTCCCCACACTTCCTCACACACCTTGAGCACATTGGGGTCGCCCCCGTTGACAAACTTGTCAAACTGCTCGCGCGACTTGATCGAGCCAACAAAGTCGGTCACTTTGACGCCGTTGGCGGCCGAGCCTTCGTAAAAGAGCACGCCCTCGGCTACGCCAGTCTCCATGTGCAGCGCGCCTGTTTTGTGAGTGCAGGCGTGCGTGATTATACGGGTCCACGCGCATGGCGCATTGGCGAATCAGGCCTGTGTGCACACTCTCAACAGGAGGCCCCTGTGCATGCTGTGTGCGTGGGCGGTTGACTCCCCCCCTCCCTCCCCTCCCCCCCGCTCCCTCGCCCCCTTCCCCCCCTCCCCCTCCCTACACACACACACACACAAACACACACAAACGCACCCTTGCGCTCCCACAGCTTGCGTCCCTCGCCCCATAACTGCCTCCTGCCCCCCTCCCGCTCCTTCCCCCCCAACACACACACACATGCACACAAATACACACACACCCTTGTGCTCCCACGGCTTGCATCCCTCCCTTCAGGACTGCCTCCTGCCCCCCTTCCGTTCCTTCCCTCCCGACACACACACGCACTCGTACGCACTTGTGCCCCCACAGCTTGCACCCCCCCCCCAAACACGCACACACACACGCACACACACACACACACCCTTGTGCTCCCACAGCTTGCGTCCCTCGCGCCAAAACTGAAGCGTCGGCAGCACCTGGGCGTGTGGCAGAGGTTGAAGGGTTGTGGGCTTGGGAAGCTTGAGCGCCACTTGAGGCAACGACAGGGCGAGATGCAGCGGGGGCAGGCGCGCACCGGCACGTACACTCGCAGCACCCACACCTGGACGCTGCCCAGCTCGTCCTGCAACCTACGGATATGACTCCTATAAGGCCTTGCGTACCTCGACATAAGGGAGCCGTTGCCGTCGAGTCTTGAGTCTTAAGTCTTGGGCGTCTTAAGAGTCTTCAGTCTTAAGTCTTGGGAGTATTAGGAGTCTTAAGTCGTGAGTCATGGGAGTCTAGTATTTGTCTGAAGTCTCTTATACATACACACCTGGATGTCGAGCTGCTCGCACAGCTCGGACGACTCCGGCGTCGGCTCGTCATCCACGGTGTGCTGCACAAACGTGGCGTCGGCGCACTCACGCGCGATGCGCTGGAACGTGTGCTTGACCTGCAAGCAGCGGGTCGGTGTGGGCGGTCTGTTCGCCGGTGTGCTGTGCTGTGTGCGCTGCGTTGCAAGTTGTGTTGGCCACAGCAGGTGTGCGTGTGCCAACGCCCACAGGTGCGCGCACGTGCAGTGCACGCACAGGGTGCGTGGGAGACCTGCACGCGCACACCTGGTTGCATCGCGCCATCGCAGCTTCGTTCGCCGCCCTGGCCTCCGACTCAAACTGGTACTCGACGTTGTCCAAATCGAATACGCCCGTCTCGCACACGGCCTCGCTCTGCACCTGTGCGTGTGTGTGCAGGGGGAGCACGAGTGGGCACGTGCGAGGAGCGGCAGGCAGGGAGCCAGGGGTTCCTCTCTGCTCCACCTGGCGCCGTGCCGTGTGTCTGCCCATGCGCCATGCGCCCCCATGCAACACACACCTCTAGCACCACCAGGTTCTTTCCAGCTTGGGTGAGCTGTTCCTGCCACTCGGCCACGTTCGACACGTGCACTGAGCGGTCCTCAGTCTCCTTGGACTCGCGCAAACGGCGAGCCAACGCTTCGTCCTCAGTCTCCTTGCGCGTACCGTAGCCTGAAGATGACGAGGCCACGCCTGCACACATGCGTGATGTTGCGCTGTTGTTGCGTGCCAGGTCATGTGGCCAGGGTTGCCTCCGACATCAAAACACTAGGAATGTGCACTCAATGGCCCTTTACTCCCTATCCCTCTCTCCCTCCCCTCTTCAGGAAGTCACACTCACCACTGGTGGCGTGTGACCTGGAGGGTGCGCGCAGGCGGGGTGCACGCAACACGACGGGCCGAGAGCTGGCGGCACTGCATGACGCGAGCTGGCGGCACTGCATCACAAGCTGCATGGTAGTGGTGTTAGTGTGTTATCAGCGTGCGCCTTGTATGATGCGTTGTAAGTTATCGCATATCAGGGTCTGGCCCACACCCAAAGCAGATTGGGGGTTTGCAAACCCTGAGAAACTTGGTCCCCGCCCTACCTTGAGTTCTGAGTGCCTGCGGGCGGGGTAGGTCGTGACAGGCGCGTTCGTGTCCCCCAACAGCAGTTGGCGGGAACGGGATCAGCGGTGACCGTTAGCGGTAAAATCTATCCACAGGAACAACGACAGACAGCTACACGGGATACCAACATGCAGCTTCCAACGCACCTCAAAACAGGGTGGGTCATGGTTCATAAGGGCACCGCACCCAACCCTGATGCTAGAAGTAGCTAGAGCAGGCCAAAGGTGAAAATCTGGATACATACGTGACGAAGTCGGTGCGTCCTCATTGCTCCAAGGCCAAGGCATCCAGCGATGTTGACTTTACATAGCTTAAAGCGGGGGTATTCAAGCCAGAATTGCAAGGCTTGACTGTGCCAGCCCCCAACACAGTCCACGTTGTGACGAACCGCAAATAAATATTACCCACGTTCTGCTCAAGAGCCAGATGCGCGCAAGCTCCTCAGAGTGCCCCAACAATCTGGCACGTGCGTTCTTTTAATGCGAAGTTTCCCACCTCATTTCCCCTCCCATAGCTGGATTTTCGTTCCGACATGAAAAGAGTGGGAGGCTGGTGTGGGGTCCAAGGTGGTAACTGCCTCCACTGTATTCCCAGGCAGTGCAGCGCACTCCCCCCTTTGATATCCCAGACAGACATTCGTCTGTGCGGCCACCCAGCATCATGGAGAAGGTTCGGCCCTGCCCTGGAAGCCAGCTGTTGCCGACCGAATGAACGAACTGCTTTCTGATTGAGAGCCGCTCCCCTGTGCTGCCCCTGTGTAGGTCGATGTTCTTATCATCGGATCCGGCCCGACGGGCCTGGGCGCGGCCACGCGCCTGCAACAGCACGGCAAGACCGACTGGCTGCTCATCGACCAGGTGCGGGCGGTGTGTTGGCCTATGACAGCAATGCTTGGTTGCAGCATGCGGTGAAGGGAGGGTGGTGCATACGTGCGTGCGGGGTAGAGGTAGGGTAGATCTGAGTGCTCCCGCGGACCTATCAACGCCCATCTGAGCCCCCGCTCAACGTCCATCTGGGCGCCCCCATGCGCGCGATGTGCAACCCGCACCCCTGACCGCACGCGCGTTGACCTTGGAGGCGAGGATGCGGCTGCGATGCGCATGACCGCATGCACCACCATGCGGTCAGTGTGAGACTTGTGCGCTCTGATGCACGCAGGCGGAGGAGGCCGGCGGACTGGCGTGCACTGACATCACACCCGAAGGTGAGGAATGTACCTGGGGTGGAGGGGAGGAGGGGATGGTAGGGCACCGCAGCTGCCGTGATGCTGCACGCGTGCGACAGCCACCATGCATGCTAGCTGCCACCATGCATGCATGCACCGGCCCCGCTGTCCTCCCTGCGTCCGCCCCCTGTCCTCCCCGCTGAGGGAAACCAGCACCACTGGATCTCCATTCTCCCACTGGAATGGGCAGACAATGGGGCACGGCACAACACAAGCGGTGCGTGCAACAGCTGCACAACAGCTGCACGCATCACACGCCTTCACATGCTGCGGAGCCACACTGCTGTGCGCAGTAAACCACCCTCCAAGTCAAGGCTTCCTCCTCTTCCTGTCGACCATGTCGTGTCGGCAGCCAGGCCACCTTGGCGTCCACTGGGGCTACTACGACCGCCCCACCACACACGCACCATGCCGCGCTGCGTTTCCTGCCCTGCCCACTCCCTGCAGGCTTCCTCTTTGACATGGGCGGCCACGTCATCTTCTCCCACTGGAACTACTTCGACCAGCTGATCGACGCCGCGATTGGCACCGGGCCCGACGCGTGGAACACGCTCGAGCGCGTGTCGTACGTGTGGATCAAGGTGTGTTTGTGCGTGTGCGTTTGCGTGTGCGTGTGCGTGTGTGTGTGTGTGTGTGTGTGCATGTGTGCGTGTGTGTGTGTGTGTGTGTGCTGGTTGGTCAGCCGTTATTCGGAAGACATCGCAGTGCATGGGTCAGATAACACCTGCGACAGCTTGTATTCCTGCGTGCACATGCTGCATCAAGGTGTGTGCACGTGTGCTTGCATGCGGGCGCCCTGGTGCTCATTGTGCAGGGCACCACATGGGTCGGTGCGCGTGGCAGAGCCTGCGTCTGCGCGCACACACATAAAGCGCTCCCCAGCGCGCGCGGGACTGACGCCTGGCCGCGCCTGCTTCCTCTTTATCGCAGAACCGCTACGTGGCGTACCCCTTCCA
Source organism: Chlamydomonas sp. UWO 241 (assembly GCA_016618255.1). Classification (NCBI taxonomy): domain Eukaryota; kingdom Viridiplantae; phylum Chlorophyta; class Chlorophyceae; order Chlamydomonadales; family Chlamydomonadaceae; genus Chlamydomonas; species Chlamydomonas priscui. The sequence goes on along the minus strand of VFSX01000229.1, from coordinate 144,261 downwards.
GAACAACATCTCTGCTCTGGGCAAGGAAGACCAGGTGATGATGATGCATTTTACAGTCGGGTGTGACGCACCTACAGTTACCTACAGGCCTTGTATTCGACCTTTCTCGGCGTATAGCGCCCGAGCACTACAGACGGGTGGCTGGCTACTGGTGGTGGGGGGGCTAGTGGGTCGGGGCTGGACCTAGACAGGGCACTTGGCCTCCAGATCTGACTCCTCCCCGTGGAGGCACGGCCGGGGTGTGAATCGTAACCGCGCGGTGGCCCTACCACACGCCAGTGATCCCCCGCAAGCCGTACACCGCTCGCGGCCGGATTTCCCTTTCCCCAGAAAGTCACCCCACACTTGGTGGAAGAGGGCACAGAGGGGCGCGTTGGAACGCTCTCGCCAAGAGCAGCGCAACGGCATGCGTTGCGTGAGCACCCTCAATCTATTGTATTGTATTGCGCCTTGTTTGAGCGGTCAGACTGGCTCGAGTCGGGAAAAAACCCTGAAATCCTTCCCAGAGTCCACTGCCCTACAGCCCCAGGCCCCACTAAACCCTAACAAGTTTAGGGTGTAGGGTTTACCGTAGTACCGCTTTGCCTTGCCGCCACTTTCACAAAGGGGGTACTTGTTTTGAATTTAGGTGCCTTGCCGCGGGATTCTTTTGGATTTTTTCTCGTTTTGACGTCACTTTTGGCTTTTTTGGCATTCTTTTTAGAAATCGGCCTTGCCGCGACGTTTTCCGAATTATTTAATCGGCAAGGCAAAGCGGTACTACGGTATGGGTTTAGGGTTTAGGGTTTAGACGCAGCCCTGGTCACCCTGGGGGCTACGCGCCTCGGTTAGAATTGCTCGGTTACCATCCATTACGTTGGTAGTGAATGGTAACCGAGCTACACCCCGGGGTTTACCAGCTGTGGCGGCGGCGGCGTTGCATGGCTGACGCGTACACCCGCACCAAGGGTTTCCTTCCCGATTGGGAAACGAAAAAAACGTGCCTGCAGGGCGCGTCCCCGACGGTTTTGGGGAGGGCACGTTCGGGAAAACCGACGTGGGGAGGCGATTTCCCGAGAAGCAATTGTGAAATCGTCGATGTTCGCACTTTTCGAAGCAATTCTTCGGGCTGCAGCCTGAAATCCGGACGAAACTGGGACGAAACCGCGAAACTTTTTTCGGGAAGAACGAAAGGATGCCGACCCCAAGGAAACCCCTGACCCGCACGCACACACCTGCATATGCACGTGCCGCTGCCGCGCCGGCCTGCTGCGCGTGTCGAGTGCCCGCCTGTCGCGTACCCCCACACGCACGCAGACACTCCCAGCACACACGTGTCCCGCCCTGTGCCCCTCCTGATTAACCCCCGTCCCTCCCCCCTGCTGCTACGCAGATAAAGTGCCTGACTGGACTGGTGGAGGCCAAGGTCGCCAACGCGCTCGCACAGGTATGATGATGAGGATTTTACAGTCACGTGTCACGTGCGTCGTGTGACGTGTCAGTCGTGTGTGACGTGTCACTTGCGTCACCTACAGGCAAGGCAGCGTATTCGACCTTGCTCGGCGTATAGCGCCCGAGCGCCACAGACGGGTGGCTAGCATGCGTGCGTGCGCATGGCAAGCCAAACAACTTTGATGAGTGGACAATCCGTATGGCGTGCACGGCCACACACACGCCGCTGCACACACACACACACACACACACACACATGGCGTTCACAGCCACACACGCGTGCACATACATACACACACACACACATCTTCTGCTTGCATGCGTGCACAGGGCAAGCCGAACAACTTTGACGAGTGGATCATCCGCATGGCGTGCACGGCCACACACACGCCGCTGCACTCACACACAAAACACACACGCACACACACACACACACACACACACATCTTCTGCTTGCATGCGTGCGCAGGGCATGCCGAACTTTGACGAGTGGATCATCCGCATGGCGTGCACGGCCACACACACGCCGCTGCACACACACACACGCATCTTCTGCCTGCACACACACTCACACACACGCATTTTCTGCCTGTAGGGCAAGCCAAACAACTTTGACGAGTGGATCATCCGCGTGATGGGCTCTGGCATCGCCGACATCTTCATGCGCCCCTACAACTTCAAGGTGTGGACGCGGTGTGGGTGTGTGTGTGAAGGGAGGGGGGGCGGGGGAGGGGCGTGGTACGCCCGAACACTCAAGGCTGCCACCGTCGCTGATGCAACACGCACACACACACACACACACGCTGCCTCCTCCTCTGCGTGTGCACAGGTGTGGGCCATCCCCACGACCCAGATGCAGTGCAGCTGGCTGGGCGAGCGCGTGGCGACTGTCGACGTCGACCGCGCGATCGCCAACGTCATCAACAACAAGGTTCGTCTTGGGGACCGTGTCTTTGGGTGGTGGTGCTCTCTCTCTCTCTCTCTTTCTCTGTCTCTCTCCCTCTTGTCCACACATGGGGTGCGGTGGAGGGAGGCGACCGCCGACCGCGCGATTGCCAACGTCATCACCAACAAGGTTGGCATGGCGTGTTCTGGGGGTGTCCCTCTGGGTGGGTGCGTGGTGCGGGTGGGTGGGTGATGGTGGTGGCCTCTCGCGCTCTCTTTCTCTCTGTTGCTCGCACGTGGGGATCTTTGAAAGGTGGCTGCTGACCGCGCCATCGCCAACGTCATCAACAGCAAGTCTCGTCTTGGGGGTCATTTCTTTGGGTGTGTGGTGGATTCTCGTCTCTCCCCCCCTCTCGGTCTCTCTCCCTCTCTCTCCTCTCTCTCTCTCTCTCTCTCTTGTCCACACGTGGGGTTGGATGGAGGCGACTGTCGACCACGCCATCGCCAGCGTTATCAACAACAAGGTTCGTCTTGTGGTTGTGGTGTTGGTCGTTGGGTGTGGGGTGGATTCTCGTCTCTCGCCCCCCCCTCTCTCTCTCTCTCTCTCTCTCTCTCTCTGTCGTCCACACGTGGGGTGTGGTGGATGGTGGCGCCTGTCGACCGCGCTATCGCCAACCCAGCGTGCCCCCCCCCCCGCCCCACACGCGCCCCACACACACGCACGCCATGTGAAACTCCGCCCCTCGAGCAAACACCCTGCAGGAGGACGCCGTTGGGGCCCCAACGCGTTCTTTCGCGACCCCTCCCCCCAAAGCATGCCATGTAACTTTTTTGTAACTGCCCCCTACAAAAAGACCTGCAGGAGGACGCCGGCTGAGGCCCCAATGCTTTCTTCCGCATCCCCAACGCATGCCATGTAACTTTTCGTAACTGCCCCCAACAAAAAGCACCTGCCGGAGGACGCCGGCTGAGGCCCCAACGCTGTCTTCCGCTTCCCGTCCACCAACGCATGCCATTTAACTCCTTGTAACTGCCCCCTACAAAACGCCTGCAGGAGGACGCCGACTGGGGCCTCAACGCCGTGTTCCGCTTCCCCCCTCAGCCCCCCCTCCAACCCCATCAATGCCATGTAACTCGATGTAACTGATGCGCCCACCCCCCCACCCCTCCAAATCCCTGCAGGGGGATGCCGACTGGGGCCCCAATGCTGTCTCCCGCCCCCCCCTCAGCCCCCCTCCCCCCCATCAATGCCGTGTAACTCCATCATGGCATGTAACTGATGCACCCCACCCCCCCAAATCCCTGCAGGAGGACGCCGGCTGGGGCCCCAACGCCGTCTTCCGCTTCCCCACGACCGGCGGCACCGGCGGGATCTGGAAGGGCGTCGCAAAGCTGCTGCCCAAGGACAAGCAGCGGTAAGAGAGAGAGAGAGAGAGGAAGGGAGAGGGGGTGTTAAACTCTGGGAAGCTGTGCACGTGCGCGTTAGCTTGTCTCAGCTGCATGCCCCACTCACGCGGCGAATAGCTGCTGCCCAGGACAGGCAGCGGTAAGAGCGAGAGATGGGGAGAGGGGGGGGGGGCAGGGGGCTTTTAGTAGGCTCTGGGAAGCCGGGGAAGCGTGTGCACGGGCCGGGTGTCTCGCGGCTGCATGCCCCACCCACACTTTGCGAAGCTGCTGCCCAAGGACAAGCGGCGGTAAGAGAGGGAGGGATGGGGGGGGGGGGGGGGGCTGTTAGGCTCTGGGAAGCTGTGCGCGTTAGCTTGGCTTGTCTCAGCTGCATGCCCAACCCACGCGACGCAAAGCTGCTGCCCAAGGACAAGCAGCGGTAAGAGAGAGAGGGAGAGGGGGGGGCTCTTTGGACATAGTTCTGAGTTGTGTGTGTGTGCTGTGTGTCGCGGCGCCTTCATGCCCACCCCGCGCGCACGCGTCCCCGCCAACACCCCACTAAATCACACGCCCCCCCCCCCCACACACATGTACAACCACACGGTGGTCAGCTTTGACAAGGGGGCGAAGACGGTCACACACGCACGCACACTCAATGACACACACACACACACACACTCACACACAGGTACAACCAGACGGTGGTCAGCTTAGACAAAGAGGCGGAGATGGTCACACGCACACACGCACACATGGTCAATCACACACACACACACACACATGTACAACCAGACGGTAGTCAGCTTCGACAAGGAGGTGAATACGGTCACACATATACGCACACACACTCAATCACTCACACACACGCACACACACACAGCTACGCCCGACGGTGGTCAGCTTGACACGGAGACGAAGACGGTCTCACACACACACGCACACTCAATCTCTCTCACACACACACGCACAGCTACAACCAGACGGTGGTCAGCTTCGACAAGGATGCGAAGACGGTCACGCTCTCGGACGGCAAGCAGATCCAGTTCAACAGGTGTGCGTGTGTGTGTGTGGATGTGTGTGTGATTGAGTGTGTGTGTGTGTGTGTGATTGAGTGTGCGCGTTTGTGTGCGTGTGTGGCGAGGAGACGAAGACGGTCACGCTCTCAGACAGCAAGCAGATCCAGTTCAACAGGTGTGCGTGTGTGTGTGGATGTGTGTGTGTGCGAGTGTGTGTGTGTGATTGAGTGTGCGTGTGTGTGTGCGTGTGTGGCGAGGAGGCGAAGACGGTCACACTCTCAGATGGCAAGCAGATCCAGTTCAACAGGTGCGCTTGCGTACGTGCGTGTATTTGTGTGGTGAGGGAGCATGTTGTGCCTTTCCCCCCTTGCGTTGCCCCCCGTATCACCCTCCCGTCCCGCCCCTTGCACAACCGCAGCCTCGTGTCGACCCTGCCCCTAGACATGCCCCCCCCCCCCACTCACCCTCGCCCTCCCGCCCCTTGCACAAGCGCAGCCTCATGTCGACCCTGCCCCTAGACATGCCCCCCCCCCTCCCCTCCACACTCACCCTCGCCCTCCGCCCCTTGCACAAGCGCAGCCTCATGTCGACCCTACCGCTCGACATCACGCGCCGCCCTCCCCACCCCCGCTCCGCATTCTCTCTGCATTCGTTCCTTACTCCTGCGACACACTGTGACTCCCTCGCGTATGCTCCCCTCCGTTTGTCGGCCTTCAATTTACCTGGCATCTGTCCCTGGCACACTCGCAGCCTCGTGTCGACCCTGCCGCTCGACATCACGTGCCGCTGGCTCGGCAAGCCCGAGTGGGCAGACGGCCTGCAGCACTCGTCGTCGCACATCGTGGGCGTCGGCATCCGCGGAAAGTCGCCACACGGCTCCAAGTGAGTGGTTCATTTGCGGGGGCGAGGGGGTGAAAGCTCCAAGGGGGTAGGGGGGGAGGCACTCGTCGTCGCACATCGTGTGCGTCGGCATCCGCGGGAAGTCGCCGCACGGCTCCAAGTGAGTGGTTCATTTGCGGGGGCGAGGGGGTGAAAGCTCCAAGGGGGTAGGGGGGGAGGCACTCGTCTTCGCGCATCGTGGGCGTCGGCATCCGCGGGAAGTCGCCGCACGGCTCCAAGTGAGTGGTTCATTCGCGGGGGTGACGGCGAGGGGGTGACGGGTTCAAGGAGGGTGAGGGTGGGGGGGGGGCAGGGGGTGGTGCACTTGTCGCAGCACATTGTAGGCATCAGAATCCGCGGAGAGTCGCAGCACGGGTCCAAGTGAGTAAGCGCTGGCTGGCGCACTCAAGGAACGGGCGTGTGTGTGTGGGGGGGGGGGGCACGGGGTGGAAATGGCAGGCCAGGGGTTGTGGCCTTATGCAGCACTGGTCATGACACATCGTGGGCGTCGGCATCCGCGGAAAGTCGCCGCATGGCTTCAAGTGAGTGTTCCGCCCCTCTGTGTTCACCAGCGACTCTGAAAGGCGTCAGGTAAACCCCGAGGTAAACCCGAACCACCCTGAACACAACTTGACCCCACCCCAGGTGCTGGCTCTACTACCCCGAGGACGACATGCCCCTTGTACCGCACGACCGTGTACCGCACGACCGTGTTCTCCAACAACTCGACCTCAACATTGCCAGCTATAACCAACAACCAAATCCCACCGACCAACACTCCCAGGTGCTGGCTCTACTACCCCGAGCACGACATGCCCCTTCTACAGCACCACCATGTTTTCCAACACCTCTATGGACCCCTTACCTACGCTTCCAACCACCTCCACCCAACCAATCAAATCCCACAAACCGCACCCCAGGTGCTGGCTCTACCACCCCGAGCACGACATGCCCCTTCTACAGCACCACCATGTTTCCCAACACCTCTATGGACCCCTTAACTACTCTTCCACCCACCTCCACCCAACCAATCAAATCCCACAAACCGCACCTCAGGTGCTGGCTCTATTACCCCGAGGACGACATGCCCCTTCTACATCACCACTGTGTTCCCCAACAACTCATCCTGAACCACCCTTCCACCCAACTCAACCCACCCAACCAAATCCCACCACCAACACCACCAGGTGCTGGCTCTACTACCCTGAGGACGACTGCCCCTTCTACCGCACGACCGTCTTCTCAAACTACGCAAAGCTGAACTGCCCCGAGGACGGCGCGAAGCTGCCGACGCTGTGCATGGGAGACGGCTCGGCGCCGGCCGACAGCTCCGCAAAGGTGCGTATCTGGCCTGCATGCACCCCAACTAACGACCTCTTAGACACACACACACACACGCCCTAGGCCCTAGTACAAAATAGACCCCAAGCAGCTGCCGACGCTGTGCATGGGAGGCGGCTCGGCGCCGGCTGACGGCTCCTCACAGGTGCGTGTCTGGCCCGCACGCACCCTAACTAACGACTTCTTAGATCCCCCTCCCCCCCTCCAGCCCTAGGCGCTTAACAAAATAGACCCCAAGCAGCTGCTGACGCTGTGCATGGGAGACGGCTCGGCGCCGGTCGACGGCTCCGCAAAGGTGCGTGTCTGGCCCACTCGCACCCTTACTAAAGACTTCTTAGACACACACACACACACCGCCCTAGGCCCTTGTACAAAACATATCCCAAGCAGCTGCCGACGCTGTGCCTGGAAGACGGCTCGGCGCCGGCAGACAGCTCCGCTAAGGTGCGATCCTGGTCCACACGCACCCTACAGACCGTTCCGGACTCCCGTCGCCCCTCGACCCTAGGCACTTGACCCCAGACCCCAAGCAGCTGCCGACGTTGTCCATGGGAGGCGGCTCGGCGAAGGTGCGTTCCTGGTCCGAACGCACCCTACAGACCCTTCCGGACCCCCGTCGCCCCTAGGCCCTAGGCACTTGACCATAGTAGACCCAAAACAGCTGCCGACGCTGTGCATGGAGGGCGGCTCGGCGCCGGTAAACGGCTCCGCACCGGTGCCCCCCCCCCCTTCACACGCGAGCATGCACGAATTGCCACCGCGCGTGATGCCCCCACGCCCCACCCTGTTCGCTATATCGCTGCACACACACACGCGCCCTGCTCTGCCCACCCCCCCACCCACACATATTCACACGCAGAAACTCTGGAGTAGGGCCCCTACTGGTCGGCCGAACTACGCCTTGTGCCCCCCTCCCCCCCTTTGCGCACGCACACACACACACACACTGCAGGAGGGCCCCTACTGGTCGCACGTGTTCAAGACCTCGAGTCGAACTACACACCTTTCACCCACAAGCTCCTCACTCGCTTGCCCTTTGCACACGCAAACACACACGCGCGCAAAACACCATCCCGCGCAACCCGCTCATTCTCACTCTCTCTAATCTTCAGGAGGGCCACACTGGTCGCGTATGTTTGAGATGTCCGAGTCTAACTACAAGCCTTGTGCCCCCCTCCCTTTGCACAACCACACACATACGCACGCATGCACTCTGGAGTAGGGCCCCCACTGGTCGGCCGCTCATGTTTGAGATCTCCGAGTCTAACTAAAGCCTTGTGCCCCCCTCCCTTTGCGCACACACACACACACACACATGCACACACACACACACACACACACACACTGCAGGAGGGCCCCTACTGGTCGCTCATGTTTGAGATCTCCGAATCTAACTACAAGCCGCTCGACCAGGAGCCGGTGGAGGTCGGCGGCAAGACCTGGTGAGTCGTAGGGGGGAGGGGAGAGGAGGGGGGGGGGGGGGCTTGCGTGCCCGCTCGCTTGCACACCAAAAACTAGATCCGCCGTCGTGGGGCGCGCTCAACTCGCAAGCTCTCTCTCTCCTCTTTCTCTCTTCTCTTTCTCTCTCTTCTCTCTCTCCTCTTTCTCTCCTCTCTCTCTCTCGATCTGTCTGTCTCACACCCACCCTCCCATCCTCTTTCTAGGTCCGCCGTCGTCGCGGAAACTCGCAAGGGCGCCCTCAACATGTAGCTCTCCTCTCTATATTTCTCTCCCTCTCTCTGTCTCTCTCTCACACACACACACTCACACACATGCACCGCCCAGGTCCGCCGTCGTTGTGGTGACCCTCGAGGCACTTAACACGCAGCTCTTCTCTCTTTCTTCCCCCCTCTCTCTTTGTCTCTCTCCCTCTGTCTACCTGTCTCTCTCTCACCACCACCACCACTACCACCCGCAGCTGTTGTATTTCTCTCCCTCTCTCCCCCCCCCCCCCTCTCCCACCCTCCCATCCTCTTTCCAGGTCTGCCGTCGTCGTCGAGACCCTGAAGGGCGCGCTCAACACGCAGCTCCTGTCGGCAGACTGCGAGGTCGTGTCGATCTACCACCGCCGCCTCGAGCACGGCTACCCCACGCCCTCGCTCGGGCGCGACGCCGTGATTACGCAGGTGTGTTATGCCGATTGTACGGTCTATGTCTGGCACAGTCTATGTTGGCTTACAGCTTACCTATGTTGGTATAGTATAGACCTGTGTGAAAGGAAGAACACTGTGTGTGTACGCAACGAGTGTCTGTCTTGGGTGAAGCGTGTGGCGTGGGGGGGGAAGTGCCTCGAGCACGTCTACCCCACGCCCTCACTCGGGCGCGACGCTGGATTGCACATGTGTGTGTGTGTGTGTGTGTGTATGCGAGGAGGGCCTGTTTTGGGGACGTGTGTGCGTCATCTGGTATGTTTTGGGTTTGAGCGCCTCGAGCACATGGCTGCAGTCATATGGCACACCCGGCACACACACACGCATACACACACGTGCTTGCACAGGCTCTCCCGTGGCTGCAGTCGTACGGTACACACACACACACATCACACGCACACACACGTGCCTGCGCAGGCTCTGCCGTGGCTGCAGTCGCACGGCACACACGCACATGTGCCTGCACAGGCTGTGCCGTGGCTCGAGTCGTACGGCACACACACACGGCACACGCACACACATATGCGCGTGCTCGCACAGGCTGTGCCGTGGCTCGAGTCGTACGGCACACACACACGGCACACGCACACACATATGTGCGTGCTTGCGCAGGATCTGCCGTGGCTTGTAGTCGTATGCCCCCCCACACACACACGCACGTGCTTGCGCTGGCTCTGCCGTAACTGCAGTCGTACGGCACACACCCACACGACACGCACACGACACACACGTGCGCACACACACACACACATGCTCACGCAGGCTCTGCCGTGGCTGCAGTCGCACGGCATCTGGAGCCGCGGCCGCTTTGGCTCGTACAAGTACGAGGTCGCCAACCAGGTGTGTGTGTGTTTGTGTGTGGATGGACGGGTGTGTCTGGGTTTTGATGCGGGTGGATGAGTGCGCTTGGTATTGATGCGGGTGCTCTGATAGACTTTGCTCTGATGAACTTTGCTCAGATGGGGTGCTCTGATTCACCGACTCCAAAACGCCCGCAGGACCACTCGCTCATGCTGGGCGTCGAGTGCGTCGACACCATCATTTTGTTGTTAACCGCTCACTGCCCGACTCACTTGCTACCGCCTCCCACCCACACACACGCCCGCAGGCCCACTCGCTCACGCTGGGCGTCGAGTGCGTCGACAACATCCTGCTATGCACTGGCTGACTTCGCGCAGTGTCCGACTCACTCGCTTGACTCACCGCCCCCCTTCTCCCCCCCCCACACACGCCCGCAGGACCACTCGCTCATGCTCGGCGTCGAGTGCGTCGACAACATCCTGTTTGGCGCCAAGGAGCTCACGCTGCACCACCCCGACATTGTCAACGCAAAGAAGAACACCGACCTGCTGTACACCAAGAACTAGACGGGGCGCGGCCCTCTCTCTCTCTCGTCTCGCTGCTCGGGGCTTCCCGGCGCGCGCGCGCACGAGGGAGCACCCCTCCCCCTTCTCTCGCTCCTGCTCAAGCGCCAAGCACTGAACAGCAGCACCTACCTCTTTTCGCTCACTGCCGCCTTGAGTGCGTGCCCTGCATGCGCCATGGCGTGGTGCGGCGCGTCACCGCGTGGGCGCGTGCTTCCCTTGAGCACTGCTGCGCTGATTCCTTCGAGCGGCAGGCACCGGGGCGGCGCGTGCGGCGAGACGGTCGACGCCACACGCACACACACGACTGCCGCCGCTGTAGGTTCTGACATGTAGGCTTAGCTGCAGGGAATCCATAGGGCTCAGGGACATCCACACAGTGACGAATGCGATTTTCTCCGCGACTGGTCTCTCTCTCCCCTCTGGCCTAGGGGGCGCTTTGGGCTCCTCCGGAGGATCCCCCCACCCTCCACCTTGCGTGGTGCTGCCACCAGCTGCGCCATTAGATGGCGGAGGGCGTGTAAAGAGACTTCCCTCCCCCCCCTCCTCCGGCATTTGGCCTCCATCTGTTGGAAGATCTGTGATGACGGTCAACCCGCACGATTCCTGTCGTGACGGCCTTCGCACATGCCAGCCAGAAATCAGCTTGCCGTAAGGATCATGAACTACCTGCAACTCGAATGCGTAGGCTTGTCGAGTATTGAGGCCCGAGGCGTCTGCGGCAGCACTCGATCATAGCGCGCACCGCCGCTCTGCCGGCATCTGCAGCGCACACGCGAGCGCTGCTGCAGCACTGAATCACGCAGCGCACACCGCCGCCCTGTCTCAATCTGCCGCGCACACGCGAGTGACGCGGCCGCACTCAATCATAGCGCACACCGCCACTCTGCCTCCATCTGCAGCGCACACGTGAGCGACGCAGCAGCACGCAACCACGCAGAGCACACCGCCGCCCTGCCTCCATCTGCCGCGCACATGCGAGCGACGCGGCAGCACGCAAACACGCAGCGCACACCGCCGCTCTGCCTCCATCTGCAGCGCACGCGCGTGCGAGCAACGCGGCAGCGCACGATCGCACAGCACACACTGCCGCCGTGCCGCCATCTGCCGGGCACGCGTGCGCGTCGCTGCCACACTCAAATGCAGCGCGCACCACTGCCGTGCCACCATGTGCTGTGCGCACACACGAGCGTTGCAGGTGCACACGTGGTTGTGCGCAATCTGCGTTTCGCGAGAGTGTATGTGCATGAGTGTTGCACGTCGTGCGTGTGTGTGTGTGTGTGTGTGTGTGTATGCGCGCGTCGTGCGT